>PVKV010000828.1:115004-245597 GCA_004027835.1 Alouatta palliata
GCGCGATCTCAGCTCACCGCAACCTCCGCCTCCTGGGTTCAAGCAATTCTCCTGCCTCAGCCTCCCGAGTAGCTGGGACTACAGGCACGTGCCACCATGCCCCGCTAATTTTTGTATTTTTAGTAGAGACGGGGTTTCACCATGGTCTCGATCTCTTGACCTCGTGATCCACCCGCCTCGGCCTCCCAAAGTGCTGGGATTACAGGCGTGAGCCACCGCACCCGGCCTGTTTGATTTTTCTTGTAAATCTTTTAGTTCTTTGTAGATTCTGGATATTAGCCCTTTGTCAGATGGGTAGACTGCAAAAATTTTTTCCCATTCTATTGGTTGCTGGTTTACTATAATGACTGTTTCTTTTGCTGTACAGAAGCTCTGGAGTTCAATTAGATCCCATTTGTCTATTTTGGCTTTTGTTGCCATTGCTTTTGGTGTTTTAGTTATAAAGTCCTTGCTTATGCCTATGGCCTGAATGGTTTTACCTAGGTTTTCTTCTAGAGTTTTTATGGTGTTAGGTCTTAGTTTAAATCTTTAATCCATCTGGACTTAATTTTAGTGTAAGGTGTCAGGAAGGGGTCCAGTTTCAGCTTTCTGCACATGGCTAACCAGTTATCCCAACACCATTTATTAAACAGGGAATCCTTTCCTCATTGCTTGTTTTTGTTAGGTTTGTCAAAGGTCAGATGGTTGTAGATGTGTAGCATTGCCCCTGAGGCCTGTTCTGTTCCATTGGTCTGTATCTCTGTTTTGGTACCAGTACCATGCTGTTTTGATTACTGTAGCCTTGTAGTACATTTTGAAGTCAGGTAGCATGAGGCTTCCAGCTTTGTTCTTTTTGCTTAGGATTGTCTTGGCTATGCGGGCTCTCTTTTGGTTCCATATGAAGTTTAAGGTGGTTTTTTCCAGTTCTGTGAAGAGGGTCCTAGGTAGCTTGATGGGGATAGTGCTGAATTTGTAAATTACTTTGGGCAGTATGGCCATTTTGACAATATTGATTCTTCCTAACCATGAGCATGGAATGTGTTTCTGTCTGTTTGTGTCCTCTCTTATTTCCTTGAGCAGTGGTTTATAGTTCTACTTGAAGAGGTCCTTTACATCCTTTCTTAATTGTATTCCTAGATATTTTATTCTCTTTGTAGCAATTGTGAATGGGAGTTCACTCTCGATTTGACTCTCTTTTAGTCTTTTAAAATACACAATATTGTGTTTAAAAAGAAACAACCAAGGGTAGCCCTCTGTCAGATGGTCCTACAAACCTTAGAAGCCGTGGAAATGAATAAACAAATACGAATGAAATGCACAAATGAACAGATCTTGGCAAGTTTTAGTGACTTCCCAAACTTCTTAGTTATGAGAAAAATAATGCATATCCTCACGTAAATGAATTTGAGTAGATGCAGAAATTCTAAAACCTGCACATCCATTTTTTTAAAGAGTTCTCAATCCAGAGAAAGTTTATGAATACTACCTTAAGAGAATTCTGTAAGATTTTATTTTATGAAAGGTCAAAACAGAAATTAAAAGATAAAACAAAACAAAATCCCTTAAGTCAAACGCAGTAAAAAGACACCTTATAAGTCACAAAAGAACTGTCATTAGGTCTCTCTTGGAACCTGCTCTGTAATTTTCAAACTGCCACTAAACTCACCCTATTTTTTAAAAAACTTATCATTTATAATACTTTTTTTTTTTTTTTTGAGACAGAGTCTCACTCTATTGCCCAGGCTGGAGTGCAATGGCACGATTTTGGCTCACTGCAACTTCCACCTCCTGGGTTCAAGTGATTCTCCTGCCTCTGCCTCCGTGTTGATCAGGCTGATCTCGAACTCCTGACCTCACCGTCTTGAATTGTAGCTCCCATAATTCCTATGCGTTGTGGGAGGAACCTGGTGGGAGGTAACTGAATCATGGGGGGCAGGTTTCCCATGCTATTCTTGTGATAGTGAATAAGGCTCACGAGATCTAATGGCTTTATAAGAGGCAGTTCCCCTGTGCATGCTCTCTTGCCTGCTGCCATGAAAGACATGCCTTTGCTCCTCCTTCGCCTTCTGCCATGATTGCAAGGCCTCTCTAGCCATGTGGAACTGTGAGTCCATTAAACCTCTTTTTCTTTATAAATTACCCAGTCTTGGGTATTTCTTCACAGCAGTATGAAAATGGACTAATACAATAAATTTTACTGGTAGAGTGGGATACTTCTATTAAGATACCTGAAAATGTGGACGTGACTTTGGAACTGTGTAGCAGGCAGAGCCTGCAACAATTTGAATGGCTTCCTAGGGAGGTGTTAATCCCCAAGGCAGTGGGAAAAATGGCTCCAGGGCATGTCAGAGGTCTTCATGGCAGCCCTTCCCATCCCAAGCCAGGAGGTCTAGGAGGAAAATATGGTTTAGTGGGCCAGGCCCAGGGCCTTACTGCTTTGTGCAGTCTTGGGACTTGGTGCCATGTGTCCCAACCATGGCTAAAAGGGGCCAACATATAGGTCAGGCTGTTGCTTCAAAGGGTACAAGCCTGGGTGGCTTACACATGGTGTTGGGTCTGCAGGTGCACAGAAGTCAGGAACTGAGGTTTGGGAACCTCCGCTTAGATTTCAGAGGATATATGGAAATGCCTGGATATCCATGAAGTGGTGCACTGCAGGGGCAGAGCCCTAATGGAAAACCTCTGCTAGGGCAATGTGGAAGGGAAATGTGAGCTGGGAATCCCCACACAGAGTCCCCATTGGGGAACTGCCTAGTGGAGCTGCGAGAAGAGGGTCACCGTCCTCCAGACCCCAGAAGGGTAGATCCACTGACAGTTTGCATTGTGCACCTGGAAAAGCCGCAGACACTCAATGCCAGCCTGTGAAAGCAACAAGACCCATGGGAACCCACCTCTTGCATCAGCGTGACCTGGATATGAGACATGGAGTCAAAGATGATTATTTTGGAGCTTTACAAGTTGACTGCCCTGCTGGATTTCAGACTTGCATGGGGCCTGTATTTGTACTGAAATTCAAGATCAAGTGAGCTTTTGCCTTTCTGCTTCACAGGATGCTTCTGTCCTTCCTGAGCTCACCTTAGGACACCTGCATTACTGTTTGACAGGTGTACTGCCCCAGTCAAACTCCCCACCTAGCAATGTCCCCAGTACCCCCACTCATTCCTGCAAGGGGGCCTCCCACTTATTCTATACCTCTTATGTCTCTTCACCATGCCAGTCTAGAGTCAAGTTCAATAGGATGTTATCTTCCCACTGATTATTTCTTGTTTGTGTGCATTTACTAACATGAGTATTATATGAATTTATATTGCCTATTTTTTTATGGTAGAAAGATATACATATATTTAGAATTAGCCAGCTGGACTCAGTTTAGATGATCCCAATTTTGTTGGCAACATCCAAAGCATCATCATCAGGAGTCAGTCGAACATATGCCTTCTCCTCTCCATCAGGCCGAATCAGGGTGTTGACCTTGGCCACATCAATGTCACAGAGCTTCTTCACAGCCTGTTTGATCTGGTGCTTGTTGGCTTTAACATCCACAATGAACACAAGTGTGTTGTTGTCTTCTGTCTTCTTCATGGCGGACTCAGTGGTCAGCGGGAACTTGATGATAGCATAGCGGTCAAGTTTGTTTCTCCTGGGGTCGCTCTTCCGAGGATATTCGGGCTGCCTCCGGAGTCGCAGTGTTTTGGGCTGCTGGAAGGGGGGTGACGTGCGGATCTTCTTTTTTTTTGTGGCCGTGGACACCTTTCAACACTGCCTTCTCGGCCTTTAAAGCCTTCGCTTTGGCTTCGCCTTTAGGAGGGGCAGGAGCTTCCTTCTTCGCTTTTGGCGCCATCTTGTGAAAAGGGTCCTATATTTGCCTATTTTAAATACATACAAGATGATTTTATTTATATTGTTTACATTTTTTTCTTTAACTAAATACACTGAATTCCTTTCCATGCCTACTAGTAGATCTAGTATGCTCTTTTAAATCACTCTATTACCCATTATTTACCATGAATATAATTCTACAGACATACTAAAGTTCTTTGCAGATTAACTTTTATATTTCACATAGCTGGTGGCAGAAATAAGGGGAGAAGAAGGAGTGACAGATTGGAGTGATATCTTAGTTGCTAAAACTCTGCTTTGTTCATCATCTCAGAGAGTGGGTGTGTAGGGCTGAGAGAGGCATACATTTTGAAAAGAGGGGGTTGTTGACTGAGAAGTAGGCCTCCACCTCACAGAACACCCACTGTGACTATTTACAATGTTTGCATCTCAGCGAAAATACCATTTGCATTTTGAATTCCTTTGTTTCAACTACATAACTCAATAAGAAAGAAAGTTTCCTACAACTGAAAAGAATAGGCAGTGTTTAAAGGCCAAGTTTTGCCTTCCTTTTAAGGGTGAATGTGCTTTATTTTAAGCCACTCTTCTTTCTCAAGTTAACAAGGGCCCTCTGGTATTTCTGTGCAAAGCATCAGCAATACTGTTTCTTTTTAAGTTAATCATTTTTAATCCTTCTTATTTTATTTAGTGCCTATTGCTATGGCATCTGGAGCTCACTGCTTCTGACAGTACGTTTTATGATGCTTGGGGGCAGATTGCCTAGGCTGGCCTCTGCTCCAGTTCTTATTAGTTGTGTATGTCAACCCTATTTTCCCATCTGTTAAATGGGACAGTAATAGCCATATTGGTAACTCATAGCTATTGTGAGGATTAAAATAAGATAGTACAAGTGAAAGACAGTCCACAGGATGGGAGAAAATATTTGCAAATTATGTATCTGATAAAGGTGTAGTATCCATAATAGATAAAGAATTCTTGATTTGATCCCAGATGGCCAAATAGAAACAGCTCTGGAGTGCAGTTCTCAGGGAGAAGGCAGAGGGTGAATGATCTTCGCATTTCCAAATGAATTTTTACTGCCCACACACCAGGAGATTCCCAGGTGAAAAAGCACCACAAGTCTTCAGCATGGCTGTTTCAGCCGGTGCAGTGAGTCTCTGCACAAAAACTCACATAAACGTGGGCGCAAATGACACCTGGGACGTCTGGGAGACACAGTCACCCATTCAACTGAAGAAAAAAAGGGGGTTGAAACAGGGAGCCAGGTGATCTGACTCAGTGGGTTCCACCCCCACAAAGACCAGCAATCTGAAATGCTCTGGACTGAGAGTTTCACAGAAAGCACAGGTGGACACGGGACTGTGCTTCCTCTGTGGGAGGAAGGGCGTCCGCCATTACTGAGGCAGTCCGTCACTACCGAGCCAGTCTGCCATTGTGGAAGCAGTCCATCATTACTGAGGCAGTCCGCCATTACAGAGACAGTCTGCCATTACTGAGGCAGACCACTATTACCAAGGCAGTTCTAACTATACCTCTACAAACAAAACCGCAAGGAATTTCACGCAGCAGCTGGGAAGAGCCCACAGCAGCTCAGCAGTGCCTCTGCTGGCAGATTGTGACTAGGCTACCTCTTTGCTGAGCAGGGCCTTTCTGAAAAAAGGCAGCAGCACATCAGGAACTTATAAATAAAGCTCCACCTTCCCAGGACAGAGCACCTGGGAAAAAAAGGCAGTTATGAATTCTGCTGCAGCAGACTGAAACGTACCTGCCCATCAACTCTGAACAGAACAACGGAGCTCACAGCTCAGCACTTGAGCTCATATAAGGTACAGACTGTCTCCTCAAGCAGCTCTCTGACCCCCGTATGTCCAAAAAGACAACTAATAAAGGAGAGTTCAGGCTGACATCTGGTGGGTATCCTTCTGGGACAAAGATAACAGAAGAAGAAACTGGCAGCAACCCTTACTGTTCTGTAGCCACTGCAGGTGATCCCCAGGCAAGCAGCATCTGGAGTGGACCTCCAGCAGTCCTACAGCAGAGGGTCCTGACTGTTAAAAGGAAAACTAAGAAACAGAAAGAAATAACTTCATCATCCACAAAAAGGACATCCACTCAGAGACCCCATCCGAAAGTCACCAACTACAAAGACCACAGGTAGATAAATCCACAAAGATGGGAAGAAACCAGCGCAAAAAAGGATGAAAACACCCAAAACCAGAACACCTCTCTTCCTCCTAGGGATCAAAACTCCTCACCAGCAAGGGAACAAGGCTGGATGGAGAATCAGTCTGATAAATTGACAGAAACAGGCTTCAGGAAGTGGGTAATAGCAAACTTTCTCTGGGCTAAAAGAACATGTTCTAACCCAATGCAAAGAAACTTGAAAAACAGTTTGATGAAGTGCTAATGAGAATAAACAGCTTAGAGAAGAATATAAATGAATTGATGGAGCTGAAAAACACAACAGGAGAACTTCACGAAGCATATACAAATTTCAATAGCCAAATGGACCAAGCAGAAGAAAGGATATCAGAGATTGAAGATCAACTCAATGAAATAAAATGAGAAGGCAAAGAGAAAAAAGAGTAAAAAGAGATGAACAAAGCCTCCAAGAAATATGGGATTATGTGAAAAGACCTAATCTACGTTTAATAGGTGTACCTGAATGTGACAGAGAGATTGAATCGAAGCTGGAAAATACTCTTCAGGATATTGTTTAGGAGAACTTCCCCAACCTAGGAAGGCAGGCCAATATTCAAGTCCAGGAAATTCAGAGAACACCACAAAGGTATTCCTCAAGAAGAGCAACCCCAAGGCACATAATCATCAGATTCACCAGGGTTGAAATGAAGGAAAAAATGCTACAGGCAGACAGAGAGAAAGGTAGGGTTACCCACAAAGGGAAGCCCATCAGACTCACAGCAAATCTCTTGGCAGAAACCCTACAAGCCAGAAGAGAGTGGGGGCCAATATTCAACATCTTTAAAGAAAAGAACTTTCAACCTAGAATATCACATCTAGCCAAACTAAGCTTCATAAGCGAAGGAGAAATAAAATCCTTTATGAACAAGCAATTGATCAGAGATTTCATCACTACCAGGCCACCCTTACAAGAGCTCCTGAAAGAAGCACTAAACATGGAAAGGAGCAACCAGTGCCAGCTACTCCAAAAACGTACCAAATGGTAAAGACCATCGACACAATGAAGAAACTGCATCAACTAATGGGCAAAACAGCCAGCTAGCATCAAAATGACAGGATCAAGTTCACACATAACAATATTAACCTTAAATGTAAATGGGCTAAATGCCCCAATCAAAAGACACAGACTGGCAAATTGGATAAAAAGTCAAAACCCATCGGTGTGCTGTATCCAGGAAATCCATCTCACATACAAGGATATACATAGGCTCAAAATAAAGGGATGGAGGAAGATTTACAAAGCAAATGGAGAGCAAAAAAAAGCAGGAGTTGCAATCCTAGTCTCTGATGAAATAGACTTCAAACCAGCAAAGATCAAAAGAGACAAAGAAGGATATTACATAATGGTAAAAAGATCAATTCAACAAGAAGAGCTAACAATCTTAAATATATACACACCCACTACAGGAGCACCCAGATACATAAAGCAAGTTCTTAATGACCTTCAAAGAGACTTAGACTCCCACACAATAATAGTGGGAGACTTTAACACTCCACCGTCAATGTTAGGCAGATCAACAAGACAGAAAATTAACAAAGATATCCAGGATTTGAACTCAGATCTGGACCAAGCAAATCTAATGGACATTTACAGAACTCGCCACCCCAAATCCACAGAATATACATTCTTCTCAGCACCACATCACACCTACTCTAAAACTGACCACATAATTGGAAGTAAACCACTCCTCAGTGAATGCAAAAGAACGCAAATCATAACAAACAGTCTCTCAGACTACTGTGCAACAAATTAGAACTCAGGATTAAGAAACTAACTCAGAACCGCACAACTTCATGGAAACCGAACAACTGGCTCGTGAATGTTGACTGGATAAACAATGAAATGAAGGCAGAAATAAAGATGTTCTTTGAAACCGATGAGAACGAAGACACAATGTACCAGAATCTCTTGTCTAGAGGAAAACTTATAGCAATAAATGTCCACGTGGGAAGCAAGGAAAGACCTAAAATTGACACCTTATCATCAAAATTGAAAGAACTAGAGGAGCAAGATCAAGAAAACTGAAAAGCTAGCAGAAGACAAGAAATAACTAAGATCAGAGCAGAACTGAAGGCGTTAAAGACGCAAAAATCACTTCAAAAAATTAATAAATCCTGAAGCTGGTTTCTTGAAAAGTTCAACAAAATAGACCACTAACCAGATTAATAAAAAAAAAATAGAGAGAAGAATCAAATATATGCAATAAAAAGTGATAAAGGGGATATCACCACCAATTCCACAGAAATACGAACTACCGTCAGAGATTACTACAAACCACTCTATGCACATAAACCAGTAAACCTGGAAGAAATGGATAAATTCCTGGACCCTTGCATCCTGCCAAGCCTAAACCAGGAAGAAGTCGAAATCCTGAATAGACCAATAACAAGGGCTGAAGTTGAGGCAGCAATTAATAGCCTACCAAGCAATAAAAGCTCACGTCCAGATGGGTTCACAGCCAAATTCTACCAGATATACAAAGAGGAGCTGGTACCACTCCTTCTGAAACTATTCCAAACAATCCAAAAAGAGGGAATCCTTCCCAAATCATTTTATGAGACCAACATCATCCTGATACCAAAACCTGGCAGAGACTCAAGAAGAAAAGAAAACTTCAGGCCAATATCCATGATGAACATCAATGCAAAAAGCTTCAATAAAATATTGGCAAACTAATTGCAACAGCACATCAAAAATCTTCTCCATCACGATCAGGTAGGCTTCATCCCACGGATGCAAGGCTGGTTCAACATACGCAAGTCTATAAACGTAATCCAACACATAAACAGAACCAAAAACAGAAACCACATGATTATCTCAATAGATGCAGAGAAGGCCTTTGACAAAATTCAACAGCTCTTTATGCTAAAAACTCTCAGTAAACTAGATATAGATGGAATGTATCTCAAAATAATGAAAGCTATTTATGACAAACCAACAGCCAATATCATACTGATTGGGCAAAAACTGGAAGCATTCCCTTTGAAATCTGGCACTAGACAAGGATGCCCTCTCTCATCACTCCTATTCAATATAGTATTGGAAGTTCTAGCCAGAGCAATCAGGCAAGAAAAAGAAATAAAGGGTATTCAATTAGGAAAGGAGAAAGTCAAATTGTCTCTGTTTGCAGACAACATGATTGTATGTTTAGAAGACCCCATTGTCTCAGCCCAAAATCTCCTCAAACTGATAAGCAACTTCAGCAAAGCCTCAGGGTACAAAATCAGTGTTCAGAAATCACAAGCATTCCTATACACCAATAACAGACTTAAAGAGAGCCAAATCAAGAACGAACTCCCATTCACCATTGCTGCAAAGAGAATAAAATACCTAGGAATACAACTAAGAAAGGATGTAAAGGACCTCTTCAAGGAGAGCTACAAATCACTGCTCAAGGAAATAAGAGAGGACACAAACAGATGGAAACATGTTCCATGCTCATGCTTAGGAAGAATCAATATTGTGAAAATAGCCATTCTGCCCAAAGTAATTTGTAGATTCAACACTATTCCCATCAAGCTACCTATGACCCTCTTCACAGAACTGGAAAAAAAAAACCCATAAACTTCATATGGAACCAAAAGAGAGCCCACATAGCCAACTCAGTTCTAAGCAAAAGGAACAAAGCTGGAGGCATCACACTACCTGACTTCAAACTATACTACAAGACTACAGTAATCGAAATAGCATGGTACTGGTACCAAAACACTGATATAGACCAAAGGAACAGAACAGAGGCCTCAGCGGCAACGCCACACATCTACAACCATCTGATCTTTGACAAACTTGATGAAAACAAGCAATGGGGAAAGGATTCCCTGTTTAATAAATGCTGTTGGGTTAACTGGCTAGTCATGTGCAGAAAGCTGAAACTGGACCCCTTCCTGACACCTTACACTAAAATTACCTCCGGATGGATTAAAGACTTAAACACCATAAAAACCCTAGAAGAAAATCTAGGCAAAACCATTCAGGACATAGGCATAAGCAAGGACTTCATAACTAAAACACCAAAAGCATTGGCATCAAAAGCATTGGTAACAGAAGCCAAAATAGACATATGGGATCTAATTAAACTCCCGAGTTTCTGCACAGCAAAAGAAACAATCATTGGAGTTAACTGGCAATCAACAGAATGGGAAAAAATTTTTGCAGTCTACCCATCTGACAAAGGGCTAATATCCAGAATCTACAAAGAACTAAAACAGATTTACAAGAAAAAAACAAACACACTCATTCAAAAGTAGGCAAAGGATATGAATAGACACTTTTCAAAAGAAAACTTGTATCAGGCCAACAAACATATGAAAAAATGTTCATCATCACTGGTCATTAGAGAAATGCAAATCAAGACCACATTGAGATACCATCTCATGCCAGTTAGAATGGTGATCATTAAAAAATCTGGAGACAACAGATACCGGAGAGGATGTGGAGAAATAGGAACGACTTTTACACTGTTGGTGGGAGTGTAAATTAATTCAACCATTGTGAAAGACAGTGCGGCGATTCCTCAAGGATGTAGAAATAGAACTTCTGTTTGACGCACCAATCCCATTACTGGGTATATATCCAAAGGATTATAAATCATTCTATTATAAAGACACATGCACACATATGTTCATTGTGGCACTGTTTACAATAGCAAAGACCTGGAACCAACTCAAATGCCCATCGATATTAGACTGGACAGGGAAAATGTGGCACATATATACCCTGGAATACTATGCAGCCATAAAAAACGACGAGTTTGTGTCCTTATTAGGGACATGGATGAACCTGGAAACCATCATTCTCAGCAAACTCACACAAGAACAGAAAATCAAACACTGCGTGTTCTCACTCATAGGTGGATGTTGAACAATGAGAAGACATGGACACAGGGAGGGGAGCATCACACACTGGGGTCTGTTGGTGGGGACTAGGGGAGGGACAGCAGGGGGTAGGGAGGTTGCAGTGGGATAACATGGGGAGAGATGCCAGATATAGGTGACGGGGGAATGGAGGCAGCAAACCACATTGCCATGTATGTCCCTATCATGTATTTACCTATGCAACAATCCTGCATGTTCTTAACATGTACCCCAGAGCCTAAAGTGCAATAAAATATATATCTAAAAAAAAAGAAGAATTCTTTTGTGTGTGTGAGTGTGTGTTTTTTTTTTTTTTTTTTTTTTTTGGCAATAGAGTCTTGCACTCCAGGCTGGAGTGCAGAGGTGCGATCTTGGCTCACTGCAACCTCTGCCTCTCTGGTTGAAGCAATTCTCCTGCCTTAGCCTCCCAAGTGGCTGGGACTACAGGCATGTGCCACCATGCCTGGCTAATTTTTGTAGAGATATAGTTTTAACATGTTGTCCAGGCTGGTCTTGAACTCTGGACCTCAGGTGATCCTCTCACCTCAGCCTCCCAAAGTGGTGGGATTACAGGCATGAGCCACCATGCCCAACCAAGAATTACTATAACTCAGCAATCTAAAGAAAAATAACCCAATTGAAAAATGAGCAAAGGAATAGATATTTCTCAAAAAAAGATAAATGGCTAATAATTATTATCCATGAAAAGATGGTCAACATCATTAGTCATTTAGGGATATGCAAATCAAAACCATAGTGAGATTTTTCTACTTTACACCTACTAGTATGGATGTAATAAAAATGGAAAGAAATACATGTTGGCAAGGATGTAGGAAAATTAGAACCTTATATTGCTTGTGAAAATGTAAAATAGTGTAGCAGTTTTGGAAAATATGTTGGCGGTTCTTCAAAAAGTTAAGCATTGAGTTATCATATAACTCGGTAATTTCTAAGTTATATGCCCAAGAAAACTGAAAACATATGTTCACATAAAAACTTGTACATGGATATTCATAACAGCATTATTCATAATAGGCAAAAAGTGGAAGCAACCAAAATGACCATCAGCCGATGAATACATCAGCAAAATACGGTCATTTCATACGATAGACTATTATTCAGCCATACAGGAAATGCAGTACTGATACAAGCTACAACCTGCATGGGCCTTGAAAACATAATGCTAAGTGAAAGAAGTCTGGCACCAAAGGTGACGTCTCATGATTCCACTTGTATGAAATCTACCATAGGAAAATCCATAAAGGGAGAAAGTAGACTGGTGGTTTATAGGGCTGGGAGGCTGGCAGGGAATGGAGGAGTAACCGCTAATGGATTTCTTTTTGGAGTGATGAAAGTGTCTGGAATTAAGATCGGATGATTGTTGCACAACTTCGTGCATATAATAAAAAACCACAGAATCGAACATTCGTTAAATCCAGATGGATTTTATGGCACATGAATTGTATCTATAGTGACAAAAAATTGGGTAATAGATGGGAGGTGGTACCATGCCCCAAACATGGTAAGCACTCTACGTGTTAGTTATTTCTGTGGGTGCTGTCATTATCTTCATTATTACTAAAAAAAACTTCATTCATTATTCCTAAAAATATTAATTTCTTATGGTTATATTAATTCCAGTTCTTTTCTTCAAATTATACAAATATTAGCCACTCAGTGCTGGCCAAACGTTTTCAAAGGTCTGTATTTGTGAGCCGGTCCTGGGATGGAAAGCCTTTGAATTACTGTGTGTATATGTGTTACCCATTTGCTTACACTGCATCTTCTTACTATAAAATAAAGTACTTCTTGGCAGATCATATGACATTTATAGATTTTTCTTCTTTCTTTCTTTGATTTGATTTATATGATTGAGTACTCTCAACTCCTGTGATGGAGGGAAAGCAGAGAAACCAAGAATAGGATAATGCTAAGGGACGCCTCAATCTTCTTTTTGTTTTTTATTTTTGGTTAAATAATTTTAGTTTATTTCATGGAATAAGGTAAATATTTTACATTTGTTAAAAACTGTCTATGTTGTTCCAGGTTAAGTGGCTTACAAAAATACGTATAACACAACCAAATTAAAAAATGAATCAGTGGAGACAAAACAAAAAAGAGCGTGGATGTTAAATGTAACTAAAAGCTGCCAGGCACAGTGGCTCACTCCTGGAATCCCAGCACTTTGGGAGGCCGAGGTGGGTAGATCACTTGAGGTCAAGAGTTCAAGATCAGTCTGACCAATATGGTGAAACCCTGTCTCTACCAAAAATACAAAAATTAACGAGACTTGGTGGCCCATGCCTGTAATCCCAGGTATTCTGGTGACAGGCAGGAGAATTGCTTGAATCTGAGAGGCGGAGCTTGCAGTGAGCAGAGAACAGGCCTCTGCATTCCAGCTTGGGTGATTGAGTGAGACTCCATTTCAAAAAAAAAAAAAAAAAAAAAGTAACTAAAAGTAAATACTTAAAAAAGATTGGAATTCCTCAATCTTGATGAGATATCCTTTCCATGTTTTCTCCCATGGTTAAACAAGATGTTTTTCCTTCTTTTGGGCAGTAGCTACATAGTATGAGACTTCTATAGTGTGATATGCTAATGTAGTCACACCTGGATGCTTTTTGAAAATTTTTACATAAAATACATGTCCCAAATGGACTTTCTTCTGTAATTGGTTACCTAGAATTAACATTTGGATTATGTTTGCTAAATGCATCTGCCATATCCTAAGCACTGTGATCCTTTTAGAACCATTAACAGAGGAGACTTGAGGACATTTTATGGTTATAAGGAATAAATGATATTTATGCAAGTGTGTAAACATTAATAACTCAGGGCTTATAAGCATGTCAGGGTATTTGATTATGGCCAGGAAAATGCACATTAGGTATCTAGTACAGATCTAAAAGTGATCTGGGCTATACCTTTTATTTCTGGATTTCTTTCCTGAAGCATAAAGGGTGTTCTAATTTCATTATTACCAATCTCAAGATCATTTCACAGTTTCCTGGTAGTTGGGCGTCATGGTGACTTTTTTTCCCAGGCTCTTTGTTTGGATATGTGGCCTTGTTTGACTTGTCTTTGATTACTATATATCTGTACCCCTGTTTGCTTTTGCCTGGCTACTGATTCTCAGTGTTTCACTTTGACCCTTGATAAAGCTGTGACTCTGATTCATTTTTAGTGGGGGATTCACCTGATTGGTGGAATCTAGCCTTGCCCTGCCAGGCGGCTGCCTGGGTGTTACATGCTGGTTGGAGTCTATCCATTGAAGGCCTTAGATGTTGGAGTCCTTGCTTCCTAGTTCTTCCTCTTTGTTTGGGGGCACCTCTTTTCTGGTCTAGTGCACAGCCTGATCTCTGTCAATTGCCATGTTCTGCATGGCAGTTTTATGGCATGCTTTTCCCCCCACATAGGGTAGCAGCCTTTTTGTAAGTTGTAGTGGGTTTTTGATACCCAGTCTCTCTTTTTTTCTTCTTTTTTTGAGACAGGTTTTCACTCTGTCACCCAGGCTGAATGCAGTTGCACGATCACAGCTCCCTGCAGCCTTCTACTCGGGGACTCAGGCAGTCCCTCCGCCTCATCCTCCCAAGTAGTTGGGATGGGACTTCTGGTGTGCGCCACCATTCCTGGTTACTTTTTTAAAAGAGATTTTCGGCGGGGCTTGGTGGCTTACGCTTATAATCTCAATACTTTGGGAGGCTGAGGCAGGTGGATCATGAGGTCAGGCATTCGAGACCAGCCTGATCAACATGGTGAAACTAGGTTTCTACTAAAAATATAAAATTAGCCAGGCATGGTGGTGCATACCTGTAATCCCAGCTACTCAGGAGGCTGAGGCAAGAGAATAGCTTGAACCTGAGAGGCGGAGGTTACAGTGGGTCGAGATCGCACCGTTGCACTACAGCCTGGGTGACAGAGCAAGACTCACTCTCTCTCTCTCTCTCAAAAAAAGAGTTTTTTTGTAGAGACGGAGGTCTCACTATGTTGCCCAGGCTAATCTTGAACTCCTGGACTCAAGTGATCTGCCCTCCTCGGCCTCACAAAGTGCTGGGATTATAGGTGTGAGTTATCATGCCCAGGCTTCCCAGTGTGATTCTGATTTGAATTTTTCTAGAATGATTATTATATCCTAAACATTTATAGCATTTATATTCTTTACCTTTTATTGCTTAGAAAAAAATAGTTTTAGTGACTACTGGTAATTTACACATGAAAGAATTATGTATAAAATTGCTATAGGTGCCTGTGGTTAAATTCTTTTACTAAGATTTCACTTCTAGAGAACTGAAGAATTTACCAAAGTAAAAATGGTTGAGCTTTATTACTTGATTTATAAAAATAAGTAAGTCATAGTTAATGGTAACAATACTATACTCTGAGCTATAGATTAGAAAATTATGCCCCTTATTTGTCACAGTGAATGGAGTGACCAAATCTGCAGTTTTGACTATTATGTATTTTTCTGTACCAGGTAATTTTTTTTTTGAGTCAGAGTCTTGCTCTGTTGCCCAGGCTGGAGTGCAATGGTGCAATCTCAGCTCACTGCAACCTCCACCCCCTAGGTCCAAATGATTCTCATGCCTCAGCCTCCTCAGTAGCTGGGATTACAGGTGTGTACCACCACACCCAGCTAATTTTTGTATTTCAATAAAGAAAGGGTTTTGCCATGTTGGCCAGGTTGGTCTTGAACTCCTGGCTTCAAGTGATCTACCTGCCTCAGCCTTCCAGAGTGCTGGGATTACAGGTGTGAGCCACATTGCCCAGCCTGTACCAAGTAACATTTATTTCTGTGTGCAGGAATATACATGTGCTTGTTACAGAATCAAGTTTATCATATTCTATCACCATGTATTTCCCATAAATCTATTAAGTTAAAATATGTGCCACTTATCATAGTTTGGTGTCATTACATATTTATGCATAAACCTATATGATCTTGGAATTCAGAGCCTGGGTGGTGGCCTGAGAGTCTGTGTGTATGAATGTGAGTGGAAAGAGTGAGGCGTGGATGTTTCTATTTTTTTCTACCGGAGTGCCATTATTCAGTTTTTTTTTTCTGGAGAGTCTCTGTGAACACTGTTGTGGGGCTGCTCCCTGTGTGTGGCTCTGCCTCAGAACCCACAGAGTCGGCTCCCAGACCTACTCCATCTCTGGTTACAAGTCAGTGTCATATTTGTTGGAAGTTAAGAGACAGGACCGTGTTGATTTACGCTGTGCTTCAGCCTGCCCTTATTAGTATTTCTTGGTTCTTCCATCAGCGAGTTTGAGTTCTTCCCCCAAAAATAATCTTGCACAGAGTCACGATCCTCCCTGCTTTTACAAAACACTGAGCTTTGGAAAGGGAAATGATTACTCATCACAACTCTAAACACTAGGATAAAATGTTCCCATTTAGATCAATCAGGGGCCAATTTAATTTTCTAATGAACTTTATAATTGCTTTCCTGGTCTGCCTTTAGGGACTATTATTATACCAGCTTTTCTTCTTTTTAATGTTTCTAGAAGTCAGATTTTCATCTTTGCCAAGAATTAGAGGATCTATAAACATGTGAAAAAGATGAGAAACAGAGTCATGGATCATCTTGATGATGATCGTCTTACAATTTGGCAGAAGGTTGAAAAGGCAACAGATAGAACAAATTCATGTTCTTGTTCTTGAAATGGACAAATTAGAGGTCTAGATTGAATACACAGTGTGTTTAGACTTAAACACCTTCTATAAACTTATTCAATATTTTTTAAATTGACAACCTATTTTGAGGGCTGCATATACTATAGAGATCAAAGTAGGCATTTCTTTCTTTTTTTGTTTTTCTGAAGTAAATACAATCCTTGGGACAAATTAGGCATTTCTTGCCCTCTTGGGCTTATACAAATCTGGGTGCACGAGGAAGGAAGACAGGTTGCCTTTAGAGAGTGGGGTAGTCCAGAAGTCTGCTCTAAAGACAAGATGTTTAAAATTAAACCTGCAATGTCCATCTGAAATAAGCAGGTCGAGAACAGGGTGAAGGCAGGCAGAGCAGCATGAACCCATATCTGAGGCAGGAAAGGGCTGGGTTTGTCACCAAGAATAACACAAAGGTCATTGTGCTGGAGCACACTGAGGAGGGTGAGTGTTCCAAGACAAGGCTTGGCATAGCGTAGGAGAGGTCAGATGATTCAGGGCCTTATAAATCAGGTTAATTTATTTGTTTCAAAGTTCAGAGAGTTTATTAGAAGGAATAAGAAGAAAATTTAAGAGATGGTGTCAGGTCATTGGCTTCAGGCTGGAGGCAAGAGATGACAGTAGCTTGGACTGGGGGTTGACGGTGGAACTGAAGAGATGTGGATGGACTTGAGCTCTGTTTAGGAATTAGAACCAATAAAAGTTGACAGGGGGGTTAGATTGTGGTATTAAAAGAAAGGATTGATTTCAGCATCCTGGCATGAACAAGTGAATGGATGAAGGTGTTTTCCCATAGTTGGGAAAGACTAGAGGCAGAATAGATTTGAGAGAGGAGCAACAGTTTAGTTTTTTGATGTGTGAAGGTTGAAATGAGTTTGTGAGCTATCTCGGAGATGTCAAGTAGGTGGTTAGATACATAGTATTTGTTTATCTCTTGCTGCATAATAAATTATTATGAAACTTAGCAGCAAATCTATATTAGTTATCTACTGCCCTGTAACAAGTCACTCCATCATTTGGTGGTTTAAAACAACAAGTATTTATTATCTCATGCAGTTTATTGGGCTAGGAATTTGGGAGTGGCTTAGCTAGGGGTGATTCTGGTCCAGGGTCTGTCATGAGATCGTACTCAAGATGCTGGCCCATGGTGCCATCATCTGAAGCTTGACCGAGCCTGGAGGATCTGATTCCAAGATGGCTTATGTCTCAATTTTTGGCAGAAGGTCTCAACTCTTGCTGGCTCTTGGTGCAAGGCCACAGTTTCTCCCCATGTGGACCTCTCTCTAGGGCTGCTTAAGTGTCTTCATTGCATGGCACTGAGCTTCTCCTAGAGTGAGAGATCTGAGAGAATGCAAGGGGGAAGCTGTAATACCTTTAGTCTCAGAAGCCCCACACCGTCACTTCTGCCATATTCTATTCAGAATTAAGCCCCCCTGCCATTTGAATGGACAGCTACCAAATAATTTGTGAAAGTATTTTAAAACCACTACACGTGATTTTGTAATTCAGAAGAAAGGTTTGGGCTGGAAATAAGACATCACGAGTTTTGCCCATAGATGCTGTGGACTGAGTACATGCATGATCACTTAGTAAAAGTGTAAAGAGGTCCAAGACAGATCTTTTAGGAAATCTGACTTGTGGAGGATCTGCTGTGGAGGAGTGGAGGAGAAGGAAGAAATGGAATCTGGGAAGATAAGAATTTTTCAGGCACAGAGTGGTCTTCTCTGTGGAAGCCTATTGGAATGTGTATTTGACTTTCATTTTTAAGAATTTGTTCTCTAAATGAATAAAGAGTGAATAAATAAATGTCATGTATATGTACAAAATGTTAATTCTAAGTATGATTATTATTGAAATGCTTATAAAATTAAGAATGGAAATCAGCATTAGGAATGCATAATAATGGGGTGGGAGGTATTGGTAAAAAATTATTTAATGTCCAGACAATAAAATGTCTATGAAGCATTAAAAATGATATTATTAAAGAATGTGCATTGTAATAAAACATATGATGTATTTTAAATAAATATAGAATACTATATAAGGGGAGGCTGCATCTGGCTCCCGCTCTCACAGCCATTGCAGTACGTTGAGCTCCATAGAGATGGCTTTGGGGCAAGTGAGAGCCAGATGGGCACTGGGCAACTCTGTGCCTCGCTGAGGAAAAATAATTAAACATGGGCAAAGGAGATCCTAAGAAGCCGAGAGGCGAAATGTCATCATATGCATTTTTTGTGCAAACTTGTCATGAGGAGCCTAAGAAAAAGTATCCAGATGCTTCAGCCAACCTCTCAGAGTTTTCTAAGAGGTGCTCAGAGAGGTGGAAGACCATGTCTGCTAAAGAGGAAGGAAAATCTGAAGCTATGGCAAAGGCAGACAAGGCCCGTTGTGAAAGAGAAATGAAGGCCGGGCGCAGTGGCTCACGCCTGTAATCCTAGCACTTTGGGAGGCTGAGGTGGGCGAATCATGAGGTGAAGAGATCGAGACCATCTGGCCAACATGGTGAAACCCTGTCTGTACTAAAAATATAAAAATAAGCTGGGGCGTGATGGCGCACGCCTGTAGTCCCAGCTACTCGGGAGGCTGAGACAGGAGAATGGTTTGAACCCAGGAGGCGTTTGCAGTGAGCTGAGACTGCGCCACTGCACTCCAGCCTGGCGACAGAGTGAGATTCCATCTCAAAAAAAAGAAAGAAAGAAAGAAAGAGGAATGAAAACCTATATCCCTCCTAAAGGGGAGACAAAAAAAGAAGTTCAAGGATCCACATGCTCCCAAGAGGTTTCCTTCGGCCTTTTTCCTATTCTGCTCTGAGTATTACCCCAAAATCAAAGGAGAACATCCTGGCTTGTCCGTTGGTGATGTTGCAAAGGAACTGGGAGAGATGTGCAGTAACACTGCTGCAGATGACAGGCAGCCTTACGAAAAGAAGGCTGCGAAGCTCAAGGAAAAATGTGAATAGGATCTTGCCGCATATGGAGCTAAAGGAAAGTCTGATGCAGCAAAAAGGGATTTGTGAGGTCTGAAAAAAGCAAGAAAAAGAAGGCAGAGGAGAAGATGAGGAAGATGAGGAGGAGGAAGATGAAGGTGAAGAAGATGATGATGATGAATAAGTTGGTTCTAGTGCAGTTTTTTTCCTTTTATTTATTTGTTTTTTTGAGACGGAGTCTTGCTCTGTCACCCAGGCTGGAGTGCAATGGCGCGATCTCGGCTCACTGCAACCTCTGCCTCCTGGGTTCAAGCAATTCTCCTGCCTCAGCCTCCTGAGTAGCTGGGACTACAGGCGCCTGCCACCATGCCAGGTTAATTTTTGTATTTTTAGTAGAGACAGGGTTTCTTCGTGTTGGTCAGGCTGGTTTCAAACTCCTGACCTCGTGATCCACCCGCCTCGGCCTCCCAAAGTGCTGGGATTATAGGCATGAGCCACCGCACCCAACCTTTTTTCTTGTCTATAAAGCATGTAATGCCCCTATATACAACTCACTCCTTTTAAAGAAAAAAAATGAAGTGTAAGGCTGTGTAAGATTTGTTTTTAAACCGTACAATGTCTTTTTTTTGTGTGTAGTTAACACACTACCGAATGTATCTTTAGATAGCCCTGTCCTGCTGATATTTCCAATAGTCACTAACCTTGCCTTGTGCTATATGGGGTTTGTAAATTGGCATGGAAATTTAAATCAGGTTCTTGTTAGTGCACAGCACAGATTAGTTATCTATGGGGATGGTAGATTTTTCATCTTCAGTTGTCTGTGATGCAGCTTATATGAAATAATTGTTGTTCTGTTAACTGAATACTACTCTATAATTGCAAAAAAAAAAAAAAGAGTTGCAGCTGTTTTGTTGAAATTCTGAATGCTTCTAAGTAAATACAATTTTTTTTAATTAAAAATTGCTATGTAAGGAAGGAGCAGACCAAAGTGTCTAGGAGGATGGATATAAACCTGTTAATACTGGTTTTCTCTGGGCAGAGGGAAAATGGATGATTTAAATTTCCTTCTTTTGGTTTGTCTAAATCTTCCTTAATAAACGTGAATTGCTTTTGTAATAAAAATGTTTGAAAAATCCCCTCCCAAAATAAAGAAAAATAATGATAATGATGATATTTGAAATTCGGTTGAGGGGCCAGGCATGGTGGCTCATGCTCGCAACTCCAGCACCTTGAGAGGCTGTGGTGGGAGGATTGCTTGAGGTCAGGAGTTTGAGACCAGCCTGGGCAATATAGCAAGATTCCATCTCTAAAATATATATATTTTTAAATTAGCTGGGCTTGGAGGCTCATGCCTGTAGTTTGAGCTCTTCAGGAGGCTGAGGTGGGAGGATTGCTTGAGCCCAAGTCAAAGCTACAGTGAGCTATGATTGTGCCATTGCACTCTAGCCTGGAGCCTCAAAAAAGAACAACAACAACAAAAAAAACTTGACTGAGAAAAATTAAGGTACAAAATTTGGCCCCGAACTTCCTGGCAGCCAAGACAAAGTGATACGAAGAAGATCTCTGATCTTTGTGAAGACAGCCTGCTTTATTCCTCTTCCCCAGAGTGAGCGGAAGTGATGCACCTTGCCCTCTAAAGCAATTTCTTTCTTTTTTTTTATTCTTTTGAAGTATTTCTTTTTAAACTTTTAAGTTCAGAGGTACACGTGCAGGTTTGTTACGTAGGTAAGTATGTGGCACGATGGTTTGTTTACAGATTATTTAATCATCCAGGTATTAAGCCTAGTATCCATTAGTTACTTTTCCTGATCATTTCCCTTCTCCCAACCTCTGCCCTCTGACAGGCCCCAGTATATGTTGTTCCCTGCCATGTGTCCATGTGTTTTCACCACTTAGCTCCCACTTAAAAGTGAGAAATGCGGTATTTGGCTTTCTGCTCCTGTGTTAGTTTGCTAAGGATAATGGCCTCCAGCTCCATCCATGTCCCTGCAAACAATATGATCGCATTCTTTTTTATGGCCACGTAGTATTCCATGGTGTATATGTACCACATTCTCTTTATCCAGTTTATCACTGATGGACATTTAGGTTGATTCCATGTCTTTGTTACCATGGATAGTGCTGCAGTGAACATATGTGTGCATGTGTCTTTGTAACAGAACAATTTAAATTCCTTTGGTTGTATACCCTGATATGGTTTGGCTGTGTCCCCACCCAAATCTCATTCCCATGTGTTGTGGGAGGGACCCAGGGGGAGGTGATTGAATCATGGGGGCAAGTCTTTCCTGTGCTGGTCTCTTGATAGTTAATAAGTCTCATGAGAGCTGATGGTTTTATAAAGAGGCATTTCCCTGTACAAGCTCTCTCTTTGCCTGCTGCCATCCATGTAAGATGTGACTTGCTCCTCTTTGCTTTCTGCCATGATTGTGAGGCTTCCTCAGCCACATGGAACTCTAAGTCCATTAAACCTCTTTCTTTTGTAAATCACCCAGTCTTGGGTATGTCTTTATCAGCAGTGAGAAAACAGACGAATACATACCCAGTAATGGGATTGCTGGGCCAAATAGTATTTCTGTCTTTAGGTCTTTGATAAGGAATTGTTATGTTGTCTTCCACAATGTTTAAACTAATTTACACTCTCACCAACAGCGTACAAAGAGTTTCTTTTTTTCCCACAACTAACATCTGTTATTTTTTGGCTTTTTAATAACAGCAATTCTGACTGATGTGAAATGCTAGGTCATTGTATTTTTGGTTTGCATTTCTCTAATGATCAGAGATGTAGAGCTTTTTTTAACATGCTTGTTGGCCACATGTATGTCTTCTTTTGTTTAAAGCAATTTCATATAAACTACAGAGATGTTCTAAATCTTGGGGGAAATGGAGGGCATACTTTTAAATGTAGGTTCTGTGAAGGCAGTTGTGCAGTCATGTGGTGGATTCTTACGTATGACTTAGGTAAGCTTTGTGATTATTTGGTGTAACAAAGTGGTAAAATTTTTAGTATCTTGAGAATACAGTGGTTGATATTCTCTTAGACCAGTTTTCCTTCACATCTCTGGATGACTGGGCTCCACCTGATTCCTTAAGCCTGTCTGGCGTCAAGGAGTCTGTATTCCAAGACAGTTCTCCAGGGGATTCTGATGTTTAGCTATATCTGGGAATTTGTGCAGTCTGCTATTCTTTTTGACCATGATGACAGTTGGGCTTTATTGAGAATTAACCATGTGCCTCTTGCCACATGCTGATTATTATCTTTAATTCTCACAACAATTATTTAAGGATTGTACTTTTATCCCCTTTGTATATAGAAGGAAAATAAATCAAGGCATAAAGCAGTCAAAAAGCAGCTGAGTGAAGTAGTTGGGAGCTGGGTTTTACTTATAAGGCTGTTGGGATTAAATGAGATAATGTGTACAAAGTGGTTACCCTGTGTCTGGCACATAGAAAGCATTTAATAAATGTCAGTTTTATTATGAGAAAATGTGATTTATGGATGGAGGCTCTGATAGCACCCTCAGTGCATTTATTTCACTATTGCTGTCATCTGTCCTTCAGTGTTATGTCTTATGTTACAGGATGTGTGACTGGGGACTGTTGCATTTCAGGCTTATTTTATTTTAGTTTCTTTTATGAGACAGGGTCTCACTCTGTCACCCAGGCTGGAGTGCAGTGGTGTGATCATGACTCACTGCAGCCTCAAACTCCTGGGTTCGAGCAATCCTCCCACCCAACCCTGTGGTAGCTGGGACCACAGGCGTGTGCCATCACGGCCAGCTAATTTTTGTACTTGTTGTAGAAACAAGGTTTTGCCATTTTGCCCACGCTGGTCTTGAACTCCTGGGCTTAAGTGATCCACTCACCTTGACCTCCCAAAGTTCTGGAATTACAGACGTGAGTTACTGCACCCCGTCCATTTCAGCCTTATTAACATCCCTTTTACAGAGCTGGAACATCCAAATCCAACTTGTAGACCAGAAATATTCCTGAATTTCCTTCCTCAGACTTATCTCAGTGGTGCCAGATTGAGTTAGGATGGAGTTTAGCTGCAAGTAAAACAAACCCTTTTATTATAGATTAACTAAGAAAGAACTCTTTTTTCTCAAGTAAGCTTCAGTCTGTAGGTGGGCAACCCAGGGCTGATTACCTGCCAGGAAAATTGGCAGCTTCTGTCTCCCTGGAGGAAGCAGAAAGACCCAGGGTAAGATGTGCATGCCAGCCAAGTCTGTTAGTTTTTATCCAGAAAATAATAGTTTCTCTGGGTCTTCCACCCAATGTACTTCTGTCCACCTCTGGATAGAACTGGGCCAAATGGTTATCTCTAGTTGCAAGGTGAGGTGAATATTTTAACTGACCACCTTGCTGCAGGGGGAAAAAAAAATGAGATTATCTTGTAAGTGAGAAGGGGAAAAAGGATGCTTGAGTAGGCAACTAGCAGTATCTACCACAGTTCACAGTGAGTTCCAGCAAATAGTTCTCTTTCTTTTTTTCTTTTTTTTTGAGAGTCTCACTCTGTCACCCAGGCTGGAGTGCAGTGTCATGATCTTGGTTCACTGCAACTTCCGCCTTTTGGGTTCAAGTGATTCTCCTGTCTCAGCCTTCTGAGTATCTGGGACTATAAGAGCATGCCACCATGCATGGTTAATTTTTGCATTTTTAGTAGAGACGAGGTTTCACTCTATTGGCCAAGCTGGTCTCAAACTTCTGACCTTGTGATTCATCTGCCTTGGCCTCTCAAAGTGCTGGGATTATAGGTATGAGCCACCGCACCCAGCCATAGTGTTCTCTCTTAAAAACGATGTCTAGAGGCATGGTCATAGTGAAAACAATTCTGATTCTAGAATTCAGGTTACCTGTAATTATATTCTCAAAGAATGATAGGTTGAAAATATGAATTTTAAAAGACAAAATTGGAACCAAGTACAATTTCTCCATTTGTCTTATTGTGAAATATAGGAGTTGAGATAAATTAATCTTTCTTCTTGAAAAAAATCACACTGAAGTGGACATGAAAAATGTTTATTGCATCTGTTTTTTTCTGTATGTTTTATTTCAGTATAATATAGATAACGTAAAATTTATTATTTTAGCCATTTTAAATGTATGTACATTTTGTTACATAATCATCACTACCATCCTTCTCCCGAATTCTTTTTTTTTTTTCTTTTTTGAGATGGAGTCTCACTCTGCTGCCAGGCTGGAGTACAATGGCGTGATTTTGGCTCACTGTAACCTCTGTCTCCCAGGTTCAAGTGATTCTCCATCCTCCGCCTTCCGTGTAGCTGGGACTACAGGCATGTAGTTAGCCACCACGTCTGGCTAATATTTTGTATTTTTAGTAGGGACGGGATTTCACTGTGTTAGCCAGGATGGTCTTGATCTCCTGACCTCGTGATCTGCTCGCCCTGGCCTCCAAAAGTTCTTGGATTATAGGCATGAGCCACTGCGCCCAACCTCCCGAATTCTTTTCTTGTTGAACAACTGAAAATATATACCCATTAAACCAGGGGTTCTCAAACCCCAGGCATGGATCACTGGTGTGTGGCATGTTAGGAGCTGGACCACATAGGAGAAGGTGAGCGGTGGGTGATCAAGCATTACCGCTTGAGCTCTGCCTCCTGTCAGATCAACAGTGGCATTAGATTCTCGTAGGAGCACAAACCCTATTGTGAACTGTGCTTGTGAGGGACCTAGTTTGTACACTCATGATCTGCAGTGAAACAGTTTCAGCCAGAAACCACTCCCCCAACTTCCTCACTCCCTTGCTATTGGCTCTGCCCATGGAAAAATCGTATTCCATAAATCTGGTCCCTGGTGCCAAAAAGGTTAGGGACCGTTGCATTAAACAACTACTCACTCCCCTCTCCTCCTAGCCTGTGGCAACCACCATTTTACTGTCACTATTCTAAGTACCTCATGTAAGTGGAATCATACCGTAGTTTTCCTTATGTGACTGGCATGTCACTTAGCATACTGTCCTCAGTTGTTCATCCATGTTGTAGCACGTGTCAAAATTTCCTTTCTCTTCAAGGCTGGTTATTATTCCATATTTGCGTGTACCACATATTGATCTGTTGATGGACACTTGGGTTCCTTCCATCTTTTAGCTTTTGTGAATGTTGTTCCTATTAACATGGGCGTACACCTATCTCTGAGATTCTGCTTTCAGTTCTTTCAGTTATATCATTGCATATGCTTTTTACTCAGATCCTGTTTCTCCTTGACATAACCCTAGGTAATGGCTGCTAGCCTCTTGTCTTGAGGGAAATGCTAAAATTTTGAAGAAGGATATTTCATCCACGTCTTTTTATTTGATTCATTCTTGCTGAATTCCAAGAAAATTTGTGATCACGAGTTTCGTTTGATTCAGTCCATAGGCTCAGGGAAGGGAGTAATTCTAGCGTTCCCAAAAGACGCCATTGCAGTGCTGCAATGCAGAAAAACACTAGGTTTTGGGATGTCATTGGGAAGGAAACAAGAAAGAAAACAGAGAACATTATCCTTCCTTTGCAAAGCCATGTTGACTGTGCACATGGATTACGATCTGAGATTCTGGTCTCCTACTTAAATGATTTAACAGTGGAAGGTGTTCTAGTGAAGGAGACCCAGGTCAAGTAAATGCATTTGTTGCTTTTGTGAAACTGACTAAAGCGACCAGTATTCTTCAGTCTAAAAAGATGAAAGTGGAAAGAAGACATACTTACCAGCTATAAGCTTAATTTTTTCAGAAAAGCAAACATAAACTTACTCTTCCAGTCTTCAACTGTGATCCTAAATCTGGACTTTCTGATGCTCGAAAGACCAGCAGATGTTCAAGACAAATAAGAGGAAGAGCTATTTTACACTGAAGATAATTAGCAACTTTGAGGTTCCCAGTGATGGTATAGACTGAATTTACAGACTTTTTCTTTTAAAGGCAAATAAATGTCAGACTCACAGTAGACTATTAAATAAAGATAGTGCTGATTTGGGGCAAAACCCTAATTTTTTTTTTTTTTTTTGAGACCAAGTCTTGCTTTTCCGCTCAGGCTTGAGTGCAATGACGTGATCTTGGCTTAGTGCAACCTTTGTTTCCTAAGTTCAAGCCATTCTATTGCCTCATCCTCCTGAGTAGCTGGGATAACATGTGCACGCCACCATGCCTGGCTAATTTTTGTGTTTTTAGTGAGACGAGGTTTCACCATATTGGCCAGGCTGGCCTTGAGCTCTAGACTTCAGGTGATCCACCTGCCTTGGCTTCCCAAAGTGCTAGGATTACAGGCATGAGACACTGTGCCCGGCCCAGAACCCTAATTTTCAACAGTGACAAAAAATTAACATGATAATCAGCAAGGGGAGTGGCCTGTCAATAAGGTTTCTTGCACTTTTGCTCAGACAATGGATTTTTATCTGTTTCCCTTGTCCAACCCTACCTGAATAAGCTTTTTAATTAAAAGATGCATTAGTAAGGCTGGGAGCAATGGCTCATGCCTGTAATCCCAGTACTTTGTGTGGTATAGGCGGGTGGATTGCTTGAGGGTGTGCTTTACGGGTCAGTGTTTTAAATGTGAGGTCCATGGGAAGAAATTTTTAGCCTTGATTTTGAAGGGGAATGAGATGTTCCTTTCTGACTTGTTTTTCCCACTTATTATAAATATTTATCTTGGACAAAGGATTACATTTTAGCAGACGTGCCGTTTTACAAATTTAATTATTAAAATGACTCTTCTTCCTTTTTCTATGATCTCACATTTTGTTTTTAACTTGCCATGGCAGATGTTAAAACATTCCAAATAAAGACAAAAAAACTCAATAAAAAAATCCAAAACCCCTTCCCCAAATACTCCATTTTTTCTTATTTAAAAATGCTATTTATGATAGTAGTTGGCATTTCATCAAAGTACATAAGCAAAGGACAGATACGCCTCATTTTTTCCCAGGTTTCTACTCTTTTTCTGAAAGTGAGTAAAATATTAGGCCTTGGGAAATTTTCTAGGTAGTTTGGTGTAATCTATTGGTAGCTTTTGGTATTGTCTTAATCTCCTATTTTTTTTCTTCCCAGTTTATTTATTTTTTTGAGATGGAGTCTCACTCACTTTGTCACCCAGGCTGGAGTGCAGTGGTGTGATCTCGGCTCACTGCAGCCACCTCCTGGGTTTAAGCAATTCTCCTGCCTCGGCCTTCTGAGTAGTGGAAATTACTGGCACCCACCACCATGCCTGGCTAATTTTTGTATTTTTAGTAGAGATGGCGTTGCACCATATTGTCCAGGTCTTGAACTCCTGACCTTAAGTGATCTACCCATCTTGGCCTCCCAAAGTGCTGGGATTACAGGCCTGAGCCACTGCGCCCGACCTTCTTCCCATTTTAATAACTATTTTGTCTTAAGATACTTGAATTTATTGCAAAAGGAGGTGTATTTTAAATGATTCAGCTACCTCTTCCACAGCGTTTCTGTAGTGAATAGACTGGAAGATGGGAAGAAAGTGAGCTCCATAAACACAGTTATTTTCCATTTGGCTAATTCTCTCTGAAGAGAGTATTAGCACTCTTTCTGACTTCCAAATGGAAAACTCACTGAGCAGACAGGTGCAAATAAAGCAATGTACCTTGGCAAGTTTCACTTTTAGAAATATATGGGCTTTATCCAGTTTCGGAGCTTAGCTCCTGATGCCTTTCTCTCTCCCATCCTTTGGGATTTGGGAGCTCTTTTTGTTTTTGGGTGAGTGTTGGCATCTATAGTATCGCCTTCCTCCCATATCCTTCCTGTCTGCATGTAATTACAGATATGCAGAAGTCGCCCTTATTCTCACCATCCTCCACCAAAGCAGACAGACCCGCAGACAGACAGACCTTGTGTCAGCCAAGTTTATTTTTTTAGTTGACAAATTCTGTTCCTTTCCTACTTGCCCTCATTAAAGTGAAGAAAAGTACACCTTTTACAAGATAGGTACATTAAAGAAAAAATGTTACAGAAAGTATTACATATTTATTGAAAACAGAAAATATGGCTAACAATAGAACATAAGAGTCTCTCAGAATCTTCTGACTTGCAGACACAGTGCTAATATTTTGGCTTTTGGCTTTCTGTCATATGTACACACATGTATAAATGAAGCACTGTGTATATTCTCTAATGACTTGCTTTATTACCCCTTAATACATTGTGAAAATCCTTCAGTGTCTTTACATATTCATTATAAGTACTTTAATACCATTTTTTTAACGTTTTGTTTTTTAGAGACAGGGTCTTGCTCTGTTGTCCTGCTGGAGTACAGTGGCACAACCATAGCTTACTCCAGCCTCCAACTCCTGGGCTCAAGCCATTGTCCCACCCTAGCCTCCGGAGTAGCTGAGACTACAGATGTGGACCATCGTGCCTGGCTAATAGCATTTATTTATTTATTTATTTGACACTGGATCTCACTTGCCCAAGCTGGAGTGCAGTGGTGTGATCACTGCAGCCTCGACCTCCTCAGGTTCAGGTGATCCTCCCACCTCAGCCACCTGAGTAGCTGGGACCATGCCATGTGCTACCACTCCTGTCTAAGTTTTCTATTGTTTTGTAGAGATGAGGTTTCGCCATGTTGCCCAGGCTGGTGGCACAAACAGTCCACCCACCTGGGCCTCCCAAAGTGCTGGGATTACAGGCATGAGCCACCTCACCCTGCCTGCTAATATCCTTTTTAGTGGTTGTATTCATGCATGAAAATATACTTTTAAACAGTCCCCATGGACGGACACTGGGAAGGCTAGAACTCTGGGAGAGTTTGAGCTCAATGTGAAGACCCTCTCCTGTCGGCCCTAACTTGCATTTTCCTGGTATGAACCCTGAATATCTGAGACAGGTTTCAGTTCATTTAGAAAGTTCATTTTGCCAAGGTCGAGGGCGTGCGCCCGTGACACAGCCTCAGGAGGTCCTGATGACAGATACCCAAGGTGGTCAGAGCACAGTTTGGTTTTATACATTTTAGGAGACATGAGACATCAATCAGCATATGTGAGATGAACATTGGTTGGTCCAGAAAGGCAGGACAACTCGAAGTGGGGAGGGGGCTTCCTGTCATAGGTAAATAAGAGTCAAATGGTTGCAGTCTTTTGAGTTTCTGATTAGTGTCTCCAAAGGAAGCAGTCAGATAGGTGTTTATCTCAGTGAGCACAGGGGTGATTTTGAAAAGAAAGGGAGGAAGGTTTGCTCTAAGCAGTTCCCACAGGACTTTTTTTTTTTTAGCTTAGTGATTTGGGGGCCCCAAGATTTATTTTCCTTTCGCACCAGGCTTGCTTGATTAGTTCACCTGAGTATCCTGCTAATCTAACTTTTTTGGTGCAGAGAGGAATTTCTTTCCTTAATTTCTTTCTGTGCTTAAAAAATTTTTTTTACATGTTTTATTTTTTACGTGTTTTATTTTTTAATGAAGAGACACCATCTTTTAGTTACCTAAAGTCTGAGAAGCTTTTGCACTTCCCTTTCTCCTTCATTACTTTTTTTTTTTTTCTGAGACAGAGTCTGGCTCTGTCACCCAGGCTGGAGTGCAGTGGCACGATCTCGGCTCACTGCAACGTCTGTCTCCCAGGTTCAAGCAGTTCTTCTTCAGCCTCCTGAGTAGCTGGGATTATAGTTGCCCACCACCATGCCCAGCTGATTTTTGTATTTTTAGTAGAGATGAGGTTTTACCATGTTGGCCAGGCTGGTCTTGAACTCCTGACCTCAGATGATCCGCCTGCCTTGGCCTCCCAAAGTGCTGGGATTACAAGCATGAACCACCGTGTCTGGCATCTCCTTTGTTACTCTTATAATAATTCCGTAATCTAGTCACAGCGTGGAGTTAGGGGACTTGGAGTAAACTTGGTCAAAGAATGTAGTTTGACAGGAGGAATAACTTCAAGAGATATATTGTACAAGGTGATGATTGTAATTAATAACAACATAGTTTATACTTGAAAATTGCATAAAGAGCAGATTTTAAGTGCTCTTATCACAAATAAATGGTAAATATGTGAGGCAAAGACTAATAAATAAACTTTTGTCTCTTAAGAGCCATAGAGTCTAATTGAGAATAGAATGGGAGGCAGGAGGCCTCCCCAAGTCCCAGCAGCAACCTTCTCTCTTCAATTCAATACCTATTGCATCCTCCCCCTTTCTAGTCTCATTACTCCTCTCCTCTTTCAAGCTCTCCAATGTCTAGAACGGGCAATTATAATAAGCCTCAGACTGGCTTACTTTCTACCTCCCTCCCCATGAGTCCATTTTTCATGTTAATCTTGCTAAAGCACCCTACTGATCACCTCACGCTCTTGCTCAGGAAAAGCCAATGGCCCACATTGCCTGCTGATTTAACCCCTTGCTGTGGTCTTCAAAGTCCTCTGCAACTTAACTGCAGCCTGTTTCCAAAATTCAGTGGCATCACAACTCTGATCACAAACTATCCAGCCAAAGGAACCTCCTCACAGTTGTGTCTGCATCATGCTTTTAGGACATTGCTGCAGCTGTTTTCTCTTCTACAAATGCCTTTTCTAACCATTTTTATGTGCCTCAAATCATAGTAATTCAAGGCCTAGTTCAAATACAACCTGTTCCTCAAATGTTTCCTTGATCCCCTTCTCATCCCCATCAAGAAGTATTTTTCTATGAATTTATGAATGTATCTGTACCTGATATATTAGTTATAATTTTCTGTTGTCTTAGTCCCTTCCCTGCCCACCTGAGGCCACTGGACCATAATGTCCTTGGAGCAACATCTGGATCTCTTTTGGGAGTAACATTTAGTAGATGCTCTGTAAATGTTACTATTTCTTTGTACGATGCTTTTTACAAATAGTTGTACAACTACTTTTCACTAAATGACTAGAAAATATGAAACTTAAAACAACAAACATAACAAAGAGTTGGAAATATTCCCAGTTCTTTCTTCTCTTTTCTTTTCTTTGACACAAGGTCTTGCTGAGTCACCTAGGCTGGAATGCAGTGGTGCATTCATGATTCTCTGCAGCCTCCAACTCTTGTGCTCAAGCAATCCTCCCACTTCAGCCTCCTGAATAGGTGGTACTACAGGCATGTACTGCCACACCTGGCTACTTGTTTTGATTTTTTTGTAGAGACGGAATCTCGCTATGTTACTCAGGCTGATCTTGAACTCCTGGGCTCAAGAGATCCTCCCTTGCATGGCCTCCTAAAGGGCTGAGATTACAGGTGTGAGCTACTTGCCTGGCCTCAGTTCTTTTATGTCCATTCATTTGACTAGAAGTCTTACAAAATGACCTAAGCCAATTTGATGATGCATAATTATAAATTTTTGCTTTATTTTGATTGGTAATGTTAGCTCCCAGTGCCACTGTCCTACTATAAGGGTCATAATAAAGGCAAATTTCAGACCAGATCCTGCCATGAGCATTGGCATTCATTAAGCAATCATTATTAGCAAGTAGACTCAAAAAACAGTTCATGCAGCCTGTATTGTAAAGTTGGTAAGCTGCAGCTCTGTGTCCTTTCGAAGGTCAGAGTTAAGGTAAATGCAGCAACATTCTAGAGCTGCATCCTGAACTGTAGCTAGTCTGAATTGAGGTGATGCTGTAAATATAAAATACACACTGGATTTCAAAGGCTTAGCAAGAAAAAAAGACTATAAAATGTCTTTTCAAGATGTTTAAAAATATTTAGTATATGTTGAAATGATAATGTCTTGGAGATATTGGGTTAAATAGCATATATTACTAAAAATTCATTTTACCGGTTTTTTAAAGTAGCTGGTATAAATTTTAAAATTATGTATGTGACGTGCATTATGTTTCTGTTAGATAATGCTGTCTTAGGGAGAGGATTTAGTCTTATAATCAGCAGCAGATAACTAAAATCCTCCAGCCAATGGCAGAACATAGGACCTTTAGGTATCTAGCTTCCCAGACGCTCAGACTCACTAGATTTTTATATTCTGTTTAATCAATGATGGGGCATGACTAGAAAATATCTGACCAATCCTTGTTCATTGAATAACACTAAAGTCACCAGCGGGAGGATATTGCTAATATTCTAATTATGCCAATTATTAAGTCACAATAAAAGCACATTTCTCACATTTGTTAGATTAATTAGTCTCTGGTGTTGATTAAAATAAGATATCTGATGTCTTTGTAGTGGTCCACTCTGGAGTTTAGCGTTTCTAATTAAATTACAACTAAACTTCTTTGGAATGTTATCATGAGTTGGGACAAATTTGAGCCTCATGTGGTTTGCACACTGGTATATGTGTGTCTTACTCTGACTGTGGCAAGCTTTTCTAGTGGTTAAGTCACCCAAGACAGCATCCTAGCTGTCTCCTTTTTTGGCTTTCCTTTCATAATTCCTCTTTTCTACTTTATGAAAGAAAGTCATACCTCTCACTCTCCCCAAATTTTACTGTGCTGCATTGCTGTGAGGCATCAAACAAGGGGACAATTTAAGAATGCAAAACAAAGAGCACTCTTTTAAAAAATGTTTAAATAGCTGGTGCTTTATTACATCCAGGGCAAGGCTTTGCGTCCAGCTGCTGTCTATCCATTCATCCATCCATCCATCCATCCATCCATCCATCCATCCATCCCTCTATCTTAGAGAATTCTGAAGTGAGACGTTATTTGCAAACACCTATAACATGGTTTTAAAATCCAAAACCAAGTCAGACTCCTCTTGTCAGAAAATAAATCCGCTTTGGCTGATTAATTTGACAGTGAGAACTAGTTTTGCCAATTAGGTACCAGAGGAAGCATTTTCTCTTCATTGAATGAGATAAATTTCAACTCCTTAACACTATGCTAGAAATTGCATCTTTTTAACAATTTAAATTTATGGTAAATATCAGTTGTTAACTTAAAAATGTGCATGTGCAAATTCTTTTAGAAGTTTATGAACAAGAGTGTTTGAAGATTCTGACTTAAACTAGTTTAACACAAGCATATTACACTTTGTATGTTGAAATCCTCTAAAGTATATTATAGCCATTATATAGGAAGGTTTAAGAAGAGAAAGAAACGATGTAAAAAGGCAATCCAGAAGAGAAATGGTAGAAAGAGACCCATGTAGTGCTTGAATTGCTGCAGGGGGCCCAGACTGGTGCAGCCAGGCAGGCTTTGTGGCTGAGAATTCCAAAATGGCAGCCTGTGTCACGACTGGTCCAGAGAAGAGTGTTGAAAAAAAAGAATATTCAGTGATGCAGGATGGAGGGAATTTTGAATGTTCAAAAAAGTAGAACAGGCAGAAGGAGGTGGGTTCTGAAAATGAAGAGGAGAAAAAGAGGGGGGAGAGTCTTACCCTCAGTTATTCTCCAAATAATAGGGTATAGTAAAGAATGCTTGGCAGCTCTGTTTGAGGGGATGTTCACTGTGGCCCTTAAGGTTATCTAAACTTTTGCAGGTGTCTAATCCTGATGAGCTGGAGACACTTTCTCTTTGACTCATGAGTTTTTTGTGGTTGCATTGTTTTTTAATGCTACCTAGGGACTCTCCTGTCTAGCAGAATTGAAAGACCAGTGCTTAAGCTTATGTGGATTGTTGTTGTCTGGGTCTTGTCTATCTCAAGGTGTTGTATGGGCTCCGACACACAGAGGACTAAGTTGAAGTAAGGAAGCAAGACAAACTGTATTGCTAGTCCTTCTGATTCACTGGATTGTTGGCTTCAGAATGTTATCATTGGCTTTTACAATGCTCATTCACTGCTTGATGCTTTTCAATTTATTGTTGAATTATCATATATATCAATATATATGTGTATTAGTCTGTTTTTTTGCTAGTAGTAAAGACATACCAGAGACTGGGTGATTTATAAAGAAAAAGAGGTTTATTGGACTCACAGTTCCACGTGGCTGGGCAGGCCTCACAATTATGGTGAAAGATGAAGGAAGAGCAAAGGGACGTCTTTCATGGCAGTAGGCACAAGAGAATAAGAGCCAAATGAAAGGGGAAATCCCTTATAAAACCATCAGATCTCATGAGAATGATTCATTACCATAAGAACAGTATGGGGGAAACCACTCCCATGCTTCCATTATCTCCCACGGGGTTTCTTCCATTACACATGGGAATTATGGGAGCTACAATTCAAAATGAGATTTGGGTGAGGACACAGACAAATCATATCAATGTGTATTCTTTCACAATGTATTTTTTATTTGACTGTGATGACCCAGTGTCATGATCCTTGGAGACACATGACATACAGTGAAATGTTTCCTATATTAGCTTTACAGAAAATCATAGCGTTTTTACATATGCATGCAGGGAGATATTTGGGTACTTAAAGCATTATTCTGTTTTTCTTTAGATATTTTCTCCATTATTTTGGTTGAAAATTGCTGTTTCGTGGATATTATATTGTTTCATTCTATGAATTTATAAGGAAGATCCGTCATCACATGGGGAAAATAATAAAGTAATTGAAATGAGAAAAATATTATTTGAATACTTAGCAGTCTTGCAAGGACATATTTTTGCTGCTATTTTGACAAGTAGAACTTGTCATGAGAAAGTCTGAAGGTCAAGTCACTGGAATGGTTTTACATTCCGAATGTTTTCCCCACTTTTTTTAGGCTTATACATCTAGAATTACATGTTAATGAAATAGTTCTTTTTTCTTGAGATTTTTGTAGACTGTAGAACATAATAGATGTTTATTTGATAATAGAGGAATTTAGTTTCATAGAAATTTTCTTTTATAAGTTAGTTTAGCCTTTTGTCAATCAATTAAAAAAATAGTTTTCTCGTGTCTTTTCATGACAGTGACCCATATTGCTATGACTAATTCTCGGTCTCCTAAATAATCTCTCCTTGTTCTAGGACATTTCAAGCAATTTTAATGAAAATCTTCACTCCAGGACAAAAAATCCGAAGTGGAGTGTTTATATGTAAGGTTTACAGTCTCTGCCTCCATAAATGGAGTCTGTTTTTCTGCATTTGCAACACATATAATATGGTTGATAGAAAAGATGGTGTTTTTTTTTTTTGCAAAATATATTTCTAGAGGAAAAATTTCAAATAGTGTCAGATGCATGTAAATCTTAGAAACATTCTTTCAGGTTAAGTTTAGCAGCTCTAGAAAGCAAAAGTAGAAAAACATCAAAGCTTGAGTTTGTTGGAAAGAAAATAGGTTAAGAAGTAAATAAACTAAATTTAGAAGATGGTCAGGAATTAATGGTTACATTTAATTCTGAAAATAATTCTTTTGAGAGTAAATCAATCATTTGGCAATATTGCATGGATTAAACGTGAAAAAGCATTTCTGAACCCCAGCTACTTAAAGTTAGCATGCTGTTAAACTTGAACTCATTCAGAAGGTCTTTAGGATGTCTCTAAGCTGGGGATTTTGTTTGGTAGTTTCTATGTTTTTAAAAGTCAGTCTTAAACTAGGGTGGCTATACATTTTTTAAAAAAAGGAAAATAACAAATGTTAGTGAGGCTATGGAGAAATTGGAACTCTCATGCACTATGGTGAAAGTATAAATGATGCAGCCACTATGGGAAATAGTTTGTTGGTTCCTCAAAAATCCAAACATAGAATTACCATGTACTAACCTAGCAATTTCACTCCTACATCTATATCCAAAGGAACTGAAATCGGGAACTCAAACAGATACTTGTACACCAGTGTTCATTGCAGCATTGTTCATAATAGCCAAAAGGCGGTCAGCTCGTGTTTGTCTTTAGAGGAATGGATAAAGAAACTATAGATTATACATACAATGAAATACTTTTTACACTTAAAAAAGAATGCAGTTCTTTGGAGGCCAAGGCGGGTGGTTCACCTGAGGTCGGGAGTTCAAGACCAGCCTGATCAACATGGTGAAACCCCGTCTTTATAAAAAAAAAAAAAAAAAAAGAATGCAGTTGCAGTTCTGATACAAGCTACAACATGGATGAAACCTTGAAAACATTATGCTAAGTGAAATAAGCTAGACCCAAAAGGACAAATATTCTATGATTCCACTTACATATCTAAAATAGGCAAATGCATAGAGACTGAAAGTAGATTAGCTATTACCAGGGGTTGGCGGGAGTGGGGACGTATTGCTTAATGATTGCAGAGTTTCTGTTTAGTGTGACGAAAAAGTTTTGGGAATAGATAATGGTTATGGTTGTATAACATTGTAGATATAACTAATGCCACTGAATTATATGATTTAAGATGGCTAAAATCACAAATATTGTTATATATATTTGACCGCAATTAAAAAAATCTATTAATATGCCAAAAACAATTGAATCGTAAACTTTAAATGGATGAATTATATTAAAGGTGTATTCAAATGAGTAAGTTGTATGGTAGGTGAGTTGTATGGTAGGTGTATGGGTGAATTGTATGGTAGGTGAATTTTATACCTCCATAAAATCGTTTTTAAAAAAGAGGCAGTCTTGTTAGTAGGAGGAGAGCTGGGTAAGGAGACATGGATCCTGATTTGACTTATGGCACCATCCAACTTCATGTCGTAGGGGCTAAGCCCCTCATCTCTCTGGTCACAGGACAGGATCCAATCAGGCATTCTTTTATATACTTCCTACTCCTGTCCTCTGTGGCTCTGTGATAGTAAGGTGGATAGTTTTGGTGGGTTAGGTTGGTTCTCAGCTGGAAGAAATAAGTCCTGATGCAGAAAATGATGTAAATTCCAAATGCAGTCCAGATGTGGCTGTAGACGTTCTAGAACCCCAGGGCTCCCTAATTGCCTTCAGTTTTGGGCAGAGTGGATGGGTCATTGGGTCATGCTAGGACAGCATATGCTTGCTTAAGGAGGTTGACTTTTTTCAAATAATCTCTATATTCTTACAAGAACATTTTTACAACATATATTTTAACTCCATACCCTTCTTCTTTTTTATGAGCACAGTTTTCAGGATTGAAAATTTCCTGAAATTTGGATTATCTTAGCCTTATTTTGACATCATTATATGTTATAGCCCTCTATGTTTTCTTGTAGATACACAATTATATTAAACATATTCTTTGTTGTCAGATGTTGAGTCTGAGGCTGAAATGAAGAGGTATTGATTAGGCTTGTTTTGTCTAGAATGCCCTTCCCACCCATCTTTGCATGAACCATACTTCATCTATCTTTCTGGCTTTCTTTTTTTTTTTTTTTTTTTTTTTTTTTTGAGACAGAGTCTCACCCTGTCACCAGGCTCCAGGCTGGAGTGCAGTGGCGCGATCTTGGCTCACTGCAACCTCCACCTCCCGGGTTCAAGCAATTCTCCTGCCTCAGCCTCCCAAGTAGCTGGAACTACAGGCGTGCACCACAATGCCCAGCTAATTTTTTGTATTTTTTAGTAGAGACGGGGTTTCACCATGTAGGCCTCGATGGTCTCGATCTCTTGACCTCATAATCCATCTGCCTCGGCTTTCCAAAATGCTGGGATTACAGTCATGATCCATCGCGCCTGGCCTCATCTATTTTTCAAGATATATTTTATAGCCTTCTTTTTTCCACTAAACTCTGTTTAACCTCCTCCTACATGAAAGTGCACTGAACACAGGCTCCACAGTCAGTTAGACCAGGTTCTGTTTGTGGCTCAGCATGTGCTGGGTGGGTGATGCAGGACAATTCATTTAACTTCTACCTCAGCCTTCTCCTTTGACAAGTGGAGTTGTTTTCTTTTTCCTTCTCACTTCTGCCATTTCTACCTCTCCCTGCCTTAGGGTGGGGAAGAGTTACCAGCAAAAAGACTGGCAGCATTGCCTGCTGTCTCCCGTTCACCATTGCTGATGATTGGCGTTTGTATTTCAATATGGTGTCCATGCTCTGGAAAGGAATAATCTGGAAAGAAGACTGAGAAGTAGATGGTTTACCTGTGTCGTCATCACATTTTCCCTACTCCCTGGGGTGGTGCACCTGCTCTAATGTTTGGATGAACCTGGCTTTGGAAGGTATTGTGCTTTAGGTTTTCCCAGGAGTTTTGTTTGCTTTGGAGGTTCTTAACAACCATTATTGCCCTAGAGGCTTTGCCAACCTTTTGGGCTTCCTTGTACTCAACAGATTTGCTTGTTAGACCACACTTGTTCCTTTTCATCTGTTCCCACCATGGACTTCCTTCCCTGGGCATCTGGCTGGGATTCTTTTTGTATTAATGCACATTCAAGAGCCTCTAAAGAATGTCACGGAAGCATATGTAGGCATTTTTTCCCTCCAATTATTGGTTATCCAGGACAGTGATACTACTTCAATTGTTCAGGCTAGGCTGGATATCAGGATCATTATCTGTATGGCAGGCCAGGTTATTACGAAGATGCACACAGGAACTATGATATATACAAAGCAGGACTGAGAGAAGAGGAACAGCTGGAGAGAGCATTAAGAGCCAGCCTCTGGGATTGAGGAAATACCAGAAATAGCCCACTGCCCTGAGGGTTTCTTCTCTCAGAAGAAATGAGACTATGACGGCTTCACAGGTTTAATGGCCAGAGAGGTGGCGCAGTATCTTGGGAAGACGTGGTCCACTTGTGTTGTTATTACCCATCGGATTCATTCCCCATGCAACCAGTTCACTGTAAACTAAAGCAAACTATATCATTAAAAAAAATCAACTTGTGTTTAGCTTTTTACAGAGTGAAGTGAAAGTCTGTTTTAAATGCGGTTTTTAGCTTTAATAACGTCAATGTTGAAATGTGGCAAACTAGCAGAAATATCATTTGATATGTTAACTATCTAAACTTCTTGTATACTTAGGTAGTTTTGACAATTCTGAAGGCTACATTTTTAATTTTAGCTTTTTTAAGGTCCTCTGAGGATGTCAGAGTTTGAAAGAAACTCAGGGAGGTTAAACATTCTGTGTGACAGCAGTCTGTCTCCCGTTGGCTTTGTTTCTTTGCCTACATATTTATAATGTTTTACAGATTATTATATAACATTTATTATTTCCATTTGACGTTTTAACACATATTGTTTGAATAAATAATTAGTGTTGTTCAGAGACCAGTGAATCGGGTATGATGAAACAAGATAATGTAATGGCATAACTAAGTGTGAGTGGCAGATTTATATTTGGGGTGATTCACATGTACGGCCCACAAAAAGAAGAAATGAGAGTGTGGTCTGAAATGCTTTTGTTGCTTCCAAAATAATCATCTTTGCTAATGAGAAATTGGCCTTTGAGGGTGTGTTAAATTTTGTGTTTGTGAAAGAGGCCCTAATAAAATCAATCCAAGTTTAAAATCATCCAGTAAGACATTTCTTTCTTGGTTAAAGGTCTAGGTGCTTTTTTTCTGAATAGCTGCACTTTATGGAACTCATATTAGGTTAGTGCCAGCCAATTGGACACTCTTAAATTGCTTTGAAAGGTATACTAGATGATGATGCTTTCCCTCTAATAACAGTAGAGTCTTAGAGGTGATTTGTGTGCTTTCATAGGGGAAACAACTCCTAATTTCTCTGCCACATTTCCAGTTTAGGATTTAAATTGAGATTTGTTGCTACCTTCTGCTAAAACAATTTTCAGAATGCATTTGAGCTGGTGAAGTGAAAACATTTTCAAACCGGTTTCCTTGAAGATTTATCAAGCGGTTTTGTTGATGCTCCTTGCTTTACTTTTTTTTTACCTATCACAGAAATGAAATTCCAGGCTAGGCAGCAGTGAAGGTCTTTGGATCTGTGTGAGCATGTCAAAAGCATTTTAAGAAGAACAAAATATTTAGAGGAAGAATTTGGAAAAGCAGCCTTAAGGGATTTAACACATTTTTCTTCTTCTAATTCAGTCTCGTGTTCATCCCCCTAATGGAGAAAGGTCATTAATGGATAAGATTTGCTAAGCCAGCAAAGGCTTTCAGAAACAAAATGGTTTTCAAAAATTCAAATCTAAGGAAAGCACTAGTTTGAATTTGGAAACTTGAAAGAATACATTTACAGAAGGTGTATATTCAGTGTAACTTATGCTCATTCATTTAATATTACACATGTATATTTATAATCAAGTTATATGTAAGTTTGTTATATGCTTACAGGTTTTTGTTTTGGAGAAGTTAAAATAACGAATTGACTTGATAATTGAAGATGGAAATAATTTGAGACTGTGGGAGTTCTGTACAAATTTTTAGACAGACAAAAGGGCTAATCAGAATAGCATGACAGATTTTTAGTTGTCCTATTACCAGTTTGCTAATCTATTTTTACCTGCCCAAGATCTGGGCCAAGATTGTTTATCTTAATTGTTGTGATGTGGAGGTTAGTAAGTGTGTCAGACTTGTTACATTTCAATCTCTTAATTGAAAAGCCACAGGCAAATTCTTGTTCTTTTACTGAATTCCTGTCTAGTAGAAAATAAGTATGTGTGTGTGTGTGTGTGTGTGTGTGTGTGTGTGTGTGTGTGTCTGCAAAAAGGAAAATGCAAACTAGTCTTTGAAATATGTACCTCCCATTTCCCCATTTTTACCTGCATCAAGAAATTGAATGCAGATGTGTGTTTATAAACTTTGAAGTATTTTTGAAACATTTGGTTGTTAGAAAATTTATTGTTTAAAGATAAATATCTGGTACTTAGATTCATATTCTGACATTGATTTGACCCATAAAATAAAGACTGTTGTTGAAACATGATCTTATTCATTCTTATAAACATAAGAATGGGAATCCATAAATTTGATTTCATTGTGTTTGAGATTAAATGGAAAGGTTATTATCATTTGGTAAGGTAATAGTACTGATTTCTTTGTCCGCTTTATATCTGGGGAGAAACCTACATAGTATTAGATATTTTAATATGTTTTTGAAATAAGAAAGTTAAATGTTCTAGAATAGGTTCAGAAAATGTAAAATGTAGTAAGATTTCTCTCTTAGAATTTTCCCCATTTTTAAGGCCTCAAATTCTTAAGTTGTTTGAATGTTATCAAATTAAGATAATTTAGTACTTATGATATTTCTGTATTTTTTATTCATAGGATTAAAGGAAAAGGAGTATAACAAGATTCATAAAAGTAGATCCTTTTTAAGCTAGTGGCACAAATAACTGGATTTTCTAAATGCCCTAAATCCTGATATTTAATATTAAATTCATTTTGGTGAGGCAGGTATAGCGCCCTCTTAGGTTGATGTGTGGTGGTAGCGCTATATTCTGAGTATAATCTCAGCTGTGTCCCTCTTGAATATGAAGATGGTAAAGGCTCAGACATTCAGTGTGTAAGCAAGTTCTCTTGGTTAATAAATGGCTTATGTGGCCTTGATCAGATAATATAACGCTTGAAATAGGGGTTGTTGCTGTCTTCGCTGTCCGTTCTTGAGGGAAGGTCACCTCTCAGCACCACTAACATCAAGGAGTTTCTTAAACAGCAGTTTTGTTTTCTATGCCAGTTGCTCCCTTAGTGCCTTGGAGTGGGTCTCCAATTACCTTTATGGATTTGTAAAAGTGCATTTTTTTTTTCTGAAGCTCCTGCTATATTTATTCTGGGAATGACCTTTTAATTACAAACTCTTCTTCCACAAGAGGGTAAGGACCAAAGCCTACAAACTGGGTGAAGTAGTAGGTGAATCTCCAATGATCCTAGCAGAGGTTCGTGAGCAGGTCTGTATTTAATGTGGGATTGACGCTGGAGGGCCAGGCACACCTGGGCCTCCTCCATTATTGTTTTGCTATTCCGATGTGGGAGGCAGCCTGGCAATATGAAACGTGGCAGAGGAGGCAGGACACACATATGGATGGAGCTACAGCTTTCTGCACTGTTGCAGTTACTCCGTGGACAGCTTTCTGAACAATTTACAGAGATTGTCAAAATGATACTTTGTAGGCTTTAAGCCAAAAATGACTCTTTTACTGACTTTAATAGAAAACTGGGGAGTATTGGAAGAGAGTATGATTTGAAGAGGTCCAATGGATATTTATTTATCTACCTTACTCATGTTTTCACTATAATCATTATAACAATGAGGTGAACACCAGCTCTTCATCAAGTGCTTTTCATTTGTATTCACTAACCTTGACAATACCCTTATGAGCTAGGTATTATTTATCCCCATTTTACAGATGAGAACGGTAAGGCTAGGAGACATTATAATGACCCAAGGTCACACAGTAAATGTATTGGGACAGTGTCTATTTGGTTCTAAAGTCCTTTTCTCTTTTTGTTAGCCACACGGCCTCCTTGTGGCTAACCAAATCCTTCGACTCATCTTTATAAAGTTCAGGGTGGTCAGTCTTTTACAGTAACTTTTGATTTTTTTATGACTTAGCAAATGAATTTGTAATCAAAACCAAAATTGGTAATGGTTTTAAATTCTTCTGATTTTTCTACCTGTAAAAGTTTGTATAGATCAAGATTATTAAAATCGCATGTCAATCTTACTACAGGAAAATGGTTACAAGATTGACCATTTATACTATCATTCTAGTGGGTATAGCACCAGTATGAAGAGGGAGGAAGTCATGAATTCCTGAGTTTTTATTGGATAACTTTAATTTTTGTTTTGAACATGCTGACATTTTGATTGTGCTGAAATTTTACTTAAACAAAATGTAGCAGAAAGTGTTATGCATAGTAGCTGGAAAATAAGGCCCTGATTCGATCCCATAGACCTGGATTTGGTCGCTGACGGCAGACTCCGGGGCTTCAAGGGAGACAGCCTGGTCCCTTGGGAAAGATGTCCGAGCTTCCCTCTGTTGTAGGCAGTGTTGGGCTCCATAAATGAACCGGGCAGTCATCACATTCTGGATTAGCTGCACATCATTGTGCTTCATGAGCTCTACTAATAGGACTATTTTAAACTCCCCAGGATAGAGATAACCTTATTTGGTGCTTTAATAAAGGTACAGACTCTCATACTTCTTCCTTCTCTTTCTTTTTCCATTCCACAGATGAACACAATGACGTACAGAAGAAAACCTTTACCAAATGGATAAATGCTCGATTTTCAAAGGTAACCAAGACTTTCAAAAACTTTGATGGTTCAGATGTCTCTTTCTGATTGAAAGAGTTTGGTTGGAAGTATAGTGAATTTTCCCCAGGAAATGTCACCTAGCAAAAGTCTTCTGAGTATGCAGATACACTTATTCTTCTTTTATTCTCTTTTACAATATGTTTAAATGGAAAGTCTCGTGTATATAGTTTATGTGATGTTATTGACTTTTACCTGGCCTTCTCCATCTAAGGCAACAGTGAGCTGCTTTTGATTCTGTGAATCCTGGGTACATCTAGGAAATGAGCATATAATTGGGAAAATTTTTGTGTTCACTTAGGTAAGAGGATGATGATTTCATTTTGCCTGGTTAAAACCAAATGTTATCATTCAGGCAGTCTTTCTACCCTGTCAAAAGTATTTATGGATTTTTATTCTTGTGGATGTGGCTAATAATATTTATCTGCCTTGTGGGTTTTTCTTTTTCTTGTGTCCTTCCTTAATTTTCCCCCAAAGATCTGTTCTTAGCATTTCTAATCATTTAGAACATAATCAATGCTTTGATCAATATTTTTTCTTAGGGGCAGAGCATGCTGAAGAGAGGAATTGGCGGTGTTATTTTCAAATCTGTTCTAATATGATTATCTATTAGTTATTGGTGTTGGAATTTTGTGCACTAAGCCTGAGGTTCGGGAGGAGAGTTTTCAGGGGAACAGATTGTGTAGGACTGTACTATAGCAAGATGAAAAATAGAGATTTCTCAGAGAAACACTGTTGTGATCTTTTAAATAATATAAAATCTATTTTAATTAAGAGTTGCTCTTCAAAATTTTCAGTTTGAGATAGTTGTAAAGGTCAGGGAGACCACCGTTGGTATTTCTTGGGGAAAAGTGAGGGTATCTTAAGGTTATTTCGAGTAGCAACACGGTTTAAAAATTGCTCCACATCCCAATATTTGTAGTTGATTATTTGATATCACTGCTTCTCAGGCTTTACAAGTTAATCTTGAGGCGTATTTTATCTTGCCTGTGAGTATGTAAGGAATGTGGAAACTGACTTTGACAGAAGAGTTAAAAATACAGAGAATTAGAGCATAAGGTGCTTGCAGAATTGGCAGTTATATATGTAGGATTATTCCAAAGCAGATGCAGGTGTGTTTTGGTAAATTTTAATTTGTTTTATTCCGGAGACACAGGTAACATATGTGCATCTCGGGCTTGCCATTAATAAAAACTTTTGAACTATTCATCTGCATGTGACCATTTTCCAGAGAATGTAGTTTTAGCAACTGGGAGTCTGGATATGAGGTGTTTTATTCCAGTGGTCTCATGATTGTTCATATAAGTAAGATTATTCATCCTTGTTATTCATGAGGATAACACAGTTATTGTTTAGATAGAAGCAGTTTTTACCAGCTTAATTTAGTCTTTGGGGAAGAATTGCCTTAGAACTAATTTTGAAGATTGTTTTGAAAGGATTGTAGACTTCATAGACCTAAGTTTGGAGAGCATTTGAAACTGGGTAAATTACTTTGTACCTACTTATGAAAATAGAGAGAAATAGGCAGTAATAGGACACGAAAGGGTTTGCAGAGGAAGAGAAATGACAACTGAGAAAGCATAATTGAAAAGAAATTTCTCAGTATTGATGGTGGGTCACTGACATCTTTAAAAAGACCTTGAATAAAGTAAAATCTGGTAGTACCAGACTAGTTTATTAAAGGAACTTGATATTTAAGTTTGTATATTTATAATGTCTATTATTTTGTAATCTAAATGGGGGCTTTAAGTCCCATGTAAATTGTTTGCCCTGGGATGTTTATATTTCTTGCCAAGATACTAGAAGAGACTTGGTAATTTTTATCATTTATAGTAAAAGTTACAGTTATGGAAACTAACTCAGAAGCTTTTTGGCTAAAAAGCTTCTGTGTTAGCGTTTGGAGATGGTGTGATGACGCTGAAAACTTCAATTTTCGTCTAACAAGAAGTCAACCTAGAAGGAACTTACCTGAGAAATTATGACTGTTTGGAGATGGGAGGCTCATGGCAGTGACACTAAATATCCACATTGTTTTTTCTTTCCTCTGTCTGTCTTAAGACCATAAGTTGGATTGCTTCCAACTGGGGATAGTGAAAGAGGGAGTAATGGATTTCTAGATTGGGAGATTTCCTTAGACTCCCGTGTGGCTTAACCCTTGCTGAGCTGGGGAAAGGCTGTATGCGTGCCTGGCATTACTAGGTAATGCAGGGACTAGAACAAGAAACAAAAATCCCATTTAAAAAAATGAATTTTGTTTCATTTTTCCATGTTTTTTGGTACATTGTGCCAGACTTTAAAATAGAATTTTTCATTGGGTTCATTATTTCCCTAAAGTGTGGGTCCCTAAACCGAGCAATAGGGCCCCTGTGCTGAGAAATCCAAGCAGACACTGATGGAATCTTCTGCCATTTCGGAATTTGTTTTAAAACAGACATTTGTGTGACTATTTCCTTTGTGGCCTCCTCCCCATCAAAAATCTCAAACACCGAGTCTTATTAATTCCAGTACCTACATATATTCCAGATTATTTGCTTACTCTATTTTTAGTGACACCTCTCTTTTCCAAGTCATTGTTATTAGAAAAAATGGTGAGAGACTTTATATTTGGCAATAAAGAGTAGCGGGTGTCCTGTTAGCTCAGGCATCTGAATTATTTCTGCCTTTAATTATTTTTGAGCTACTTTACAACTATGTAAGTTGTGGAAAATAGGTAACAATGCAAATGACTCTTATCCATAAACCTGAAAATTATTTGGAAAGCAATTAATTATTGTTCCTTTGTATAAAACATGTTCCTTTGAACTGGTTGTAACATCTTACTGGGTTACTTTAATTAACTCATTAATTAATGAGTTAATTAAAGTCTTTGACACACATTATTATCACATTGGTTTGAGAGTCCTGACTTTACCTTGTTTGAAAATTATCCTTAAATACATGGACCACTGTGATAATCTGCTAACTGGTTCTTCCGTTCCATGCTCTTCCTTTTTTTTTCCCCCTGAGACAGAGTCTCGCTCTGTCACCCAGTCTGGAGTGCAGTGGTGCAATCTTGGGTCACTGCAGCCTCCATCTCCTGGGTTCCAGCAATTCTCCTGCCTCAACCTCCCTAGTAGCTGGGATTACGGGTGCATGCCACCACACCTGGCTAATTTTTAGTAGAGTATTTTTAGTAGAGATGGGGTTTCGTCATGTTGGCCAGGCTGGTCTCGAACTCCTGACTTCAAATGATCCGCCTCCCTCAGCCTTCCAAAGTGCTGGGATTACAGGCATGAGCCACCACGCCCGGCCTCCCCTTCCATTTTCTTTTCTTTTCTTTTCTTTTTTTGAGACAGAGTGTTGCTCTGTCGCCAGGCGCCAGGCTGGAGTGCAGTGGCGTGATCTCGGCTCACTGCAACCTCCGCCTCCCGGGTTCAAGCAATCCTCCTGCCTCAGCCCCCTGAGTAGCTGGGACTATGGGTGCATGCCACCATGCCCAGCTAATTTTTGTATTTTTTTAGTAGAGACGGGGTTTCACCATGTTGGCCATGATGGTCTCAATCTCTTGACCTCATGATCCACCTGCCTTGTCCTCCCAAAGTGCTGGGATTACATGCGTGAGCCACTGTGCCCGGCCTCCCCTTCCATTTTCAAGAGAGTAGCCACAGTGTTCCTAAAAGGTAAACCTGAATACCTTTTCCTCTTCTGTAAGCTCTTTCGTTGGTTGCCCATTGTCCTTTAAAAAAAATTAAAAATTATAATTGTGCATATTTTAGGTATGTAGTGTGATGTTTGGTCTTATTTGGCTTTTAAGGCTCTAAATAGCTGCCTCCTCAGCCTACTCCTAATTTTACTTTACTTTACTCTTGCTCCCTCATTACGCTCCAGCCACACTGTCTGTGGCTGTACCATCCCAATGGGCCCTCCCTGGCCTTTGCACAGACACCTTCCTCTACCTCTTCCTGGCCAGCTCCTACCCTTGCCTGAGCTTAAATGTCGCTTTCTCAAGGATCTCTTTTCTGAGTTCCCAGCCTAGGGTAGATAAGCTCCATACTCTCAAAGTGTTATGATTTAAAGCAATTACCATAACTGTAATTTAAATAGTTGCCTGTCTCCTTTCTTGGGTAGGTGTTAAGTTCCATGGGTGCAGGGACTGTCTATTTGCTCATTGGCATAACTTTTGGCATTTAGTAGTAGGTACCTAATAAAGTATTTCTAGGCTTAATAAATAAATGAATGACAATGACATAGACCTACATTGAATATGCCTAATTCCATATGTTCATAAGCTGCTTGGAGATGGTTGTATTGCAAGAAGAAAGGAGTAGAGTTTAGGGCGGAGTGTAACATGGCATGAATTGTGCAATGTCCTGAATATCAACATAGTGCATCAGGGCTTTTGCTGCATTATTCACAAAAATAAACAAATCCAACTATCCAAACGTTCCCTGTGTACCTGATTTCTTGGAGTTGTGCTGCAGTGATGGGTAAATAACCACTTGGACTTAATGCATATTATTTTTTTATTTACCCAATACAATTCTTCACATAGGATCTAACTACCAAATTCACTGTGAAAGAAAATGAGACTTAAAAGCCAGCTCAATTCTTTTTTTTTTTAATTGTACTTTAGGTTCTGAGGTACATGTGCAGATCATGCAGGATTGTTGCCTAGGTACATACATGGCAAGGTGGTTTGCTGCCTTCATCCCCCGTCACCTGTATCTGGCATTTCTCCCCATGTTATCCCTCCCCAACCTCCCCTCCCCTAGCACCACTCCCAACAGACCCCAGAGTATGATGCTCCCCTCCCTGTGTCCATGTGTTCTCATTGTTCAACACCTGCCTATGAGTGAGAACATGTGGTGTTTGGTTTTCTGTTCTTGTGTCAGTTTGCTGAGAATGATGGTTTCCAGATTCATCCATGTCCCTACAAAGAACATGAACTCTTCCATTTTTGTGGCTGCATAGTATTGCATGGTGTATATGTGCCACATATTCTTTATCCAGTCTATTGTTGATGGGCATTTGGGTTGGTTCCAGGTCTTTGCTATTGTAAACAGTGCCGCAGTAAACATACATGTGCCATGTGTCTCTATAATACATCAATTTATAATCCTTTGGGTATATACCCAGTAACGGGCTTGCTGGGCCAAATGGAATTTCTATTTCTAGATCCTTGAGGAATTGTCACACTGTCTTCCACAATGGTTGAACTAATTTACATTCCCACCTTCTTGATAAGGGATTTGGTAAAGAACATGAGAATTTTGAGTAATTTCGGTCTAAAACCATCTTTTGATTTGTAACTGTATATGAATATACAGTAGCCAAGACAGTGCTCACTCTAAATATATATTCTTTTTGCTGCAAATTCTTGTTACCATATTATAGAGTATAAAGTGCTTTGGAATTCAAGTATCCTGAGAGGTCATAGTGTAAATTATGGAGCTTGGATTTTTAAAAGTTATGAAGAGCTCAGAAAAAGTGATTATCTAAAAAGAGCTAAAAATTAGGAAATTAAATGCTTATTCCTGGATATCCTGCTCATTTATTTATGACCTCAGGCAAATTATTAGTCAATTTTTTCAGGTCACTTGGTCTACATTTCTATAGCCATAAAATGCAATTGATCATTGTTTTTTAAAGACTGCCTTTTTTTTTCTTTTTCTTTTTTTTGAGACTGTAACCTCTGCCTCCTGGGTTCAAGCGATTCTCCTGCCTTAGCCTCCCAAGTAGCTGGGACTGCAGGTGCCTGCCACCATGCCTGGCTGATTTTTGTATTTTTAGTAGAGACAGGGTTATCACCATATTGGCCAGGCTGATCTCAAACTTCTGATCTTGTGATCCACCAGCCTTGGCCTCACAAACTGCTGGGATTACAGGCATGAGCTACTGTGCCCGGCCACAGTTGATCATTACGACCTGTCTTATATCATGAAGAAGTATTGAGGCATTGCTGTGAAATGTATAGGAGATGATAATTACTTAGGAATGCAAAATAAAAACCCTATCAGGTACCTCGAATTTGTGATAGTCTTGATCTGTGCCACTCATATAAACAGAAAAGGGAAAAAGCATTGACTCGTTAAGCCCACCTTCTTCCACTGTGTAGCATGTATGACTTGAGTGTTATGCCCCTTCTAAATTTCAGAGCCTCTGGTTTGCTAGCCAGCTGGTCTCCCAAGGGAGGCAGCAAAGGCCTCATTGCTTTGCTGTTGGGAAATTTGCTCTGACTTTGAGCCTGCATTTTCTTCGGCTGACTTTCAGAGCTGCTCATCCAGCAGAGCTGAAAACATACAAATTGCAGAAGTTTTTTTTTATCAATTTGGTGAGACGGTTCTCTAAAGAGACTTCACGAATAAAGGTTAGGTAGAAAATATGCAAACTTAAAAATGCTGACCTTGAGTTTGTGTCAGTTTCTGCTTTTCTCTTTTCTAAGACACAGATGAACCAAATTTTCATAAGTTACAATTCCAGACTTGAAATTCAAAGTGACAGAACATAAGAGAGAAAAGCTAGGAAGTATTTTTTATGGATTTCAATATGGAGAGCTATTAAGATGTTTTCTTTTAGGAGACAGTGAGACATTGCTTTTAGATACTGTTTTTCTACTGTTTTCATGTTGGAAATTAATGATCACCAAAGTAGAGAGTGGGAAAAGATGTGGAGGAAGATTTGTGCAGGAGATGCAATAAAAGCAGGCCCAACCCTTTTCCACCTCCAGATGTTGAGTCTTCTCTTTAGTACTATAAAGAGGCTGACAGGCTTCCTGTGTGAAGATAAATACCACCTATAGTAGAGGCTTGAACTTGAAGAGTTGAACATTGGGCCTGCCGTTGGTTTATTTCATGAGTATATGTTTGACAACTCAACTGGTTATTTTAGGACACATTCAAGTGGTTCTTTAAAAAGAAATGTGAATTTGTATCTATTCACTAATACCTCTAAAAAGCAAACAATAACATGTACTCCATATTCTTAAACACCAGCTTCCAGACATACTTGGGCTATACTTACGCAAGCTTTGTTGTTGCTACTGTTTGTTTTGTTTTTATTCAATTTGATTTTTAAAAATTTGATTTTTGTCTCAAAATTATACTTGCAAAATGAACTTCTTCTTGGTTAAAACTAAAAACAAGAGAATAAAATTAAAACTGTTAAGTATTATTTAATATGCTATGCTTTGTATATATCGAGCATTTAATAAAGGATTTTGATTCAGCCTATTGGTATTCATAATTGTGAAACAAATTTGGTAGTCTTTGTAACTGATTATCAGTTGAGAATTGATCAGCTAAGAGGAAATGACTTTTCACCCTTCACCTAAGAAGGAGTGAGCAGTACCACCTTCCTTGTGCTTTTCCATTTAGCCTCTTGTGGCCCCACCATCTCTAGCTTCAGAGATGGGCTCTGGTGGTGCAGGGCAGGGGCAGGGGCATATGCCAGGATGGTCAGTAAGCCATCAAGAGCGGATTGCTGACAGGTGGTGGTTGAGGGGAGAGAAGTTCTATCAATTACACAGAGCAAGGAGACACTGGACCCATTTCCAGCTTTTCCTGGCCTGGGAAGCTTTTAGCTGCAATCACCACAGGTAGCCATCCACCAGCCATGAGGAGAGTCAGACCTGGGGGAAAGCTGACATTTATTTTTTGTTATTATCCACTGGAGAAATAAAAAACCCTGCCAACAGTGCAACCCCTGTTGCCAACAGTGCAACAGGGTACCAACATAGAATACAGATAAAAGACAATTTACAATTATGTCTGGTTAAGTGCATGTAGGCATTTGGCTAAAGACTACAAATTCTTGCCAGAATTTCACACAAATATGCAGTAAAGTGGGAGAAAGAACAATGAGCATTTGTCTCTGTGAGAGACAACTAGATGTGCCTTGTTGTGATGGTCTCTCGTCCACCTCCTGAATAACTGTGTTTAAGTGACCTCGGAAAACTGGAGACTGGATTTATCTAATTCCTGACCAAAAAATTGTGCCTATTTTGTTTTAAGGAGGCACCCTAAGGGAAGGGAAGGAGCAGTGTAGCTGCCTCTTTTTTATATATATTGAACGAAGGAAATTTTGTTTTATTTACCTTTACATTATCAGAATCAGTGCCATTCCCAGCGCCTCACCCTAGTTGCATGGAAGCCTGTCTTTTGAGGGACTGCGTTCTTCAAACATTTCTACTGTATTGCCAGTTGTGTGTACGTGGAATAAGCTGTATTGTTGCCTGAGTTTGCCTAGAGACCTTGCCTGGTATGCATATGGAGTCAGAGCTTTTTATTTATTTATTTAATTTCCATAGGTTTTTGGGGAAACGGGTGGTGTTTGGTTACATGAGTATGTTTTTTAGTGGTGACTCAGTGAGATTTTGATGCACCCATCACCCAAGCAGTATACATCGTACCAAATTTGTAGAATTGTATCCCTCACCCTACTCCCACCCTCCCCCATCAACCCCCAGTCCCCAAAGTCCATTGTGTCATTCTTATGCCTTTTCATCCTCACAGCTTAGCTCCTACTTATGAGTCAGAACATATGATGTTTTGTTGGCCATTCCTGAGTTACTTCACTTAGAATAATGGTCTCCAATTTCATCCACGTTGCTGCAAATGCCGTTATTTCATTCCTTTTTATGGCCAAATAGTATTCCATGGCACATATACATACCACAATTTCTTTATTCACTCATTGATTGATGGGCATTTGGGCTGGTTTCATAATTTTGCAATTGCGAATTGTGCTGCTATAAACACACGTGTGCAAGTGTCTTTTTCAGGTGATGACCTCTTTTCCCCTGGGTAGATACCCAGTAGTGGGATTGTTGCTGGATTAAATGGTGGTTCTACTTTTAATTCTTTAAGGAAGCTCCACACTGTATTTCACAGTGGTTGTCCTAGGTCACATTTTACCAGCAGTGAAGTGTTCCCTTTTCATTGCATCCTCCGCAACATGTATTGCTTTTTGATTTTTCAATTACAGCCATTCATACAGGTGTAAGGTGGTATCACACTGTGGTTTTGATTTGCATTTCCCTAATCATTAGTGATGTCGAGCATTTTTTTCATATTCTTGTTGGCCATTTGTCTGTCTTCTTTTGAGAATTATTTATTCATGTCCTGAGCCCATTGTTTTTTTATTTTCTTGTTAGTTTGGAGTTAGGGCTTATTCAGCCTACAGACTTCACCTGATTGTTTGTCCATGGAGTATGTTAGCGGCCCCTGCCTCTGGCCACCAGGTATCTGAGCCCCACACCTGGTTCCTTATCATTCCCAGTTTTTATTATCACTATACCAGTAACTTACCAAAATCAAGGTAAACATTCTGTTGTGTGTCTGTGTGACTTGTGATTCCCTGAAAGATATTATTTGGTTTAGTGTGTGTGTCACAGTATTTTGTAGTTCTGAAGGTACGTGCACATTTACTGATTTGGAGCACTCACTGCACATTTGCAGCAAACACTGTAAATCATTGCTCTGTAGTTAATGTAGCACACTCTGTGATGACCTTCACCATCTGTTTCTCTTGTCTCTGTCTCTCTCTTCCTCTTTTCTCCATCCCTCCTTCCTAGCAAGCTTCTAAATGGAATCTTTTTCAATTCTTAAGAACGTATGCTGACCACTCAAAAATCGTAAAGAGGACGGCTGAGAGGGCTGCACTCACTAATTGTTTAAGTGGCTGATGCACATTTTGTTGGTTTTCCATTGTCGAGGTGTGGAAGGAACTCATTAGGCATTATTTTAATGTTCTCATTTTGCTTTCACTCTTCTCTGTGGAAAGCAATGCTGTGTTTGTTCTTTCACCATGGAGCTGAATCATAAAAGTAAATACTAAATATCATACAGTTTTCATTTCATTGATTAAGCTACACGTTTTATAATTAAGATGAACCTTATTTTATCATTTTGCTTAATCTTGACTAGAGACATCATTCTTTTAAAAACGTCTTTATTTTATGCACCAATACATAAACTTTGTAAAAATTAGATAATAGAGTAAATCCAAAGAGAATTTTTCAGACTACTTTGATTTCCACCACCAAGAGAAAAAGTATAGCATTTTGTTGTATAATGCTTTAAAAATGTATTCTCATATAAATATTTTATTGTTAACTGAGATGATGATGTACATAGTACTCACTGATGCATTATTGATTATTAAGAAATTGAAGAATTGCAAGAATGTAAAAGGGTGCTACATTTGTGTCAGTGTTGAGATTGGGGTTCATAAGTTAAAGCTTTTAATTTGAAAGACTGAGAAATATTGAATTAAATTATTTCTTTTTGAATTTTTAAATTAACCAACTTCTTGCAAAAAACAGATGAGTAGTGGGAGAGAGAGAGAGAGACCATAAAATTTACAATGTTACCAGATGCTGGAGCATCATATTTGAACTATTAGGGGCATCAGATTAATCTTAATCTGAGGGGAGTGTGAATATATTATGGTATATACACTATGTATGTGTGTGTGTATATATATGCTGTATGCACACACAAACACACATAGACACACAGTAAACAGTGGGACTAGTAATTGAATTAGAGTATCTCAAATCCTGTTTTGAAAATAGGGTGTAAATAAATAATAGAATAGTCAGTGTCAAAGGGCTCCAATTTGTTATTTTTTGTAAGATGGCACTCACCAGAAGTAATACTTCTCAAAGCATTTAAAATCTGCTATCTTCCCACTCTTTTTGTTGTATGCAGTTACAACTTGATTGTTTATAATGGGTTTAGGTAAGTCATAGGACAGATTCTGTCACCCTGCTGTATCTGTTTGTTTGTATAACTTTGGCAGTACCAGGCTAGATTTGTAAATCCATCTTAACGTGTTAGCCATGTTATGTTAGTACTGTTTTTGTTTAAATCTACAGTTATGTGGCGCATAAGGATATTTTGGTCAATGATGGACCACGTACGTATATGATGGTGGTCCCAGAAGATGATAATGAAGCTGAAGAACTCCCATAGCTTAGTGATGCTGTAACTGTCATAAGGGCATAGCACAATGCCATTTACTCAGGTGTATTAGTCTGTTTTCATGCTGCTAATAAAGACATACCTGAGACTGGGTAACTTATAAAGGAAAGAACTTTAATTGATCCACAGTTCCACATAACTGGGGAGGCCATGGTGAAAAGCAAAGGAGGAGCAAAGTCACGTCTTGCATGGTGGCAGGCGAGAGAGAGCATGTGCAGGGAATTTCCTTTTCTAAAACCATCAGATCGCATGAAACTTACTCACTGTCATGAGAAGAGCACAGAAAAGATCTGCCCTCATGATTCGATTATCTCCCACTGGGCCCCTCCCATGACACGTGGGAAGTATAGGAGCTGTAATTCGAGATTTGGGTGGTGACACAGCCAAACCATATCATCAGGTATTTGTGGTGTTGCTGTTGTAAACACACATACTGTGGTGCCAGTTGTAGAAATGTCTAGCACATTGAATTATGTACCTTACATAATACTTGATAACTGACAACTATGTTACTGGTTTATGTATTTATTATAATTATCATTGTTTCATTTATTTCTTTATTTTGAGACAGAGTCTCGCTCTGGAGCCCAGGCTGAAGTGCAGTGGCACAATCTTGGCTCACTGCAACCTCTACCTCCCGTGTTCAAGCTATTCTTCTGCCTCAGCCTCCTGAGTGGCTGGGATTACAGGCATGTGCCACCATGCCTGGAAACTTTTTGTATTTTTAGTAGAGACAGGATTTTACCATATTGGCCAGGCTGGTCTGGAACTCCTGACCTCAAGTGATCCATTCACCTCAGCCTCTCAAAGTGCTGGGATTACAGGCTTAAGCCACCACGCCCAGCCTAAAAATCTTTTATATCATATTTTTACTGTACCTTTTCTGTGTTTAGGTACACAGATACTTCTGTGTATTACGGTTGCCTATAGTATTCAGTACAGTAGCATGTTGCATAGGTTTATAGCCTAGGAGCGATAGTCTATACCGTCTAGCCTACGTATGTTGTAGGCTATGCCATCTTTGTATAAGTATACTCTATGATGTTTGCACAATAATGAAATCACCTAAGGACACATTTCTCTGAATGTACCCCTGTCCTTAAGTGACTTGACTGTATTTGGAATCTGAGTGCCGTGAAGTCAGGGGCTGTTTTCACCAGCCTTGGTTTTCCCATATTGTATGACAGAAAGTAGGTACCGATCAGTCTCCCTACTGGAAAGTCCAAGGCCCAATTCTGCTTCTAATTTGTTGTTGTTACAAAGAATTAGAATTTTACTCTTTTAAGAACTCCAAACTGTACTTCCTAAATTTTACTTTCTTATTCAATTTTTTTATAGATTTTTTTTCTATGACTACTATTGTTGCTGAAAAACATGATCTGTGATAGAAATATTAATAATTGTGCTTTGGGAGTATTGAAGAAGGGTAAGAATAATACAATATTAGATCAGAGAGAAGGTGGGGCCATATCTCACAAGATCTTTTATTTGGAGTTTGGATTGGATTTGCCTATAATGGGGGCCCATTAGGGTAAATCAGGGAAATGACATAATGTGGTCTGCACATTAATATTGGAATTATTCTGGCTCTTATGTAGAAGCAGAGATATCAGTTGGCGAGGGCTTGAGTTCAGGCAATAGATAATGGCAGTTTGGGCTAGAGTTGGCACAATGACCATGCTGAGAAGTGGTCACGTTTGGGATGTGTTTTTGGAAGTGGCAGGACAGGGCTTTAGAGGTAGTGAATAAGTGAAAGGAAATGAATTCAGAATTTAGGAATGACTCCTTTGTTTTTAGCCTGAGCAAGAGTCATTATTCTTGATATATGATATATTTGCAATTAATCATATTCTGTAGTCTGTGGATGTGTGTGTGTGTGTGTGTGTGTGTGTGTGTGTGTATGTGTGCATATTTGTGTGTGGCCTTTCTCCAGAGTTGACCAGTTCCTTAAGGCACTCATCTTTGATTAATCCCATATTTCACCTATATGTGATCATGCTCTATGCGGAAATTGCTCCTCAGTCACCCTGTGACCTGGTGTGCCTCTAGACAAGATCCATTTGTCTAGCACAGTGTTTTAGGAAATTACAGTCCTCAGGAGATCATACATATAAATTCAGATTTCCACCTTCTTTTGAAAAATGAGAAATTCTGCCCACAGTGAATCTGAATTTCCAGATGGCCGTGCTTGACTAGAATTGAGTGGGAGCTGGCACTTGAGCCTACAGAGCCAGCTGATTCTCCAGGTGTGCCTGGGGCTCCTCAGGTTGGTTTCCCTCAAATGTGTCATCCTGCAGTTGTTTGCAGCCGCTGCCTCCCGGCTTCTCCTCATGCATTGTGATGACCACTTGCCTTTGTACTCTAACTTTTTTTTTTTCAGACAGAGTCTCACTATCGCCCAGGCTGGAGTGCAATGGCGTGATCTTGGCTCATTGCAACCTCTGCCTCCCAGGTTCAAGCAATTCTCCTGCCTCAGCCTCCCGAGTAGCTGGGATTACCGGCATGTACCACCACACCCCGCTAATTTTTTGTGTTTTTAGTAGAGATGGGGTTTCATCGTGTTATCCAGGATGGTCTCCATCTCCTGACCTCATGATCTTCCCGTCTTGGCCTCCTAAAGTGCTGGGATGACAGGTGTGAGCCATCGTGCCTGCCCTGTGCTCTAGCATTTAAAAATCCAGCAGCAGTAGTGTCCCAGCTGCAAGTATGAATGCTGGTCCCTTTTGTCAAAATGGTGATGTTAGAGGGAGATGAGGCTTTGGGACACCGAAAGCTGGCCATTCCAAGGCTGTAGTGTCTGTCATCTAGATTCATGTCATGTTGTTGTTTAAGTTTTTAAAAGTTTAATGTGACCCAAGGCTTATATACCCTTCAAGTTCAAGACTGTTCATTTTATACTATTTTGTATTTATTGGAAAACTATGGAAACCCTCTTGTGAATAAGGAGAATGACCTGAACTTGGCATTTCTGCAGGGCCAAGCACAAAGGAGGTATTCACTAAATATTTGTCCAAATGCGTTATTCAACTGTATTCTCTTTGTCAGAGAAATCTCTGCAAATGAGTCTTTGCAGAGATTTCAAAATCAAAATAAGAGGTTAACTGTCAGGATGAATCAGTTTTTATTTTTATTCAAAGATGACTTCTGACATTTCCAAGCTGTTTCCCAGAGTGGATCCCAAGTTTACAGTTTGTGATACCAAAGCACCAGACATGCTTTTTAAAGTGGTGAACTAGGAAAAGATACTCTGCACTTCGAATTCATCAAAATGTAGTATATATCTTGTTTCTTTCTTTGGGAAGCCACTAAATATATCCCATCCACCCCAGTCCTTAAGTATTTTGTCCCTGTATGTCCCAGTCCACTGATGAAATATTTTCTTTCCTGTATGTCCCAGTCCTGTGCCTGAATAATTTTAGTAGCAGTACATCACAGATGTTGAGAACATCAATTTAGAGCCAGATTTTGTGATACCAGATACTGGTTCTGCCTCTCACTTAAGTCACCTCCACATTAGTTTTTTCACCTGTAGAATGAAGAAGACGATGCTATTTATCTTGAAATGCTATAAGGACATGAATAATATATCTAAATAATACAACTAAATATTTATAAATCTCTTAGAACATATCTGATACATAGTAAATGCTTGCCATCATTAAGTCTAAGAATATTTCATGTTTCTACTGCCTGTTTCCATCTGGCCCATGAGCTAAGAATGTTTTTTACATTTTTACGTGGTTGCAAAAAATCAGAAGAGTAATATTTTGTGACATGTGGAGATAACATGAAATTCAAATTTTAGTGTCTACAAATAAAGCCTTATTGAAAGACAGACATTCCAGTTGATTTGTTTATGTATTTATTGTCCATGGCTGCTTTCACTTTACAAAAAAAGGTAGTTAATTGTTTTTGAATGAGATATGTTCCTGCAGGTATCATGTGACATATAAATGAAACCTGAGATTTGTGAGCTCTTTCTCTGTGAATTGACATTATCATGTTGTGATGTTCAGGGCCTGCTTTTGCCTTCCTGCCTGAGGTGAGGAAGTGCTAATTTGTTGTCTGAGTTCTTTCAGATACTGTTGATATTTTATTACACTTTTCTGACAATGGAAAACACTACAGTTATGCTTGTGATACAAATAGTGACATCAACCATTTAATGAACATCTGTCATCTTAGTTTTTATCAGGTAAACAAATAGATGCAGAAAGGCCACGTAACTTGCCCAAAATTCTATGACCAATAACAGGCCTCTTGTTTACAGGTGAGGTCATTGATGGACATCCATAATTATTTATAATATGAATAAATATTCATATTTTCTTTATTTTATATTAGCCCTCCCCCCCTTTTTTTTTTTTTTTTTTTGAGACAGAGTCTTGCGGTATTGCTTAGGCTGGAGTGCAGTAGTGTGATCTTGGCTCACTGCAGTCTCCGGCTCCTGGATTCAAGGGATTCTGCTGTCTCAGCCTCCCAAGTAACTGGGATTACAGGTGCTCGCCACCACACCTGGCCAATTTTTGTATTTTTAGTAGAGATGGGATTTCGCCATGTTGGCCAGGATGGTCTCGACTTCCTGACCTCAAGTGATCTGCCCGCCTTGGCCTCCCAAAGTGCTGGGTTTACAGGTATGAGCCACTGTGCCCAGTGAGCTGCTTTATATTATATTATTTTTTGGAAAGTGGATAGTGGATTTGAGAAGGATTACAGGCTGTCTAGGTGTTTTATTAGCTGCCCTTGCCATTATCAGTATTTTCTAAGATCCTTTCTATGCCTAGATAACCCCATTTCTCCCATGCACTTTCCCTATGTGATGTATTTTTGCTATGCCTAAGACCTGAAACTGAATCTTGTTATTTGTTGGCTGTTTTGCTGAACTGTACTTCTGATTGGGTGGAGGAGGAGGGTTAGAGGTAGGCAAGTGATGGAGGCCACTTCTACCCATTGCTTTTGCTGACAGTGGGTGGCAAGTCCTCCGTGTGCAGGGAGTTTCTCCTTGCTCGGCTTTCTAAACTTCTGCCTCTGGAAAGTGACTCCTGCATCTTGCACATCTTTGTGTTATTTTGATTGATGGAGATAATTTCTTTGTTCCTGAATCCATCGCTGCCTGTGAAAAAGGCGGTTGGGAATAGAAAAACAGCTTTGTTTCAGATATGAATAAGTAACAGTGTATTCTTTCCTGATTCTGTGGCGAAAACTTTACTGCACTTTCCCTCATCTAGATTATATGAACAATGAAAAAGGCACATGCTAAAAATTATTAGTTGACTATACCTAATAGTTATTTTAAAACAGATAAAGGGAGGGAGGGGAACAGGGGTTGAAAAGCTATTGGCTACTATGTTCACCACTTGGACAATGGGATCATTCGAGAATCAAACCTCAGCATCACACAGCATACGCATGTAACAAACCTGCATATGAACTCCATGAATCTACATTTTTTTAAAAGGTTAAGTACATTGTGCCTTGTGAAAAACTAATTAAAGTCTATTTCAAGGGTCAACTCCTGTCTGAAGCCTTTGCTCACACCCTGGCTTGCAGTGGTCTTGGGGTCTCTCTGTCTCTCCTCTGTGCTCCTGTAGCACTGGTACACGTCTGTATTACAGCCCTTACATACGGTGCTGTAATTACTATGTTCTAAAAGACTCTCTCTTCCACCAAATGGTAAGATGTTGAGTATGCGAAACATATGGAATCTTTATTCATCTTTGTAATTCAGGTCCCTGCAGGCACGTGCACACACACACACACACCCACAGACACACACACCCACCCACACACACACCCACACACACACACCCACACACACACTCAATGAAAACAGATAAGGAATCGAGAGGAAGCAAGGAGTAATGCCAAATTTTAGGAAACTCTAGAATGACTCCTTCTTCCACTGCCTCCATTTCAAACTCAGAGTAAAGTTTTGCTTCATATGAATGATATATATGTGTGTGTGTGTGTGTGTATGTATGTGTGTATGTGTGTACACACACACATACATATACACATATTTATTCTATTTATTTGTTTTTTTGAGGTGGAGTCTTGCTCTATCACCTAGGCTGGAGTGCAGTGGCGCAATCTCAGATCACTGCAACCTCTGCCTCTCGAGTTCAAGCGATTCTCCTGCCTCAGCCTCCCAAGTAGCTGGGATTACAGGCATGTGCCACCACGCCTGACTAATTTTTTTTTAATTTTTAGTAGAGACAGGGTGTCATTGTGTTAGCTAGGATGGTCTCGATCTCCTGACCTTGTGATCCACCTGCCTCGGCCTCCCAAAGTGCTAGGATTACAGGTGTCAGCCACTGCGCCTGGCTGATATGTATACATTTTTAAAATGAGAAATGAAGAAGATAAAAGAAGTATTGGTTATAAAATATCTATTATTGACAGAAAGTGAGACTATTAATCTCTGTGGAGACTTTATTTTACAAGGAAGTCATTTGATACAAGATAATACAACATTAATTAAACATTACATTGTGCTGTATAGTTCTCAGGGCATTTTCTTACAATATTCTTTACAGTGACTTTTGATTTAAAAGCTTAGGCAGCTGAGCCAGGTTCACCAGGTAGTTAATGGTTGAACTGGGCTCAAAAGCTGAGGCTTCCTGATTTTCTATGCAGTGATCGCCCCATAGCACAACGACCCATCATGTCACGGACAGGCAAGGATCTGCAAAACTCACAGTGAATGGAGTGCAATTTTCTGGCATCAGACACTAGAGCAGGATTATCTCTGGGAGTTAATGCTATTTATCAGGGACAAGCATTCAGGGATTCTATAAGCTTTATCAGTCAAAATCTTGGACTGGTACTAGACTTAAACACAAAAAGTATTTAATGATTAAGCTGAAAGTGCCTTAAGTGTTAAGAAATTAATAACCAGAAATACAGACTGAACACCTCAGCCCTCAAATTGATGACCAAGTCACCTGCTCCCTTAGTGGAGATGCCAGAAGACATTGTCACACTGTGATGTGAGATGCAGTGATGAAGTGACAATCCTCATACTTTTAGTTGGCTTCTGTTCCTGGGTGTTGTAGGCTCATTTGCCTTTTTAAGGCCTCTCTTTATCATTGTTTTCTCAGGAACCTATACCGTACTCAAGGCCTGTTAATTTTTTGTTGCTGTTCGTTGTTCTTTCATCCACTTTTCTGTATATTTGTGTGAAATTCTGTCCAGACTTTACAGTTGTTTTGTTTTTGTTCTTTTTTGAGATGGAGTCTTGCTCTGTTGCCCAGGCTGGAGTACGGTGGCATGATCTCGGTTCACTGCAACCTCCACTTGCCAGGTTCAAGCAATTCTCCTGCCTCTACCTCCCAAGTAGCTGGGATTACAGGGGCCCACCACCATGCCTGACTAATTTTTGTATTTTTGCTAGAGACAAGGTTTCACCATGCTGGCCAGGCTGATCTCAAACTTTTGAGCTTGTCTCGGCCTCCCAAGTGCTGGAATTACAGACATGAGCCACCATCTCCAAAGGCCTAGGAAAAATGCAGTTTAATTCAGCTTAAAATATTCTTTATGAGATTTCAAAATATTCTGTATTTGTACTTGTTCTTTCTATAAAAGACAAATTTGGATGGTCTGCAGATTATCCAAAACATTTTAATTGAACAAAAAATGAAGCCGCTTATTTATTTGCCAGGTATATATAAAGTTTCTGCTATTGGCATACCTATGTTTTATTTATTTGTTTGTTTTTTTCTTTTACAGAGTGGGAAACCACCCATCAATGATATGTTCACAGACCTCAAAGATGGAAGGAAGCTACTCGATCTTCTAGAAGGCCTCACAGGAACATCACTGGTGAGCAAGTCATCTTTGTAAACTGTGGAGTCTCCTGTCATTACTGATACTTGATGACCCACTGTGGGTACCCATTAAAGTGAAAGTGTCCGTTTTACTTTACATTCAAATGTAAAGGCTGAAATTGGAAACATTTTAAACAAAATGTTTTAGTGAATTAGAGCAACATTTTGGCTCTTCTGAGGGCTCTGTTTTTATTGAAGATAAAATTACCTTAAATGTTTATTGCTCTGAGATAGCCCAGGGTGAGAGAATTACAAAAAAGAATGGATTTATAGGATTTTTACAGGCACAATGTTTTGAACACTAGAGTTTAGAGACAAACACATGTAAATGTTAAATATTTTAAAAAGTAGTTATTAAGGCCGAGTGCAGTGACTCACGCCTATAATCCCAGCACTTAGGGAGGCCGAGGTGGGTGGATTGCCTGAGCTCAGGAGTTCGAGACCAGCCTGGGCAACACGGTGAAACCCCGTCTCTACTAAAATACAAAAAATTAACCAGGCATGGTGTTGTGTGCCTATAGTCCCAGCTACTCAGGAGGCTGAGCCAGGAGAATTGCTGAACCCGGGAGGCGGAAGTTGCAGTGAGCCGAGATTGTGCCGTTGCACTCCAGCCTGGGCGACAGAGCGAGACTCTGTCTCCAAAAAAAAAAGGAAAAAAAAGTTGTTAAAAACTTGACATCTATTTTTTATTCAGATTTTCACGATTAAATTTTGTTTATTTTTTAAATACAACTCTATCATTTTAATGTAAGGTACTCCATACTCATGCAGAAAAACCTGCCAGTGAAGAGGATGCATGTATGGGTACAAATGTTAACACTAGAGGTCGAATTACCATCACAGTATAGAGCGATGCACTCCTGAAGATGACTTTCTTTCTTGCAAAAGTCTGGGGTGTCATTCTCTCCCTTTTGCCCTCCAGGTAGGTGGTGGGTAGACAACTGTTGGACAGGCTGATCCCTCTCTCAGATAAGATTCCCTGGCCAGTGAAGTAGAAAGAAGCTGCGAAGGTTATCTTTCCCCAGACGGGAATTCCCTGCCTTCCCAGGGCTCTTGTAATGCTACCTGGAGCGTGAGATAGTGCCTCTGAATCCTCCTTGCTCTGTTCACGTCTGTGCGGAATAAAGAGGACACAACTCTAAAATCTTTCTGCAGCCAGACCAATTGAGAGAAAGGAAGCTTTGTTCATAGAGCACTGGTTTCCAAACTTGTCTGCATATTAGAACTATGGGCAATCTTTTAAAAATCTCAAGTCCAGGGCTGGGTGCGGTGGCTCATGCCTGTAATCCCAGCACTTTGGGAGGCCAAGGTGGGTGGATCACCTGATGTCAGGAGTTCGAGACCAGCCTGACCAACATGGGGAAACCCTGTCTCCACTAAAAAAAATACAAAATTAGCTGGGTGTGGTGGTGCATGCCTGTAATCCCAGCTACTCAGGAGGTTGAGGCAGAAGAATTGCTTGAACCTGGGAGGCGGAGGTTGTGGTGAGCCAAGATTGCGCCATTGCACCCCAGCCTGGGCAACAAGAGCGAAACTCTGTCTCAAAAATAAATACATAAAAATAAATAAATAAATAAATAAATAAATAAATAAATGAAAATCTCAAGTCCAAACCACACCCTAGACCCTTTAAGCCACAGTCTTCTGGGGTAGGGTTGGACACGCATTGGTGTTCTGTGAGGCTGCCTAGGAGATTTCAGTGTGCACGCAAGTTAGGGAACTGGTATCTTAAGATGTTGTTAGTTGAGAGATTTCCATATTGTAAACACCAGCCTCCAGGGAGGTGACCTGAGACATCAGCCAGAGCTCCTGGCTCTGAGGCGCCCTGCATACTGAGCTGCGGTCCCAATGTTAGTGTTTGCCAGGCATATGGAGGGACAATCAGTTTTACCTGCTTTTGTGTTTTGTTTTCCAGCCAAAGGAGCGTGGTTCCACGAGGGTACATGCCTTAAATAACGTCAACAGAGTGCTGCAGGTTTTACATCAGAACAATGTAAGCCTGTAATGTGAGTTTTGGGGGTCTGTGCTGCCATCAGCATTATTTATTGTGAAACTTGCCAGCTGCTTCATGCATTGGCATCCACTGATGCTTGCAGACATTTTTTCTTATGAGAGATATTGACCCTTTTCTGTGAGTGAAGGAACAGTCACCTGCTTTTTCCGATGGCTGTATTGATCTGTGATATAAATAATACATTTTTGAGATTTAGATTTACCTGATTCTCTGCAGTGAAATTTCTATTATCTCTCACTTATACTGCTGTCCAAATGTGCTAAAAATAAGCCTGGAGTTCTGTGAACAAATTATCTTAAAAGTTTTTTTTCTTTTTTTGGCCTTAATAGGTAGAATTAGTGAATATAGGAGGAACTGACATTGTGGATGGAAATCACAAACTAACTTTGGGATTACTTTGGAGCATCATTTTGCACTGGCAGGTGGGGAAATTTCCGGTTACTTTTAACAGAAATGGAAAATGTGTTGTTTGTCTTTTGCTTCCTTGGGGCTGCCGTAACCAAGTACCACAGGCTGCTTGGCTTGAACACCAGAAATTTGTTGTCTCCGCTTTCTGGAGGCCAGAAGTCCAAGGTCAAGGCATCAGCAGGGTTGGTTTCTCCCGAGGGCTTTGAGGGAGACTCTGCTCCGGGCCTTGCCGCCAAATTCTAGTGGTTTGTTTGCAATCTTTATGGTTCCTTGGCTTGTGATACATAGCTCCAGTATTCACCTGGTGTTCTCCCTGTGTGCCTGTATCAATTTTTTTCTTTTTGTTAGGACACCAGTCACCTCATTCTAACTAGTGACATCTGCAGTGACCTTATTTCCAAATAGAGCCCCTCTCTGAAGTACTGGGGGTTAAAACTTCAGCATATTAATTTTAGGGAACATAATTCAACTCGTAACAATTTTGAATGGAAGAAGTGACAAAATGCCCTTTTTTCCTGGCATAGGAAAAAAAGTACCTACCTTTCTTATTTTTTGTAGAAAATAATTTTTTTTTAATTGAAAAGGTCTTTGTAAACACATAATGTTAAAATATGACTTTCTATGACTATGAAAGTTACATTCATTGTAACCAAACATAATACAAGCATAGTTTAAGATATAGAAAACATAGTAATAAATAAAAGTGAGGTAAAAATCACTTCAAATTCTAGTCCCTCAAAATAATCACTGTTAAAATTTATTGTTCCAGTGTCTACAGAAAAATCTGAAGTAAAATGAATGCCATTTACCAAATCCATAGTGATTAATTAGTGCAATATGGCTGTTTGAAGGACTTCATTGAAGTAAATAACTGTGTTACTTATAGACAGGCCTGGTTTCTCTTACATAGGTGAAAGATGTCATGAAGGCTGTCATGTCGGACCTGCAGCAGACGAACAGTGAGAAGATCCTGCTGAGCTGGGTGCGTCAGACCACCAGGCCCTATAGCCAAGTCAATGTCCTCAACTTCACCACCAGCTGGACAGATGGACTCGCCTTTAATGCTGTCCTCCACCGACATAAGTGAGACACTACTCTACCTGGAAGTGGGCTTTACAAATTCGTATCTCCTCTCTGTCCCTTCGCTGCCACCACTACTCCCTGAAGCCCCTTTTTCAGTCTCACGGCTCTCCTTTCTGCACATGCTCCACCATAACCTTAAGAAAAGAAATATCATGGAAGAAAACTGCCCATCAGGTCTTTATTTCCTTAGGACTTAAATGCCAGCAAGCAAGGTCCATAGTTTCTCCTGCCTATTTATGAGTTTAAAAAGTACGAAATAACTCACATAGTTCAATCCCACTCATTCAACACTAACTGATAATGTGTACAAAAAATCCTGTTAGCTTTTCTTCTCATACCAAAAGTAAAACTCTGTAAAATCAATGCACTCCCAATTAAAAACAGCCAAATTATCTTTAATGAAACTTGTGAACAGATTCTAATTATATAAAAGACAAGGCCCAAGAATTGCCAGTAAGTAGATTTCTGAAGAAGAACCAGGCTGAAATACTTTCCAAAAAGAAACCAAAACTAACTATGAAGCTGTATTAATTAAGACTACGCAGTACTATCAGTATACATACCAATACAAGCCAGACCATATGAAATTGCCAATACGTGAGTGTTTTTGCTATATAAGAATGGTATTTTCATATGGTTCAACCTAATAAAATTAAGAACTCGGAAATTGTTCCATTACATAGGAAAATCTGATATACGCTTGAGCTGATATTGCAGATTAATAGATGGTATGGACAGTTGATTACCCATATGGAAATAAATGTGTTGGATCTTCACCACACTAAAATAAATAAATAAATAAATAAATAAATTCCACATGGATCAGGGTTTTAAATACCAAAGGCTAAATTTGTTATGTTTTATTGTTGTAAATGATTACTTTTCTCAAGTTTCATTTCCTCTGTGTTTTTTGCTGGTATATAAAAGTGAAATGGACTTTTCTAAATCTTATATCGGGAAACTTAATCAGTTCTTACAAATTTTAGTAAGTTTCTCTCTGGACATTGTGGGTTTTTTGGGGAAGGAGGGGTTAGAATGTCCTAGAATTATGATCCTTTTATTTCTTCTATTTTATTTTTTGTTCTCTGTTGTGCCTTGACCTTCAATGCAGCGTTGATTTGAATTGGTGATAGTGGGTAGAAAGTTTTGTTGTTGATAACAAAAGGAGTGCTTTTAGTGTTTTACCATAAGAATGATTTTTTTGGTAGCTTTTTTGTACGCGTTTTATGAGGTTAAAGAATCCCTCCCTCCTAGTTAGTATTCACCCACTCCTCCTTTGTTAGTTTAAGGAGGTTGCCCAGGTTTCTAGTTGGTTAAGGGATTTTATCAAGAGACTGTAGAATTTTAGCCAATATGCTTTTCCATTGATTAATTTATTGATTCAACAAATATGCGTGGGGTGCCTTTTAGGTGCTAGACACAGGGTATACAGCAGAGAATGAAACAGGCAAAAATCTTAGTTCTACTGGAGCTTATGTTCCAATAGAGGGAGACAAACAATAATAAAACTGTGTAGTACATAGAATTAGTACACACACTGAAGAAAAATAAATCAGACAAGAGTGGAGGAGGCATAGGAGAGGCCAGTGGCTGCAGTGACCTGAGTCGGGGCAGTAATGGGAGATGAATTCAGGGAGGGGAGTAGGTGAAGAGCATCTCAGAAGATGGGTGGGTCTAACATGCAAGAACAGACACAAAATAGAGAAAATGATCAACTTTTGGATAAGTCAAAACAACAATAATGTCCAATTTGTGGGATTAAATGAAATTCAAGATAGAAATGAAATACAGTACTAGATAGTAGCATGGAAGGGGAAGATTGGAGGGAAACTCTTCCAAGGCTTTTGTTTTAGGAAGATCCTGAGAACAAATTAGAGCTGGATTTTCTGTTCTGCTAATCTTGATCTTTTAATTGAAGAATTTAGTTCATTAACATTGATTGTGATAATTTATATATTTAGGTTCATTTTTACTACATAGCGTGAGCTGCTCATTTCTCTTTCCCCCTTTTCGTCTTCTACTCTTTGTGAAATATTGTATACTACTTCTAGTCTTAATGGTTACCACAGAAATTAGCAGTCACATTTAGCCAATACAAGATCTTTGAAATATATTATCTGTTATTTTCATATTTGTGAATTAATTTTAAGTATGTATTTGACAAGGCTTTGGGATATAAAAATAAAGTCAAAAAACCCCACAAATAAAAATAATCTAAAACTAAAATAGATTAAATTATAACAATGCTTATTTTGTTTCCACATATTCCATCTTCATTGCATTTTATTTGCATGGTTTTCAGACCTGATCTCTTCAGCTGGGATAAAATTGTCACAATGTCACCAATTGAGAGACTTGAACATGCCTTCAGCAAGGCTCAAACTTACTTGGGAATTGAAAAGCTGTTAGATCCTGAAGGTATTGTTCAGTGTTTAATTTCAAATGTGATTTTGCTTTACAGTTTTGCATTCTTGAAAAGCAGTGTTCTTTTTCCTTTTTAAAACGAATTATTAGCCTTGAAGAACCTTTTCCTTTTTGGATTATAGGTGCAAGTCATTTTATTACTGACAGTACTTTTGTACTTAGCAATTTGTAAGATCCTTTAGGTAGAAATTTAACTACAGCACTGGATAATAGTTAATCTAAATTAAAGTAAGACTTAAACTTTTAAGAAAACCTAATTATTAGATAAATTTAATACTTGGTTAGGTCCATTAAAATGCGTTTTTATGTGAGCTTCTTGCATGTGATGTGAAGACTTTAGTTGTAAATGTTGCAGGACTGAATTCTAGACTTATTTTCATAGTATGAATAAAGTCTATATCTTTATCCTAAACGGTAACATATGGTAGCTTATCTTTGACCATTTTGGGGAGGCTTTTAGGGAAGACTTAAGAAAATGAGAAACTGAACAAAAATAAGTAATCCTGTTTCCCTTTGTCTTATACATTATGAAGTGGGAATTTACTGAGCTGTGGTATTGCAAAGATTATATATATTAGGTATTGTTTGTGGGTACTAAGGAGAGTTATTTTATATCTAATATTGAGCAGTTCACATATTTTGGACACCTAATTTAAGCTGGTTCTTATATTCTTCCACTTTTAGATGTTGCCGTTCAGCTTCCTGACAAGAAATCCATAATTATGTATTTAACATCTTTGTTTGAGGTGCTACCTCAGCAAGTCTCCATAGATGCCATCCGTGAGGTTGAAACCCTCCCCAGGAAATATAAGAAAGAATGTGAAGAAGAAGCAATTCATATACAGGTACAGGTAACATTTTATTAAGGTGTTTGGCTCACCATGTTTGTTTTCTTGTAGGTACTGGATAAAAACATTTTCAGAGGGTTTTTTTCCTTGACTGAGAACATGTTGGTTTCTCAGCTTACATTTGCATAAGAAGTTCAGTTTAGTGGTTACCATTCTGTCGCATGCATGTAATGGAAAACTATGACTCAGTGGAGTTGTTAAGAAGGAAAATACCTTATTTCATACAGCAAAACTGGACTGTTGATCACGCTGCTGCATGGCATGCTGAAAATCTATGTTTTTGCATCATCTACTTGCCAACTTTTATTTCTATCATGTGCTAAAGATGGGTTTTTCTTGTATCAGCCTAGCTTTTTTTTTCCCAAGTACTAATTGTCTTTCTTTTTTTGCCATTGAAAAAGATTTTTTTTTTTCATTATATTCTCACAAGGGCTATCAAAACATAAGTCTTATTTTCCCTTTCCTTTAGGAGGAGTAATGTATGGTAAACTACTTGGTGAACTTTTCATGAAGGGATTACAATGATTTCATTCATCAGGATATATATGAATTTTTAAAGAGATGAATAAAATCATAATTTCTTTTCTTATTTATCATGCTTGAATCAATTCATATTTAATCTCATTCTGTTAAAACAGTCTAACCAGTCCTCATAATTCATAAGATGAGAGAATATTAAGAGTTAGATGAAAACTTAGAAGTCACTTGGTTCAACATTCTGATGGCCAGCCAACCAAGACATACACATAGATTTCAAAATTAAAAGAAATGCATTTCAGAGAGAAGGAAAGCTTGGGCTCTGGACCTTAAATTCATCCTGTTGCTACTTGTTTTGGGCTGTTACTTAAACTCTCAATCACAGTTTTGCCTGCAAAATGTGGCTAAAACCACCCACTTCATAAAGATAATGAATTCAAAGTATCTAAAATGACATGAATAAGCACTCAACAAGTAACAGCTATCATTATTACTGTTTTTCCTCTTGAGTTGTTTTGCATTCTCATTTAACAGATTTCTTAAAAAATATTATTTAATTCCCATATTATGATACTAGGATTGACATAGCATCTTTTTTTTTTTTTTTCCTTCCTCTGAGAGTCAGAGAATTTACTTATTATCTTGAATTTTCTTTGGGTAATATGTACGAATCCTTTTATTTCCCTCATTTCAAAAATAGTGTGATTTATAGAAAATGAAAAAAATGTATCGAGGAGAAAGGAGTGAGAAATGAGGACTGATTGTGAACCCAGGGCTCTCTTTTGTAGTGAATATTAAGTGATATGGACGAAAATTCCTAACTTCCTATAATTAAAAAAAAAATGCTAGGAAGCATTTGCCTCTAAAAGTATAGTTATTCAGCATTAATTAGGCACCTTTTCAGTTGCCTCAGATGATCTTCTGGGTTTGTTTCTGGGGTTTAGATTCATTTCCTTATTGCATTTTGTTAGAAAGTGGAGATATTTTAGTTCTTAGAGTTAAGGACCTTCTCTCTTAAAAAGGAAAGGAGATTTCATTTACTTTTCATGATGAACAGATAAAATAATCACTTCTGTTTGGGCTCAGGGTGGCATGATAAGAACTTCAGAAAACATTTGCTATTTGATTAAGAGCAAGTGTATTAACACTAACCTCTTCATTTGCAAGCTTTCATTAGTGCCTTAGAGGCTGAATTACGTTAATTGAAAAATAAAATGTGATCAAGTTTTAATCATCTTCTCTCTGACACAACTTGCCATCCGCTATTCTCCTAATAGCCAGACTTCTGCTCTGTTCTTTCTACAAACATATGCTCGTGGTCAGTGACTAATTCCTGCGTTTCTCTTAAAATAACTGTCAGTTGAAAGTTTTCTCCTGTGTTTTAATTAATACCTTCTGAAGATATGTGTTTAGATAATACCTTCCTTCTGGACCTCACGGATGCTGTGCCTAGCTCAGTGACCTTTGAATGGTCACCAACTTTCCTGCTTCTTAGCTATCCTCATTATAGTAAAGAGGTTTGGAGCTAAATGATCTCCAGGGGTTATTTTAGCTCTACAGTTTTAGGATTTTTGGTCCATAATTTAACTCATTTTTCTTTCTCTGTCTTGGGCACCATCTGTCTTTTAATTATCCACTGTTTCAACTCTGTGCTCATTGGTTCATTTCTTAACTCACATATTCACTTTCCTGAATTCTTTCAGCCTTTCTCCAAAATGTCTTTTGAGTGTGTTTCATTCTGTTCCAGCCTTCATACTAATTAAAGACCTCATTTTCTTCTGTAGTTTACAAGACCTGGTCTACCTCTGTTATTTTGCCCTGCAGTTAGAGTGGACTTTTTCCTCTTTTTCTCCAGGATTCTTTCTTCTGTAGTTTACAAGACCTGATCTACCTCTGTTACTTTGCCCTGCAGTTAAGAGTGGACTTTTTCCTCTTTTTCCCCAAGATTCTAAAAATGCAGGTTCCTCTCTGTTAAATGCTTCTCCACCCATCATTATATGGCAGGCTGCACATTTTTCCTCAGTTTAAATAGAGCCTTTTCAGAGAAGTCTTTTCTGATTAATCTGTTGAAATACAAGCCTCTCTCTCTTTCTGTCTTTCTCAGTTTCTTGCTATCACAGTATTTTTGTAAACTATGTTAAGAATTTTAAATTATATCTTAAGAGCACTGGGAAAGCCAGTGAAAGATTTTCAGCAGGGATATCTTATGATGGGATTACATTTTCAGAAGATCATTCTGGCTGCTGCATGAGAAATGGACTGTGAATTGTGGAGGTGAGAGGGTTGGGTGGGGGAAAACAGGCAAGTAAAAGCACTTGTTAGCAGGTATTCCAGTCCAGAAGATGGATGTAGGTGGTCATGGAAATGGAGAGGTCTGGGTGGCTTTGAGATAAGTGTGGAAGGAATGTCAGAATTGCATACCTATTAAATGTGGAAGATGAAGGAGAGAGAAGCCAGGGCTGGCTCCCAGGTTTGTAGCTGGAGTAATTAGTTGCAGGGAGGAGCCATCTACTGAGATGGAGAAGCCTGAGGAGGAAGTGGACTCTCCCTAGTTCTTTTGTTCATTTTCTTTGAAAGAAGATGAAGGGTTTGAATATGGACATAATATGCCGAGGAGGCACTGAAGTGGAGATGTGAAGGTAGTGGGATATAAGAGTTTGAAATCCAGACTCCTAGGTGGTTCTAGATGGTTCTTTAAATCCAATGGGAGTAGATGAGATGACTCAGATAAAGCATACAGAAAAAAGAAAAAAAGAGCCAAGGATTTTATTTTGAGGAGATTCATTACTTATGGGTAAGCAGCTGCTACTGAACTAGCAGGAAACCAGGACAGTATCACAGACGCAGAGAAAGAAGCTTCCAGAAGCTGAGGTTGCTCAGCCTTGATGAATGATACCAAGGGCTGAAGCAAGGAACGTGGGTGACCAGCTCTCTGGGCTTGCTTGGGACAGTTCTGGTTTAGACAAAGTTACCATAAAAAATACTCTAGTTTGTTGGTTAATTATATGGTCATCCTGAAGATGATGCTGGAAAGGTCTGTTTGGCAATGGGAAGGTTATTGGTGACACTGGCAAAAGCCTTTTCAGTTGAGTCATGGGGCAAAAAGCAAGTTAAAGGGAATGTTAACAAATGATAGATGTGAAATACTTGAGCATTTTTTGTATTGTTCTCCATATATTTCTGTATGTTTGAAATATTCTTAAAAACTATTCATGAGAGTTGATAAAGTAAAGACAGAATGTAGGCAAGTCTTAAAGGTAACAAAAGAACTAGGGAGAGTCCACTTGGTTATGAGTTCTTAATGTACGTAAGAGAATACTCAGTTGTTTATAAAGAGGTTGAAAGAAATGTATTCCATGAGCCCTAAAAGACCATCAAATAAACCAAAAGACAAGTGCCTAAAAAAAATACAATCAGCACAACAGCCTGTGTGACTGTCTTTTAGTGTCTAAAATGTTATACTAAAATGCACTTCAGCAAAAGCAATTTACCCAAGGGTCAAAACAGAGTTCTCATCTTTCTTTTTCTTTAAATTACATCCATTCTTTAAGGCCTAACATGTTCCAGCTTCTCTATGAACCTTTTCCTGCCTGTTTTAGCCTTTCTTGAACTCAAATATCATGCCTGGTTGGGACCATGGCATTTGCAACTTTGCTAATAGCTGCTTTTTATTTCTGTTCAGAAGTGATTCACGTGGGTTATTTATCTGTCCTAACTATATTAGAATCTTCTTGAGTACAGAACTCATGAGTGCATGCTGCTTTTATACTCTTTGCTACCCTAGTGCACTTACTCAGTGCTTGTGACTCATTCATGACAGTGCCCATTTGGCTCCTGAGAATTGGATTAGTGCCGAAGACAGAGTAGCATCTACTTTGGGTTTGCCGCGCAGTGAGTGTGAGTTTGCTGAACACCTCTTGCTTTCATGATGTGTGTGTTTTTCTTGGCTTTGTTTTTATAGAGCACAGCACCCGAGGAGGAGCATGAGAGCCCCCGAGCTGAAACCCCTAGCACTGTCACTGAGGTTGACACGGATCTGGACAGCTATCAGATAGCACTGGAGGAAGTGCTGACCTGGTTGCTTTCTGCTGAGGACACTTTCCAGGAGCAGGATGATATTTCTGATGATGTTGAAGAAGTCAAAGACCAGTTTGCAACCCATGAAGTAAATATCTGTAGTTTCTTACCAGGGTGTATCCTCCACGGGACCTGAACCTTAATCAGATGCTCTACTCTCCTATTTGTTATCTATTGAAGTCTGCTCTGTGGAAAGGTCAATGGCTTATTTCAGAAACTGTGATATTTAAATAGTGCTTTGTTACAAAATTGGTGTGAGTGATTAAACTGTGCATCAGAATTAGATTTCAGATTTTAGTTTTGTAACTGGTATGTTTTGTAAAGCCACCGATGAAAATCATTGCATAGCACTGCTCATTTCTGAAGTGCATTGTTATGTATAAAAAGCAAAGTGTGAACCAACACACCGAATCTTTAAGATGTGAGTATTCCCCAGGAAGTGAATATTCTTTTTAATTGCATGATAAAACAAATGTCCTACCTAAGGTTCCTGTATTTTTTTTACATCATAAAAGCTTCCTGCTCCTTTGAGGATATGTTATATTGCAGCATAGTGAATTTCACTATATGGAGATTTCTTTTTGGTTAAATTTTGTTTTGTATAGGTATGTTAATTGACAGATCTTTTTTGTTGTTTTGGATAGAAAATAATATAAGTGGTTTTACCTCTTAAGCAGTTCCTCTTGGGTGACTGTGGTATTTTATTTTATGTGTCTGTGTGTGTGTGTATATATATATATATATATATATATATATATATATATATATATATTTATTTATTTATTTTTTGACAGAGTCTTACTCTGTTGCCCAGGTTGGAGTGCAGTGGCATGATGTCGGCTCACTGCAACTTCTCCCTCCCAGGTTCAAGCAATTCTTATACCTCAGCCTTCTGAGTAGCTGGGACCACAAACATGTGCTACCATGCCTGGCAAATTTTTTGTAGTTTAGTAGAGACGGGATTTTACTATGTTGTCCAGGCTGGTCTTGAACTCCTGGCCTCAAGTGATCTGCCTGCCTCAGCCTCCCAAAGTGCTTGGATTATAGGTGAGGTGTGAGCCACCATGCCTGACCTTTTATTTATTGTATTTATTTAAAATTCCATGTTCATGATCTATGAGTAGCATAATCAGCATTTACTTTAAAGTAGCTGGTATTATCAGATGTTACATTGTTTGCTTTGAGCTGTTTCTCTTTTAACTTATGCCAGGTGTTTATTCCTATTTTCAGAGCTTAAAAAATGCGATCAGTGTTTACTTTATTTGTACTCTACTAGGCTACCTTTTACTGCACCATTGACATTTAGGTTAGGCATTAGCAATTTGTTCAGCTTTCTTCTTTCTTTTTTTTTTTTTTTTTTGCCCTGAGGAGCTCACAAATCATAACAATGTCCCTTTCTAGGCTTTTATGATGGAACTGACTGCACATCAGAGCAGTGTGGGCAGCGTCCTGCAGGCAGGCAACCAACTGATAACACAAGGAACTCTGACAGATGAAGAGGAATTTGAGATTCAGGAACAGATGACCCTGCTGAATGCTAGATGGGAGGCCCTTAGGGTGGAGAGTATGGACAGACAGTCTCGGTGAGTGAAAGCCAAGACATGCACTTAATTCCACAGGCTGCTTTGCACAGTTGAGCTCTAGTAGGTGTTTGCATGTCTGTGAAAGCAAGATCATTACAGAACTTGCCTTGGAAAAGTAAGACTCTTCTATGGGTAATATTGCTGGAATTCTGCGTGATCCTTGTTTCCCCTTTGATGTGTTAGCTAAACCAAAAGGTCAAAGTTGGAATGCAGAACTTAACAAAAAGGGGAAAGAAAACAGGTGCGGTGGCTCATGCTTCCAGCACTTGGGAGGTTGAGGTGGGTGGATCACTTGAGGCCAGAAGTTCAAGACCAGCCTGGGCAATGTGGCAAAACTCCGTCTCTACTAAAAATACAAAAATTAGCTGGACATGGTGGTCCACGCCCGCAATCCTAGCTATTTGGAGGTTGAGACATGACAGTTGCTTCAACCCAGGAGGTGGAATTTGCAGTGAGCTGATATCATGTCACTGCACTCCAGTCTGGGCGACAGAGTGAGACTGTCTCAAAAAAAAAAAAGGAAAAGACATTTCATATGGACAGTTACTTATTTGCAATATTAAAATCAGCTAAACATTAACTTGATATGAAGACAGGTCTATGTCGTATTGATTTACTGTTCCATTTTGTAATTTTGAAAAGCTTTCTCATGGTTTATTTTATTTCATGTATTGTGTATTAAGGAGCAAACTGCATTCATTGCCATTTCCACCTATTTAATAAGCAGGAATTCCTGATTGAAGAAACAATGATTCTGAGATGATACGAGGTGCCGTTAGTTGCATTCTTTGTCTGCATTTAATGAACTCCATTTAGGAAAAAATAAAAGTTTACTCTTCTGGCTTCTGTATTTAAACACTAGATGCTACCTTGAATGTTTAGACAAGGATGTCTTCCCTTGCCCTGTATCTCCAGTGCCCAGAGTGTATATTTGACTTTGCAAAAGGGAAAAAGCTTGTAGGAGTAATGCTGTGCTCCCCACGTACAGGCTGCATGACGTGCTGATGGAACTGCAGAAGAAACAGCTGCAGCAGCTCTCCACTTGGTTAACAATCACAGAGGAGCGCATTCAGAAGATGGAAACTTGCCCCCTGGACGACGATGTAAAATCTCTACAAAAGCTGCTGGAAGAACATAAAGTAAATCTGTCTCACATTTCTTTTATACCTTATCAAACATGAAAGAGCAGCACTTAGCATCTCAGAGGCTGATGACGTCTATCATTAACATGAAGTGGAGACAATTCTTCAGGGTTCTCTTCATTTAGCAGCTCACAGGGTGGAACTCATGGGGATGAGACTTTTCTGAGCCAGGGATGAAAGGGCAGGTAAAATTCTATATGTGATGTGCCATTTTCTTATGAAAGTACATAGCTTTCATACAACTGGAGAAGGGTTCTTTTGGCCCTGTAAGTGGGTAAGAACCGTAGCAAGTTGACTGAGTTTGTATGCCATTGAAAACCTCAAAAAACAAAAAACAAAAAATGAACCCTAGCATGTTGGCATTCATGCGGTGTGTGGGTGAAGAGCAAATTCTGAGAGGTGTCTGCAAGGAGACACCTTCCCAGTCCTGCACCTTCCCAGTCCTGCAAGGAGAGCTGTTTCTTCGTCTCTAATCCAGGAAAGCATCAGGCATTAAATGGGGAACAAAAATTTGGTGGGCCGTTTAATTTGGTCACAAGTTTAGGAGACAAACTTTTCATAGTCAAGATAAGGAAAGGTAGAATAAAATAGGCTGTCTGTAAATTGAAGAATTTTATTGATCAGTGAAACATGGATAACTGATAAGTAAACTTTAGGGGTACATTAAACACAACTCTGAGAAGCATTTGAGAACATCACTGATAGTGTTTAAATACATTTTCTTTTTTTTTTTTGGGACAGAGTCTTGCTCTGTTACCCAGGCTGGAGTACAATGGCATGATCTTGGCTCATTGCAACCTCTGCCTCCTGGGTTCAAGCAATTCTGCCACCTCAACCTCCCAAGTAGCTGAGACTACAGGCATGTGCCACCATGCCTGGCTAATTTTTTTGTATTTTAAAAGCATTGGGGTTTCACCAGGTTGGCCAGACTGGTCTCGAACTCCTGACCTCAAGTGATCTATCTGCCTCGGCTTCCCAAAGTGCTTGGGATTACAGGTGTGGGCCACCACACCTGACCTATAAATGTTCTATACACGTGTATCCAATGACTATGCTCTTCTCATGGAAAAGGTGAGAGTCGAAGGTGTCCATACCTCCTTAATTGCTTCTCTCGTAGTTAATCAGAGTAACTCTTGAGTATCATGTAGCATTCTACTTATCTCTTTTTACCATCCTACGCTAGATAAAATGATCTCTGACTTTGTATATTTAAACTCTGGACTTTTTTGCTTTACCAATTCTACACTTTTGTCTTAATTCCTAGTATGGACACTCAACAATTTTATGTTCTAAATTCTGGGGAGGGCCAGAACTTGAATGAAAGTGGTGATATTGCCATTTGTAGTCTGTTATGACATTGCATCCTCAAACTACCTTTGTTGATAATGAAATGTAAAGATGTATAATAGGATTAGTTTCATTAGTAGAACACTTAGGGTAATGATTGGAAATTTAAATATCATGCCTCATTAAGTGTCCTTAATTACTATTGACAACTGAGTGTATTTTAAATAGGTAAATGTGAAAGAGTAGAAATAACAGTTTATCTTAATTTTTTCTCTAGAGTTTGCAAAGTGATCTTGAGGCTGAGCAAGTGAAAGTAAATTCATTAACTCACATGGTGGTCATTGTTGATGAAAACAGTGGTGAGAGTGCTACAGCTATTCTAGAAGACCAGTTACAGGTAAGCACCCTGTAAAGTTGGATGATCCTGAGGGACCTGTGGTCTGAGACCCAATTACATATTGCCCCTATTCTTCATGTCCTTTCTCATTCTTTATCCAGAAGGGTAGAAAAACCCACCTTTGGTTATATTGCCCAGCTGGGTTTCTACCGTTTGTGGTTTACAGGAGTACCCAGGTATTGATTCCTTTACTTCAGCTCATGGGGTGAATGAGTGGGGTTGATTGCAGACCCCAGCTTCCTTATGCATAATGACAAGATTTGGAAGCACAGGATATTAGTCTGTTTTCATTCTGACGATAAAGACATACCTGATACTGGGAAGAAAAAGGGGTTTAAGGGACTTACAGTTCCACGTGGCTGGGAAGGTCTCACAATCGTTGCAGAAGGGAAGGAGGAGCAAATCATATCTTACCTGGATGGTGGCAGGCCAAAAGAGAGAGCTTGTGCAGGGAAACTCTGTTTTTTAAAGCCATCAGGTTTTGTGAAACTTATTTACTAACAAGAACAGCTTGGGAAAGAAAGCCCATGATTCAATTACCTCCCACCAGGTTCCTCTCATGAAACTTGGGAATTGTGGGAGTCACAATTCAAGATGAGGCTTGGATGGGGACACAAGCAAACCATATCACTCTGCCCCTGACTCCTCCCAAGTCTCATGTCCTCACATTTCAAAACCAATCATGCTTTCCCAAAAGCCTCCCCAAAGTCTTAATGCATTTCAGCATTAACTCAAAAGTTCACAGTCTAAAGTCTCATCTGAGACAAGGCAAGTTCCTTCTGCCTATGAGCCTGTAAAATCAAAAGCAAGTTAGTTACTTCCTAGTTACAATGAGGGTACAGGCATTAGGTAAACACAGCCATTCCAAATGGGAGAAATTGGCCAAAACAAAGGGGCTACAGTCCCCACTCAAGTATGAAATCTGGTGGGGCAGAGTCAAATCTTAAAGCTCCAAAATGATCTTCTTTGACTTCATGTTTCACATCCAGGTCACACCTATGCAAGAGTTGGGTTTCCATGGTCTTAGGGAGCTCTGCCCCTGTGGCTTTGTAGGGATTAGACCCCCTCCTGACTGCTTTCATGGGCCGATGTTGAGTGTCTTGGCTTTTCTAGGCACATGGTGCAAGCTGTCAGTGAATCTACCATTCTGAGATCTGGAGAATGGTGGCTTTCTTCTCACAGGTCCACTAGGCAGTGCCCCAGTGGGGAGTCTATGTGGGCCACATTTCCCTTCTGCACTGCCATAGCAGAAGTTCTCCATGAAAGCCCCACCAAGCAGCAAACTTCTGCTTGGACATCCAGGCATTTCCATACGTCCTCTGAAATCTAGGTGGATGTTCTCAGACCTCAATTCTTGACTTCTGTGTACCCACAGGGTGAACACCACATGGACCCTGCCAAGGCTTGGGGCTTACACCCTCTGAAGCCGTGGCCTGAGCTGTACCTTGGCCCCTTTTAGTCATGGCTGCAGCAGCTGGGACACAGGGCACTAAGTCCCTAGACTGCACAAAGCATGGGGACCTTGGTTCCAGCCCACAAAATCATTCATTAAGTCTCTAGGAAGTTACAAACTTACCCACATTTTTCTGTCTTCTTCTGAGCCCTCCAAACTGTTCCAACCTCTGCCTGTTACCCAGTTCCAAAGTCATTTCCACATTTACAGGTATCTTTCAGCAGCACGCCACTCTACTGGTACCAATTTACTGTATTAGTTCATTTTCACACTGCTGATAAAGACATACCTGAGACTAGGAAGAAAAGGAGGTGTAATGGACTTACCATTCCACGTGGCTGGGGAGGCCTCATAATCATGGCAGAAGGGAAGGAGGAGCAAGTCACATCTTACATACATGGCGGCAGACAGAGAGAGCTTGTGCAGGGAAATTCCCTTTTTCGAAACCATCAGATCTCTTGAGACTTATTCATTATCATGAGAACAACATGGGAAAGATCTGTCGCCATGCTTCAATTACCTCCCACTGAGTTCTTTCCACAACATGTGGGAATTGTAGGAGTTATAATGCAAGATGTGATTTAGAAGGAGACACAGGCAAATCATATCACACAGGAACTGATCTTATTCAGTGATCCACTGACTTCTTGGAAGCACTTGAGGGATTTGTTAAAATGTAGATTTCTAGGCTCTACCCAGAACCTAAATCTAGGTGAAGGAGGAGTGCAGTGAATTTTCAATGTAAGAAAAAATTATGTGCATACTTAAGTTTGAGAATTTCAGCTAGTAGGATTCAATATCCCAGTGTTTTTGGTAGATTAATGTGTGAATTTCAATAACAGTTTTTGAAACTCCAACAAATTGCATCTTTTTGCACAAAGGCAATAGTGGATCTTTACAAGTCTTTAATAAATAAATTTATTGATATTTCATTTGAACAATACTTGGATTACCTTGTAAGACATTGCCATTTGATTTAAATAAGATGTCTCATTAAATGAGGCAATCCAAACCATAATTTTAACACATGAGGTCCTTTTGCATTTGTAATATTTAAAGTCGGCCAGTGGTTCTAAGACTTCTGTGCAATAGTTAGTTATTATAATGACCTAAGAGCTAAGTATTCATGCCTTGACTGTTTAGCAGTGAAGAATCTGAGATTCAGAGAGGTTAAGTAATGCTCCTGAGATTTAAATACACAGTGAGTTATCATGCTGAGACTGGAAATCTATCTTCTGGCTCTAAGTTTTCTACCCTTTGCACTATGAAAAGCTTATTCTCATATTAACTATCAAAATAGTATAATATGAATTAAATAATTATTGTTCACAGGTGTATAGTGCAAAAATAAATTTTAACATTTGTTAATCATTATTTATAAAATTGTAGTAAAATGATTTTGGGGGAAATAATCATGAAGAGTGATTTTTTTATATTAATCAAATTTATCCATCTATTTAGTATTGCTAATACTGGTAGGAGTCTGTTGCTAGTTTTTGTAACTTATGGGGAATTTTTTTATGGATCACATAATGTAAACAGAACAAATCATTTTTTAAAATTGTCTTTTGAAATTCTCTTATTCGAAACAGTTTTTATAAGTTAACCATTTTTCATAATGTTGATACTACAGATGAAAATTTTCTTGGCATGTAAAAGAGAGTTAAGAAATGTAACAGACATACTGATCTTTTAGATAAAAATTTGAAAAATTTGAAGCACAAAGAGTAGATAGGTTTGCTTTATTTTGAAATTATATGTAAAAATGTCATTCTCGTATAAAAACCACAACGAAACAGAAAGAGCAGGTTTGGAGTCAAAGATATAAAGGACAGAATTCTAGTTATGCTACTGTCTAGCTATGTGAAATAATTTGTTGAATTCTATGGAAATTAGTTTTTCTAATTCATACATTTATAGGCCTAGTCTGTGTTATTTTAAAACAACTTTTATAGAAATACTTTTTGTAACTTGCTATGCTATAATAAAGAACAATGGAAATCACGAGTTTCTTCAAGGATTGTGAAAACCCTCTCCTAAAGCCGTGTTGACAGAGGATGGTTTCTTCTTGTCCTAGAAACTTGGTGAGCGCTGGACAGCAGTATGCCGCTGGACTGAGGAACGCTGGGGTAGATTGCAAGAAATCAATATATTATGGCAGGAATTATTGGAAGAACAGGTATGAAACTGTTTCCCATAAGGGGTAAAATAAATGGCGAAAAGTAACCTATCTTTTATTGTGACATTAGAATACAGTTGCCTTGTTTACTTTTCTTTGAAAGGAAAATATATAAATAACTATTTTAAAGATCAAATTTCTATGCAGTTTATAACTGATCATGAAGCTTATTCATAGAGGTCATGTCCTTGGCTCCACTAATATGACCTGTTTTCATTACTTGGAATGTTAGTACTTAGATACGCTATTTTCATGATTTGTTTGACAATATAGTTACTAGTGGATTTGTGGTGTGTGATGTGTTTGAATTTGTATTGACACAATGCCTAGCATATAATTTATGCTCAGTAAATAATGAATGATGAATCCACTCAATACGTTGTGAACCTTAATTCCCTAGATTTTTTTCTTGATTTTTAACAATTACAAGTATTGAAATTAATGCGAAAATGTTACTTAGCAACATCTTTCATTTAACAACGGGTTAACTGCATAGTTTTTCCACTAAGTGTTACCACAGCAAATGAACCTGTTGTACAAAGCTGCCACCTTAATTTTTCAGTAGGAGTAGTGGCTCTTTGCCCATTCTCTGTCCTTCCAGAAAAGCAACCATCAAAACAAAATACAAATAAGAAAACTTTTCTCCCCAAATGCCAAACAGTTGTGGTTTAAAAAATTAGCATTTTTTAAACCTTTGGGAGCCTGAGGTAGATGGATCACCTGAGGTCAGGAGTTTGAGACCAACCTAGCCAACATGGTGAAACCCCATCTCTACTAAAAATACAAAAATTAGCTGTGTATGGTGGCAGGTGCCTGTAATACCAGCTACTTGGGAGGCTGAGGCAGGAGAATCACTTGAACCTGGGAGGCAGAGGTTGCAGTGAGCCAAGATTGCGCCATTGCACTCTAGCCTGGGCAACAAGAATGAGATTCCCTCTCAAAAAAAAAAAAAAAAAAAAAGCAGATACTCTATTCCCACATCTCTCAGTGTTCATTTTGATTCTTTTAAATGCATTTCATTTCCATCCATTAGGAAGCAACTATATTTTCTTCAGGGGAAAAAAAACCCGAGTATATGATGTTTTATGGCTTCCTAAATATGGTGGCAGATAGTACACCTTAAAAAGCAGGTTGCAGAATTTGTCCAAATATAAATTGTTAATGACTACTTCCCCCTCCCTCAATCTGTGGCCAGATTTTTCTTATAAGGAACCACAAAAGGGATGTGATTCTGATTTCTGAAATGTTTACATTTTGCTTTATAAATATTTACATTTACTGTGAACCTTGTATTCAGGCCAGAGAGTCTCATAGAATAGTTAAAATTTTACTTCAATAATGACAGTAGAAAGGCCAGGCACTGTGGATCACGCCTGTAATCCCAGCACTTTGGGAGGCCGAGGTGGGCAGATCACTTGAGGTCAGGCCAACATGGTAAAACCCCATCTCTACTAAAAATACAAAAAAATCAGCTAGGCATGTGGTGGGCAGCTGTAATCCCAGCCAGTTGGGAGGCTATTGAGGCAGGAAAATCACTTGAACCCAGGAGGCAGAGGTTGCAGTGATCTGAGATGGCACCACTGTACTCCGGTCTGGGAGTGCACTCCGTTTCAATAATAATAATAATAATAATTACACTAGAAGACATTGATTGCTAGAGAAAACTATTGTGTTACTCTTCTATCCAGTAAAATAATTGCAAAATTGGAAACAATTTTAATTTGATGATAAAAAATAGTTTAAAAATAGAGAGTGGCTGGTATTTCAGTCACTTGTATCACTTGAGGTTTTAAACTGACCTGTGACTTGTGTTGTATAATGATCTGACATTTTCACTATACTTTTTGTGTGTGTGTGTTTAGTATCTACAAGTTCTGTCTAATTGCATCATTATTCATGTGCATATCTTATCAGTCTCACTAGACTGAGAACACTATCCATATTTATCTCTTATTTCCCCAGTGTTCATTTTTTTGAGTGGTGAAATGTAGAGGCAAGGAATAATTGTTAAGTATTTAATTGATAAATAAAATCACAGAGGAAGAATTGATTCCATTGCAAATACAGAATCAAGCTTTTTTTTTCCTCCCTGCTAAATAGAAAAGGGTTTCTGCCCTAAATGCTACATTTTGGGAAGAATTATCTCAGTGTAGCTACAGTTGTTTTCCGTCTCTTCTTTAGGATTTTCTCTCTACATGACTGAATATCCTCTGCTTAGAAAACATGCATTGTGGGCCAACGACATTTACAAATCTTTCTATGGGCTTTGGGCGAGCTTCAGACTTCTTCCTTTAATCATAATTACTGTTGAACCTTAAAGGCTATTGTGGATTTTCTATGTGATACTATGGAAAGACCATTGGTTTTGGGGTGTGGACGCTTGACCCAGCTCTGCCATTAACTAGCCAAGTGATCTCGGACGTGGAACTTGACTTCTCTTTCCTTCCTCTCAAAAATGAGGGGCTGAGACAAAACAATCTCCTAGCTTTCTTCTGCCTCTAGAAAGTTAGAATGTAATTCCTTTGGAGACTTACATAGTTGGATTTAGCCTTTTCCCTCCACCTATATCCTTGAGAATTAGGTTTCATTACCTAGGTATGAGGCTAATGTCAGATTGTTGTGTTACAAATCTGAGAAGGATAATATTTTAAAGAAAAATGTCTTTCTGGGTCATTTGTGCCTCAGACTTAGGTGTTTGAAGGTCTTCTTATCCCCAGGTAAGGGTGAAGCCTCTAATAAAATAAAAGTTAGAAGTTTGGACACATGGTTTAATTGAATTACCAAATGATTCTGTAGATAAAGTTCAACTTTTGTTTTTACTTTTAGTGCTTATTGAAAGCTTGGTTAACTGAAAAAGAAGAGGCTTTAAATAAAGTCCAGACCGGCAACTTCAAAGACCAGAAAGAACTAAGTGTCAGTGTTCGACGTCTAGCTGTAAGTGATGTGGTTGTCAGCATCTGTGTTGTAAGCCTATGATCTCTTTATGTTGTATAGCTAATGGTTAATACGATTTAGTGAATACAGATGACAGGTCATTACCTAGCATTAGACTGCTGCCCTGTAACGATATGGAACCATGAGAGTTACGTTTTAGCATAGTGAACTGCAGAGTGTGTACATTTTTCTATAAAATATACAGGTTTTAATTTTTTGACTGGGGAACAGAAAGATAAAGTCCTGTTAAAAGAGAGTCATCTAATAAATATCTGAAATATTAGATTTTGAAGGAAGACATGGAAATGAAGCGTCAAACATTGGATCAGCTGAGTGAGATTGGCCAGGATGTGGGGCAATTACTTGATAATTCTAAGGCATCTAAGAAGATCAACAGTGACTCAGAGGAACTGACTCAAAGATGGGATTCTTTGGTTCAGAGACTAGAAGATTCCTCCAACCAGGTACTTTTTGATTTGGGTTGTATGTTATGCCATGAAGTAAACATTTAAAATTTAAATGTTTAGGTTAGTTTTAGTTTGTATGAAATAGAAGAGTAGTTGACAAACTAAAAAGTTGGTTCCTTATCCTTGATGAAAAATTGACATATGAAAACCACCTTTCTAAAGTAAGTTTTAATAGACTCTTTTACTATCCGGTAATTTAATTCATAGTAACTGATTACACTTAGGCAATAAATAAACATCTTAAACTTAAGTAATCTAATCTTTTAATAAGATTACTTAAGTATTTTAATGAATTAATCAGACATAAAACATTGGTTTGTAGACAGATGTTCTTGGCAGCATTAGCCGAAAAGTAGAACAACTCAAATATCCATATACAGATGAATGGATAAACAAAATGTGGCTTGTGCATACAATACAATATTATTTGATAATACAAAATAATGAACTATTGACATATGCTGTAACATAGATGAACCTTGAAAACACTGCGGAAGCCAGCTGCAAGATTGTATGCACTATGATTCCATTTATAGGCAATGTCCACAATGAGAAAATCCACAGAGACAGAAAGTAGATGAGTGGTTGCCACTGGTAGAAGTGGGGAATGGGGAGTGATGGTTTACAGGCATGGGGTTTCTTTTCGGGGTGATAAAATGTTCTGGAGATGGAGTGTGAGGATGATTATACAACCGTATAAATATACTAATAACCATTAAATTGTATATTTCAAAGGGAGAATTTTATAGCATGTGAATTACGCCTCAATGAAGCTGTTATAAAAATTGAAATTTTGGATGGCTTTTATTTCAGGTGACTCAGGCTGTAGCAAAGCTGGGGATGTCTCAGATTCCTCAGAAGGACCTTTTGGAGACTGTTCGTGTAAGAGAACAAGTAACTACAAAAAAATCTAAGCAGGAACTGCCTCCTCCTCCTCCCCCAAAGAAGAGACAGATCCATGTGGATATCGAAGCTAAGAAAAAGTGAGAAGAGAAATTGTTCAAATGCAATATTGCACATACTGCATTATCATTAATCATATGCAAATATAGACATAATTGTTATTATGAAAATCCAACTAGTAAACCACTCACTGCCCCCGTCTTCTGAATATTCTACTTGGCACTAGCTAAGCATCTAAATTTTCTTGGATGATTTTGTTTATCCTGTGTTCGATTTGGAGAACTTTGTGATCGAACCTTTCTTTTTTCCATTCCCATTATTCTCCTTGGAAGGATATGATTGTTCATGATTCTCTTTTTATTCTTTTTTTTCACTGTTCGCAATTTGACAATTTTGCTTTAGGTAGACATCCCTATTCTTTGGGAATCTCTTTCCTCTTCTTATCGTTAAAAAATACTTAATTCAGGAAAAGCTTTCATTTCTAGTGTCCTTTTATCTCCCCTCTCTCCCCTTATACTTTTTCATGTTTTGTTGCTTCCTTTAATTTTGTTGTCAGATTAATTAACGTATTCTTCATATTTGGATTAAAGATCCATCTTTGGCATTAAATATTTCTTTTAGTCTTATTGGTTCAAAAGAAAAACTCAGGATCTCTAGAAGAAGAATAATCACAGCTGACATATCAAACTTTTACTGATGTCAGCTATTCTATTATATCATACCATGTGCGGGTATTGTACCTGAAATGAACTGTAGCAGGTAATCCTCCAAACACTCTTTGAATAATATTACTCTTTCCCTGTTACAGGAGAATCTCGTGCTTGGGTAAATGGGCAATGGTTTTGGACCTGAATAAAAATTATATGCTTTCTCCAAGTTAGCTCTTTTTAGACAAAGCAGCATTCCAGTGTTACCAGGTGGTTTTTATTTCGATGATAAGGCTATATTTCTGCCTCCTAATAGCATCTTCCTATAGGACCAGCATACCTCTGAGTTCCAAGCAGCTCTTCCGGAACCTTTACTTTTGGAGTCAAGACAGCACAGGAAGAAGATGCTTCTAATGTTAATATTAGCACAGATCTCACATTTCTTCAGTGCGTATTATCTGCTTGGTATATCTGGCATTTGGAAGCACAGAAGGTTGTAAAAGACTAGGGTACATAACTGTGAAATCTTACTTTAAACATGGCTGTATTGTTTAGTGTACATCGTGCTGCAAGAAACAGAATACCATGCCAAAGTGTCTTAAACAATGAGATCATTAGTGATCCCCTATTACAAGAGGTTTGGAGGTAGGGCTGTTTTAATGGAAGGGTGTGGTTCAGCAACCCTGCATCTGCAGTCTCTGTCATTCTTGGATGTTGGCTTTTACTCTTAGCCTTGTCTTCTTAGCAGACTCCTGCCCTGCTTTCGCTGATGCCCTGGGTGCATGGGACGTTGAAACTATCTGGTCTTTTGAGTGTCTGTAGCTGTGGTTTGGGGGACTCCGACAGCAAGGAAGAATTACAGAGAGGGGGTATCTGTTGCATGGGCAACCAGCTGCAAGGACCACGCTGTTGACTCCACGACTTGACTGATGCAGACAATCCTTCAGTTAATTCTTGGACAAATAGAGTCTCAAATACATCTGTTCATTGCAGTTAAATCTCGTTATTAGGAAGATCATTTTTTTGCTCAAATTCTACCTCCTTTAAGTCTGCCTACATGTGCTGGTTCTTTTGGAGTGATATGGATCCACGTAGCCTTTTTCAATATGTGACCTCCTCAGTCTTTGACGATAGCTTTTGCATGCCAGTTTTTATCATCTTAAAGTGCAGGGGATCCTTAACCGTTCCTATGTAACATCATTTCCAGACCCTTTTATATCTTCTGTCTGCTGTAGAAACCACTATTAGTTTGCCTTCAAATGGTCTACCCCAGTAATTGATGGCCTTAAATGACTGCTTAATGCAGTGCCTCATTTAAAATATATGCTTAAAAAATGGCGGCTTATTTCCAGTTCTCTTCCCCTGGTGCTACTGTGTGGTTGTTTTTACCAGCTCAGGATACAGTGGGACAGTTATTTCCTAGAATATTGATTATCTGTTCCTGTGACCTGTGATCATTGTGTCACTCTTGCCCATGTTGAGAGCAGACATTGACTGAGTCTCCAAGGTCATGGTAAATGTGTGATTTTTAGGTGGCCATTTCTTCTCTGAAAGATTGAATTGAAAGCTGCTGTTAAGATGACAGGAGGAAAGTATCCCTGTTTGAGCAATAGCTTGACCCCAGCTATTTAACTAGAGCTTCACAAAATCCCTCACCTATTACAGGGAAAATCTACCTTGATGAAAAGATAAAGTATTTATAATTCACCAGAAACACTTTAAGCAAAGTTTCTCACAAGAATCAGCAGTAACAACTTGTGTCACTGCTTAATGTACCGAGAAGCTATGTGAAGAGAGTACTAGTAAAGAAAACAGACCACGTTGGTTTGAATCCCAGCCTCACCCTTTGTTAGCTTTGTGACATGGGGCAGTTATTGAAAACCTCTGTGCGTGGAGTGCCTTCATCTCTAAAGGGGGTGATAATAATGTATACTTTATAGGGTGCTGGTGAGGATTCCTTGAGTTAATAATAGACATAAAACATTTAGAAAGGGACCAGGTAGAGGGGCCAGCAATCAGTGATCCTGGCTCTTCTTGTTCCTCCTGCTGTGATTTTAACCAATCATCTCAACACCTCTCAGACCTGTCCTTTTCATCTTCTTTCCCACTGCTGCTATCTTAGTTTTGACTCCCATTGCTACCATAGCCTGTTCTCTGCTCTTTTCTGTCTTTAATGCCTTCTCCTCGGTGAACACTAAAGGTTAAATAGAATCATGTCAGTTCCATGCGTAGAACTCCCCCTTGGCTCTCAGCTGCCTTTGTGTTAAGTCCAAACTCTGTAATATGTCCTGCAGGGCCTTCCCGTAATTGGTCCATGTGATTCTTGGCCCCATCGTCAATTGTCCCTCCCTTGTGAGTTCAGTACTCATTATTCCAGACACACCTAACTAATACTTGGCAGTGTGCAAAATGTGATCTTCCCTTTCTTTGCTTTCCCTTGGCAAGGGAAACTCCTCAATGTAATGCTGTCGTTTTCTTCTAAAAAGCCGTCCATGCCCCAATTAGATTAGAAGCTACTCCTGGGAATTCCTGGAACTAGCACCTAGCAAATTATTTGGTTAATGCCTATTACTTTCCATTGCTTACAAGACTAGAAGCTCCCTGAGAGCTGAGATTTGTATCTGGTTCACTTTCATATCAAGAGCCCAGCCCAATGCCTGACATTTAGTGAGGCTCAATCATTACATATTGAACAAAAGGTGCTAACTTCAGGAATGTCTGTACTTGTCCTTTGCTGATATTATGTAACCAAATCTGATTTTTATTATCTACAAGCATTTATAAAAATACAAGTGATTCTTTATAAAGGTAAAACTTGTTTGAATACATAAAGTTTTAAAAATTTTTGTTTGATTATTTTCTTCAAGTGTTTATTAACACTATTATATTATTACTCTTTTCATACTTTTAATTGTAAATATATGATCTTATTTTGCATGGTGACCATATTTCTGGGTTATTGTTTTTGGGGGAGTGTGATGAGCATTTGGGTTGCTCTTTCTGGAGTCAAGTAAAACAATAGAAGAAAACATGACAAATGGTCACCTCTGAATCTTCAATCAGGTTTGATGCTGTCAGGGCAGAGCTGTCGAACTGGATTGTGAAATCAAAGACTGCCGTTCCGACCACAGAGATAAAAGAGTATGAGAAGATGCAAGACACTTCTGAAATGAAAAAGAAGTTGAAGGTAAAACATAAACCACATATATCCTAGTACATAAAATATTTCATCATGCTGGATTTTCTTCTGGCATAAAGATGTTATGGGATTCAAAAGCCTCCTGTAAAGTAAATGCAGGCAGAAGGTAGCTTTTAGTACATGGTAGTGAATTTTGAATCCATTCATGCCAGCTGTCATCAGATCCCTGTTTGGAGGAGGGATTTTTTTTCCATCTTTGTCAATCATGGAGATGTACAGCGAGGAACACTTCTTATAGTGATCCAGTTAGTAGTACTACTTTTTAGTTAGTTTAGATCACCCTTAATCTGATACCTAATAATTTATGACTTTATATAAACATTATGCTGAAGATGTTTTGCCTTCTAAATACAACAATTTAAAATCAAGAAGTGTCTTTAATATGTTTCCTTTAGAGTTTTAAAAAATAAATACTATTAAAATGTGTGAGACTTTAGCCCTGCTGCTTCGCACGCTTATGAGTGTTACTGAAGAGTGTGATGGGAGCTTGCAGAGCTTTTCTGTCCTTGGTACCCTTACGTCCCCTACAATTACTGCATTAACTGTTTGGTCACCTGGTGGAAGTCTGCAGTGACTTTTGTATCAACAGTGGAGTTTTATTTTAAAGAGTGTGGAAGATATTTTAAAAACAAGATGTGCATAAATATCTAAGGTTTCAGTTGGAAAGTGGTGGATGAAATGGGAAGTGAGATGAGGCCGGTATTGTGGGTGTCTCCATATAATAGCAAAGTCCAGAGGGTGAGGTGGTCTGAGCTGGAAATTGAAAGAGGGCTTAGGGCACACCAGGCACTGGGAGTGGTTTTCTTTGCCCAGAATGGCCCTCCATTAAGCCCACCTTGCTGTGTAGTTGAAATGTCCCCACTCCAGGAGGCTTCCCTTGGCCTCACTATTGAAAGAGTTCAGTGATCAATCTTTTGACTTAGTGTAACTTTGGCCATACCTCCGTGAAAGCCCTTCTTGCATTTATGCTGTTGTTTGTTTATATATCTGTCTGTCTGTAGGTCTGCCTGTGAGGGCTTTGCAATTGAAGATAATTTTCCATTGCACCCTTTTTCTTTCAGCACTTGTAAAGCCCTTGTGGCTAATGGAAGCGGAGTGTGATGATTGTGGGTGGGCAGGGGGAATGGGGAAGTTGGTTGAGCTGGGAGCACCTTTATCAGAGCCCTCTGCACAGAGGTGGGAGAGCCAGAAGTAGTCTGTGTTACATCATTTCATATGCTCTCACAGTTCTGAGAAATGGGTAGATGATTTTAATGATCACTGACCACCCAGTTGTCAAAAACATTCAGGTGGCAGAAAATTTAGTAGTAACAGTGATCTTCCTGGAACAAGTCCCACAAAATATTGGTAAGTTGAAGTCCATCGTGTGACCCAGGCAGAGTTTTACTGGCAGAAACTGTTGCTATATTTGGGGTATAAAATAAAATTGTATGTGTATATGTAAGGCATGATTGGCATTCCTTTGTGTTTCATGTAATATTTATCATAAATTTATTTTGTTTCAGAAAAGTAGTATTAGATGCCAAAGAGTTGGAAAAAATATATAAAATAAAGAAAATTTCATCATTACTCTAATCCCTATTTTTCTTGTAAACTAAGGAAAGATCAACTTCTTCTTCTTCTTCTTCTTTCTTCATTATTATTATTTTAGTGAAGGAGTATCTTGTTCCAATGGATGAATTACCTGGGTGGAGAATCTATAGTCTAGTCTCCTGCCATCTTAAGAGGTAGCAAAGGCTGGTCACGGTGGCTCACACCTGTAATCCCAGCACTTTGGGAGGCTGAGGTGGGTGGATCACCTGAGGTTGGGAGTTTGAGACCAGCCTGACCAACATGGAGAAACCCCGTCTCTACTAAAAATACAAAATTAGCCGGGTGTTGTGGCACATGCCTGTAATTCCAGCTACTCAGGAAGCCGAGGCGGGAGAATCGCTTGAATCCAGGAAGCAGAGGTTGCAGTGAACTGAGATCGTGCCATCGCACTCCAGCCTGGCCAACAAGAACTAAAATCCATCTCAAAAAATAAAAATAAAAAAGAGGTAGCAAAAGATCGACTTGTAAAAAGCAGATATTTGCATTTTCCCCCAGTTTGATGGTGATTTTTTACAGTGATCCTTAGTTAAACAAAAGTAAATGGTGTTTCTTAGAATCTCTTGCTAATATTCCTTGATCTTTGACTATGAGACGGTTGTTCTACCTAGTCACAATGAACTTTGGGAAAATCAAAGTAGGATAGCTAAATTTATTTGATAGCACTTATATGTAAAGAATTTAGAATTGGGGTTCTTCTCTGGATTGTCTGGTTGAAGTAATATGGGTTGCCCAGAAGTTTTGACTGTGTTATGATGGTTACTATTTGAATGGTTAATATATAGATTATCAGTTGGTGATGGAGGAATGAGAGAAAATTCAAATACTGAGTTGTGTGCACATATACTTGTGTTTCTGCATGTGTGTACATGATCTTGCTTGCTTCATTCTTACTAGTTCTGGAAATAATTTTGTCTTGGGAATGTCAAACTATAGAGATTAAAAAATAATGAAATTAAGAGCCATTCCTCAAACATAAAGAACAAAATGCAGGCTGGGGCTCGCGTGGCTCATGTCCATAATTCCAGCACTTTGGGAGGTCTAAGTGGGAGGATTGCTTGAGTCCAGGAGTTTGAGACCAGCCTGGGCAACATAGGGAGACCCTCATCTCTACAAAAAGTAAAAGAAAATTAGTGGGGCATGAGCTTGCATTTATAACTCCAACTACTCGGGAGGCTGAGATGGGAGGATCCCTTGAGCCCAGGAGGTTGAGGCTGCAGTGAGCCATGCTTGTACCACTGCACCCCAGCCTGGGTGACGGGGTGAGAACCTGTCTCAAACAGAGAACAAAATGCTTTGGTTTGGGTTCTAAAGCATATTTTCTATTTTTATTCTTTAAAAATAATTTATGAAATATGATTGCACTTGAAGTTTGCATTAAACCCTAGACATAAACAAATGATACCGAGCCTCAAAATATTTCTGTCTTTTTTTTCTTTTTTCATTCTTTTGAGATGGGAGTTTTTCACTGTCGCCCAGGCTGGAATGCAGTGGTGCAATCTCCGCTCACTGCAACCTCTGCCTCCCGGGTTCAAGCAATTCTTATGCCTCAGTCTCCCGAGCAGCTGGGATTACAGGCACGTGCCGCCACACTTGGCTAAGTTTTGCATTTTTAATAGAGATGGGATTTCACCATGTTGGCCAGGCTGGTCTCAAACTCCTGACCTGTAGTGATCCACCTGCCTCAGCCTCCCAAAGTGCTGGGATTGCAAGTGTGAGCCACCATGCCCAGGCTATCCTTTTCTCTTGTTAGCTAATTTTTGCTCAGCAATCTCTGTCATAACACATTCAATTATTTTGACCCAAACATTATTTTTGTGGGATGGCATACTCAGGGTATGTATGTGAATAAATATCTTGGATCTAAAATGTAATTTTAATTATTTTCTTCTGACAGGAGCTTATAACTATAGTGTACATTTTTTTTGTTATAAAAGAAACCAATGTTTTATAGTTCCTATGATTACTATTTGAATTTACATTTTCAGATTTAAAGAGAATGTAGGAAGGACATTAAACCTAAACATTTAAAATAGCAACACTATATTGAGAAGAAAGTTTGCATTATTATGTTGGGACTTCATTTCCAGGTATTAGAAAAAGAACAGAGAGAAAGAATCCCCAGACTAGATGAATTAAACCAAATCGGACAAATCCTTGTGGAACAAATGGGAAAAGGTGAGATTCTTGATTTATTTTCCTCCATATTTTTTAGAAGGTGGCATTGAATAATATTACAGTTTGGCTTATTAAATATTTTACTTTAACACTCTAATCCTCTGTTGACTACAGAAATGGTTTTCAAAAATGTTTTTAGGCAGCAGAATCTTTTAAAAAATGAAATTTTATTCTGAAGCTGAATGTGAAAAAACAGATAAAAGTGAAGTTGTTCTGATTTTATATGGGGTCGGGGCCAGAGACCCTGATTCCTCAGGAAAACAGTTAAAATCCATTCCACTAGCATTGTAGATTTTAAAACGCGTGCTTTGGGTTTATATATTGGGAATTTGCTTTGCAAGGGGGTAGCCAAAGAAAACTTTACTTAGGCAGCATTTGAGAAATGAAGTTACGTTAAATTCATGAAGGGTATTTGATTTTTGATAACTTTTAATACATTATATTTATTTACAACAATATTTTTATAGTTAAGTTTGATAAGGTGTTCCTTGTATATGAAATTTTTAACTGCACCCCAAGACATTTTTTTTATTTTGCTGTAGCTCCCAGTGACTCAGAATAAGCTAAAGATTAATATTCTTGGTGTGCAGTTTTGCATATGAATCTCTCTTTGTTCTAGAGAAATGTTGAAAGACATGTTTTGCACTCCCTCTACATTGGTCTAATAATGGTAGACGCTTTGGAAGTCTGTTGTAGCTCTCCTTGACACCTATGCAGATACCTGGACAGAATTAGGAATATTAGTTTGACAAGAATCTTTAAGGCCGTAGCATTTAATTTTTTATTCTTTGACTTTTTGTTATGGAAAATATAGCTGTATACAAAGCAAATGGAATACCGTAATGAACTTCCTTGTATCAGTTACCTAGTTCAGTAATTGGCAATATTCTGCCATTCTTTAATTATCTATACCTTTATCTTTCCATAGCCTCTCAATTATTATTATTTTTACAGTTTTTTTGGAAGTAAAATTTACTTACATTGAAATACATGACTTAGCTGTGCTGTTTTGACAAATAGTTACACCTGTGTAACCCACACACACATCCCTATGTAGAAAATTTCAGCTTTTCAGAAAGTCCTCTTTGGGTTAGTCACCCTCCTCCATTCAGAAAACAACTGTTCATGTTGTTTTGACCTTAGATTATTTTGCCTCCAGCCTTTAACAAATATGTTTATTTAGTATGTATACTGGTTATATGTGTGTATACACACACAAACATTATATATACACACACAAACGTATGTCAATATATACACATACACACAAAATATGGAATGTATACCATGTGTACGGTGTATGTCCATTGATTTTTAAATTATGCAAATGTATTATCAATCCATATATTATTAATAAAGGTTAATTTCTTTAAGTAAATTAAATAGAATAGTATTTAATATTTTCTTTCAAAATCCACTCTAGCAGGCTGTCTTATTTATTCTGTGTATGGGCATCCCACTTGGAGATTACTCTTTGCAGTATTTACTTGAAGAGATCCAGAGATACAGATGATAACTTCCCTTGAGATGCTGGTTCATTCAATAATTATAATGCATTGGGTGTTGAATTTATTTTCTTTATAATAAGCATAGTTTTTTACTTCTACCTTAGCATTTTACCTGGTGACTCTGACTTTTTCTGGTGTGAATATGGGACAACTTCTTGAATCTCTGTACTAAATTTACTCCCATTCTGTCAGGTTTTACTCAGTGTGGCAGAATTACGAAGATGGGGAAGATTTGATGTAGATGAGAAGTTGGTGTGAGGTGATGATAATAGAATAACAGTGAGTGGAGGAATGGGCAAACTTGGATTCTCCTATCTTTTTCTAGTTTCTTATCTTTGAGAAAGTCTTGGAACCCTTTTGTTTTTTTGCCTTGGTGTCTGGAAAGTGAGGGAGTTTATGAGCTGACTCTTAGCTATTAGTTTATTAGCTGACTATTAGTTTAATAGCTGACTATAGCATTTGCTCTATAAAATATTACCATAAGTGTGTCCTAAACAGACACATTCTACCATTGAATTCACATGAAAGTGCTACTTGCAAAAGGCCAAATGCAGCACTGGAGAATAGATGACATGTGGCTTTTGTCACCTAATGTATACTTGTCCATTCTCATAAGAAACCTTTTATATTTTGCATTATCATTTTTTTCAAGCATTGGTGGAATTAGAAATGCATTCATTAGAGGACCCTGATACTTTTTTTTTTTTTAACGTCTGTTTAAAAATATGTTTAGGACAACAGTGGGAAGTTGGGAAATGGGGGAGCTGAACTTAATAAAGTCTGTATGTTACAGGTCAGTTAGGGAGGCATGTCAAATTCGTCAGTAAAACACATGTGTGAATAATCATGTCACTGTTTTTCTGAAACCAGTTCCATCCAAAAGCCCACCATAGCCAATTCTGATAGTTCTTTCCTGCCTAATGTGTTTTACGGAAGTTTTGCAATATCTCATAGAGCATAAAAACATTTTTAGAAAATAAATTCTGTGCTTCATTTGATTTTCATAGCAGATATACTTGGTTTTCTTTGTTTAGCTTATCTTGTTCGTAGAGATCCTCAACTAATAAAATACAGTAGTTGGCCACCTGGATAATGTGGCTTTATGAATTGATGCCCACTGTGGTTGACTAAGCATATAAGCCCATGAAATTTGGTGAAGGTCCTATGTTTTGTAAACATTTCCCTTGATTCCAATAGCAATAGATGGGGCAGTGTAAAGTCAAGTGAGATTAAGTGGCAGGAATATATTTTCTCTCTTTTAGATAATCAATAAAGTGATATGCTGTTGATTTTGCCTTTTGACTAGTCATCTTTCAAGAACTTCATGTTATATATAAATAGAAAATTTTAAACTCTGCATCTCTGGGAGTAAAACAACTGTTTTTAAAGACAATGTGCAGTTTTCCTTGTATAAGATGTAAATTGTGTTTGAATCATTACGGATGTCACTGTAACCAGCAATATCTCACATTTAGAGAAGGGGAGATTCAGATGTTTAAAACTGTTTTAAAGAGGCAAAATGAGTGGCTTATAAAGACATTGTCAGTGAATAAATAACTGAAGTTTTTTTTAACTGCCCTTGTTCTTGAAGTGAGCACGTCTTTCCAGTTTTCTAGATGAGTAGTAATAATTTTCCATCTCAGAAATTTTATTTACCTACTTAATTTTTTCCTTGATTAGTGTAAGTTGTCCAGCACAAAGATAATGTGGCTGATGTTACTATTCCTTTGCCTACCTAGAACAGACATGACGCAGCAGAGGCACAGCCCATATTCCCATCGTTCAGATTGTTAGGAAAATGGTGATTTGTTTTGTGTACTCTTTACAATAACAGGATAATGCAGCATGTCTTGTGGTGTGAATGCTCTGCTTAGGGTCTCATATTCTATTACCTGAGAGATGGTGGTGAACAGTGAACTTCTGCAATTGACAGAGGCAATACATTCAAATCACAGCATGATAGACCTTCATTTATAATTTTCATTGGACACAGTGTATTATAAAAACTTTCAAAGTTGCATTGTCTGTGGATCATACATGACTTTTTGTTCTTCTGCCCTTTTTTCAGTTCAAGCTTTCATTATCCTGTATTTTGATTACATATGTTTACAAAGCAGAATTGTTTCGTTGCCTTCCTACTCAATAAAAATGTGAAGCCCATTCTTTCAGTATGCGTTTTCTCCTCTGAATAGAAATATTCTTTTGAAGATTTCCCATACTTTTTCATCGTCATGTTAGAGGATTTGAAGGTATTTTAGATGAAGGGAAGGACTACGATAAAACCTATTATTGGCTGGCTGCGGTGGCTCATGCCTGTAATCCCAGCACTTTGGGAGGCCGAGGTGGGCAGATCACAAGGTCAGGAGTTCGAGACCAGCCTGATCAACATGGTGAAACCCCATCTCTACTAAAAATCCCAAAATTAGCTGGGTGTGGTAGTGCGCCTGTAATCCCAGCTATTCAGGAGGCTGAGGTAGGAGAATCACTTGAACCTGGGAGGTGGATGTTGCAGTGAGCTGAGATTGCACCACTGCACTCCAGCCTAGGTGACAGAGCATGACTGTCTCAAAAAAAAAACAAAACTAAACAAAACAAAACAACCCCTATTATTATATATAGCTTTATTATTTTTAGGAACATTCTCTACTTTTCAAAATACCAGACAAACAAAATGATAAGATTTCAGTAATAAAAATGATGGCATTGTTTTCCCTGATGTGTTTCTAAATTAGATCATCTTATTGCTGCCTCGGTATTTTGGTATTTGCTTATCTATGTGCAGGGTGCCCAAGGGGCTTGCTGATGCTTCTAGAGCCTGGCTGCTGGCTTAGTATTCCTGCACTCACCAGGGTGCTTCCCAGCATAAGGCATTCTTGCCATTCATTTCTTAATTTATATGACACCAAAGTCACAAGTCTTTGGTCACCGAAGACTCGAGGTGCCTCCTAGTTTTTCTAGCCAGCCACCTTTTTTCTCAGGACAAAGAGTCTTCTTTCTGTAGTCGAGGCCCTAGACAGATCAAGGTAGTTGATCTTATTTCACTGGCTCAGATGATAAACTAGCAGAGTGGAAGCATGCCATGGATGGAAACATACGTTATCTAGAAAAGGCTGAAGTTCTACTGATTGCCTTTTGCAATAGCCACACTGCTCCTGAATCTTTATTATTTATTTATTTATTTATTTATTGAGATAGATGGAGTCTCACTCTGTTGCCAGGCTGGAGTGCAGTGGCGTGATCTCGGCTCACTGCAACCCTGCCTCCTGGCTTCAAGTGATTATCCTGCCTCACCCTCCCAAGTTGCTGGGACTACATGCGCCTGCCACTACGCCCAACTAATTTTTGTATTTTTAGTAGAGATGGGGTTTCACCATGTTGGCCAAGATGGTCTCGATCTCTTGACCTTGTGATCTTCCCTCCTTGGCCTCCCAAAGTGCTGGGATTACAGGCATGAGCCACTGTGCCTGGCCTGAATTGTTATTTTAAAATGCCCTCCTTCTTTGGTCAAAGAATTGAAATGATTGTAATTATTTTGAAGCGCATCATTATAATTTTTTGTTGTATTAAAAGCGACTTAAGAAAGTGATCGTTATATGTAACATTGCCTCACTATTCTGAATGCTAGAATGTTTAGAATAAATTCAAGACGCATTTTGTAATATGTATTTGCTTATTTTTTATATCTGCATAGAAGGCCTTCCTACTGAAGAAATAAAAAATATTCTGGAGAAGGTTTTATCAGAATGGAAGAATATATCTCAACATTTGGAAGATCTGGAAAGAAAGATTCAGCTCCAGGAAGATATAAATGCTTATTTCAAGCAGCTCGATGAGCTTGAAAAGGTCATCAGGACAAAGGAGGAGTGGGTAAAACACACCTCTGTGTCTGAATCTTCCCGGCAGTCCTTGCCAAGCTTGAAGGATTCCTGCCAGGTAAGGAGCCAACCACCTGGAGCATGGAGGAATTCTGTGTGCAGTCCCAGAGTTAAGGAGGGTGCTTCTCGTATCATGAACTTTAAGTTAATGCTGCCCTGATTAACTTCTTGTGAGGATGCTCAGTCAGTTACGTGACCATATTTTCTCTTCGTCAGCGGGAGTTGACAAACCTCCTTGGCCTCCGCCCCAAAATTGAAATGGCACGTGCGAGCTGCTTGGCCCTGATGTCTCAGCCTTCTGCCCCAGATTTTGTCCAGCAGGGCTTCGATAGCTTTCTGGGCTGCTACCAAGCTGTGCAAAAGGCTTTAGAGGATCGTCAACAGCAGCTAGAGAATGGTAAAACCAATGATTTAGTCTCCTCTCTCTGTTTGCCTTAATTTAAAAATGACTCCCCACATTTAGAACCTGAGTACACTTGCTTGCTTTGCATGAAGCTTCTCCATGTTCCTTTGTGCCTGTTTGTTCAAGGTCTTAAAGTCTCCTTTATTCAGATTCTTTTCCAGACTCACTCCTTTTTGTAAACATACAAACAAGTTTCACATGCTCTAAAATTGTATCAGTAGGATATAATACATTTTTCTTTCTTTCTTTTTTTTTTTTTTTTTTTTTTTTTTTTTTTTTTTTTTTTTTTTTTTTTTTTTTTTGTGGAGACAGGGTCTCAGACTGTCGCCCAGGCTGGAGTGCAGTGATGCAATCACAGCTGCAGTCTTGTTGACCTCCTGGGCTTCAGCAGTCCTTCAGCCTCAGCCTACTGGCTAGCTGGGACTACAGGCATGCGCCACCACACGCCTGACTAGTTTTTTTTTTTTTTATTTTTTGTAGAGTTGGGGTCTAGCTATGTTGCCCAGGCTGGGCTCAGGTGATCCTTCCACCTCAGCCTCCCAAAATGCTGGGATAACAGGTGTTAGCCATTGTACCTGACCTGGATATAATGCTTTTTAAAGAGATTTTTTTTTCCTGTTTTTTTTTTTTTTTTTTTGGAGAAACGAGTGTGATTTCTTCTTTTGGTTGAGGAGGCCACTTAATGTCATTGCTAGGAGAATTAAAATGACTGATTCTTTACTTCTGTTTCTTCAAAATGGTTAAAGTTTTAGCAATACCATATTCTCTTTTAAAAGAAATCATATTCCACTATCAGATTCAGAAAAATTTTAAGAGTTCTTACTTTTGGAATATGCTTGGTTTTGGAATGTTCACTGTTAAAGGTTTTGAAAGCTCATCCCTCCTATATTACAGTATTTACTTCCGAGCTGCCATATGAGTTAGAAACTGTGTTGCATAGTGCATTTTGATTTTGGGTAGTGCACACTGAAAAACTCCACATGCAACCATAGCCTAACTTTAGCCATTGGAGATTGTGTGGTGAAGTATCTGCATGTGTGCATATTAGGCAAATGCGTCGTGTTCCCTCTCTTCTGAAAGTGCATCTGCACAGCATGTCTTTGTTCCTTGAATTCGGTTATGTGAAATAAATCTTCCAGGGTACCTGCTTCTCCACTTACTGGTACACACTATGCTTTCACTTTTGACAAGGTTCAGTAGGCAGTTTAACTTTTGCTGCTAGTTGGTTTCACCTCTTTGTGCTTCAAGAGAACTCACTTCCTTTCCACGCAAGTGTTCTTCTACATGATTTTTACATTAGTGACTGAGGTAGACAGTGTTCCAGCTGGCTGTTGCAGTCATCATTTCTCAGTGTACCTGGGCAGCACGGTGGCAGTATTTCCATATAACTTCCTCCACTCTGTAGATGGGTTTGTCTACATGGTGGAGCTTACAGCAAGAGGGGATCTTTGTTTTCTCTTATTCTTTGTATAGCTATTAAGGAAGAGGAGATTGTATGGAACAAAAGGGATGTTGTTCCATCATCAGAGAGACATTTCATCATGACGAAATGAAGAAAAATTATAGTGGGTTAGTTAATATTTCAAACGTCAACATCCGAAGGAATGAAGTCACTGTCTGACTCTCAGAAATGCCAATGGAATGATCTATGTTATTAATTAACGGAGACCCTTTTACATTTTAATCATGGGGTCTCCTTTGCCATGTATTGGAATTCATTTAGGATAATGGTATATGTAATAATATGGGTTCCTAACAGGATTTTCTCAAACTAAGTATTTTTGAATTAGCAGAACTGAAGGTCCAACCTGGACATGCATATCTGGAAACATTGAAAACACTGAAAGATATACTAAGGGATTCAGAAAATAAGGCCCAGGCATCTCTGAATGTCCTTAATGATCTTGCCAAGGTGGAGAAGGCCGTGCAAGAAAAAAAGGTAATTCATATTTTCCGTGTTAGAACTCTAACACTCCTTCTAACATCTCCTCTTACATATTTTGAAATGTTTTTTTCAGAGTTAAATCTCTGAAATTTTTAAAAAATAAAAACTGGATCAGTTTTGTTTAACATTGGTCCAAAAATTTTTTTATGATTTGAAGGATTTGTTTGACCTCACATAAAAGAAAATGCAGTTATTAAATATTTTCTCCTTCTGCTTAAAATCTCAACCTGTTCATAATTTGCTAAAATATCTTTAATGAAATGAGGACTATCAGTTGACCTGGTTGATGTATATTTTTTTCTGCATTGAAAAGGAATGTGTTCCTGGTCATTTAGTTGAGTAGCCTCATGGCTCTGCACTGTTTTAACAGATGAAAAAGGGAGCAGCCATTGACCACTGCACACTTGGCCCACACTGGGCGTGCTGTCCCCTTGGTTTTTAGTGTTGAGAATACATTATATTGCCCACACACAACAACTCATGAAGAAAAAGCCTTAACTTTTATGATTATGCTTACTTTTCATGAGTTTTTCACATTTTTTTGTTTGTTTTGTTTTTTGATTTACAACTTTTGAGTTCAGGAGTACTTGTGCAGGATGTGCAGGTTTGTTACATGGGTAAACGTGGCCATGGTAGTTTGCTGCACCTGTGTATTAAGCCCAGCATCCATTAGCTATTCTTCCTGATGCTTTCCCTCCTGCCACCCCCACTCTCCAACAGACCCCAGTTTGTGTTGTTCCCCACCATATGTTCTTATCATTCAGCTCCCACTTATAAGTGAGAATATGTGGTATTTGTTTTTTTGTTTGTTTGTTTGTTTCTGCATTAATTTGCCGAGGATAATGGCTTCCAGCTCCATCCATGTCCCTGCAAAGGACATGATCTTGTTCGTTTTTATAGCTCCATGGTTTATGTTTTCATGTTTTATATGTACGCCATTTTCTTTAGTCTGTCATTGATGGGTATTTGGGTTGATTCCTTGTCCTTACTATTGTGAATTGTGCTGTGATGAACATACATGTGCGTGTATCTTTGTAACAGAATGATTTATATTCCTTTGGGTATATAACCAGTAAGATTTCTGGGTCAAATTGTATTTCTGGTTCTAGGTCTTTGAGGAATCACCACACTATCTTCCACAATGGTTTAACTAATTTGCACTACCATCCACTGTTCTTTTTAGATAAAAATGCTTTCTAATGCATTTTAAAGTGACTTTTGACTTTATATAGCCCATTTTACTATATCTGTGCAGACATATTGTTGTGTATATTTTTAATCTTTTAAAACTTTTTCCAGGCCATTGATGAAATCCTTGAGAATCAGAAACCCACCTTACATAAACTTGCAGATGAAACAAAGGCTCTGGAAAAAAATGTTCACCCTGATGTAGAAAAATTATGTAAGCAAGAATTTGAGGATGTCCAAGGACAGTGGAACAAACTGAAGGTCTTGGTTTCCAAAGATCTGCATTTGCTGGAAGAAATTATTCTCAAACTCAGAGCTTTTGAGGTAAATCCAGAGGCCACTGGGAGTTTAACTTTATTACAGAGTAAATAGTAATTATCATGTAAGATTCACATATTTATTATTTGAATATTTTACATTCTTTGTAGATCACATGTCTTATGTATTTAAGTTGGGACTTATCAAAGATGTACTTTTAATGTACCGGAGAGCACATTTATTTCTTTTGCCTGGAAGCAAAGTCAAAAGTAGAGTAAACTGGACCTTGAAGATAAGAGAAAATCGCTTAAAAATTGTCAAAATAGCATTTCAGGCATTAAGAGCCTGTGTGAAATACAGACTGTTGGTCAGATTATAGTGATACCTTAGTTGGAGTGGTAGAAGTGGCCCAGGAGTAGCAAATAGCTGAATACTTGAAACTACTTTTTGCAGGTTCATTTGAAGTCAAATGTCAGAGCTAGGCCATCGACAGACAGTGTCAGAGTGGGAAGGTGAATAGTTCCAGGGACATGAAAATTCAAAAGCAGTATCCTTCATTACATCTGAAAATGTCAACAGATGTAGCAGTGATAAAATTTAAGAAGAAAGGATAAATGTGAGGATGTATAAAGAGAGAGTCAATGTCAATAGAAGTCAGTGTCAGACAGGACAGGTTAGATATTAACATTCTGGCCATGAGAAGGATGGAGAAGCAGAGTTTCCAGGTCACCTGGTATTTTAATAGGAAAGTTCTGGGTGGAGAATGAGCCAATCAGACTCTCCCTGCAAGGCTTCCTATCCTCCCAATGACTCTTTACCTTGGTCTTTTTTTCCTCCCCATCAGCCAGGGATCTTTGCCTTTTTAAAATTTCTTGTTCACTGATGTATACCAAGATGTACTCCTGGCTAGAGCAATGCCTGGCACAGAGAAGGCCTGCAATCAATATTTTCAATGAATGAAATGAAATTTGCAATAGAAGATTTAGATTTGGATATATCTCTATCTATCTATCTATCTATCTATATATATAGATTCCCTTGGAAGCTAAATTCAAATATGTGTAGATATATCTCTCTCTATATAGAGATATATCTGTATATATGCCTATATATAGAGAGAAAAAAAATCTAAATCCAAATCTATGTATATTTAGATCTAGACACAATATATATATCTCTACATATATTTGGATCTAGATCTAAATATTATATCTACATACATTTAGATCTACCTCTAAATATATATCGATTTGGATTTAGATGCTAAGCGAATTTGTATAAAGAATGTTGTCCCAAAAAAGTGAAAAGATTTAAAGTGAAAACAAAATTAACGAAAATGCATGTTTTGAAAATCAAAGTCAGAGAACACATGGTAGAAGAGGAGCTGAAAGACCTTACAGGTTAGTGTGGAAGGGATCCTACCAGATTCTCTGAGTGGTGACCACTGAATTTGGAGGGACATTCTTTGACTCAGGAACTAATGGGCACGATACAGATGGCGGGGTTATGTGTATGTGTGGGTAGCTGTGTGTGATCGTAGTGACAGAAGGTAGTTTTTCTCTAGGTGTAAGTGCAGTTCTAGATGGCGATCTTATTCAAATAAACCAGTAATATGGAGAGGAATGTGTTATGTGTGGCTTAGCATTTTTGACTCATTTACTTTTTTTTTTTTTGGAGATGGATTCTTTTGCTCTGTTGCCTCAGGCTAGAGTGCCATGGTACGATCTTGGCTCACTGTAACCTCTGTTTCCTGGGTTCAAGCGATTCTTCTGCCTTAGCCTCTTGAGTAGCTGAGACTGCAGGCACGTTCCACCAGGCTTGGCTAATTTTTTATTTTTAGAAGAGATGGGGTTTCACCATGTTGGCCAGCCCAGTCTCGAACTCCTGACTTCAGGTGATCCACCCTCCTCAGCCTCTCAAAGTGCTGGTATTGCAGACATGAACCACCACGCCTGGCCCATTTTACTTTGTGATGGTCCCACTTCTCATTGTGTATTGTGAGTTATAATTGTTTCCAACTTGAGAATTTATTGAGTTGTAATTGTTTCCAAAATGAGAATTGACGTTTTCTATAATTCTAAAGTTTTTGGTTATGGTCCAAGCATTGGATTATCAATGGTTCTCAACCAGGGGTGATTTTACCCTCCAGAGGACACTTGTTAATGTCTGGAGACCTCTCTGCTGTCATAACTGTGGAAGAAGGTTTCCAGTGGGTAGAAGCCAGAGATGCAGTTAAACATCCCACCATGCACAGGACAGACCCCCAACAAAATAATCATCTGGCCCCAAATGTCAGTAGTGCCAAAGTTCAGCAATGCTGGATTAAACATTTCCCATCTTTTCAAAAGATCATCCTTTTGTTTTCAGATTTAAATCCGAAATGTAAATGGAGATTAACCTCAGGGTTAGTCTTTTTTTGACTCTTAAAAGTATTTCTTAGAGTTAGCTAAATGTACGCTGATATTTCAATATGGAACTTATAAAGAATAAGTATCTTCCCAAAACACAGAAGAGTCCTGTGGTTATAGTAATCCAGCTTTAGGCTTTGATGGGTTGTTGTTTTTAATGTAGCAAATCTAGGTACTAATAGTGGCCAGGTGGGGTGTGTGCCAAATATTTATTTCCATTAAAAATATCCCACATCAAATATGTGTGTCTGGATATTTAAATGTTTGTTGTTACAGTAGCAGATTTGTAACGTCCAGTTATTTTTTGCTTCTTGTGTACTAACTGCAAGATTGTATTTAAGAAATACAGTGTCTGTATTCCTTAATTGTATAACTTCTTCATTGAAATATATATATATTTTTTAAGTCAAAAGAAAACTTTTTTTTTTTTGCTTTGTAGGAATTGCTGGTTACTTAACTACTCATGATTTACTAGGTGAAACTTTAAATTTCAGCCCCCCAAATTATTAGATAATTATAATAAATATTTATTTGCAGATCATCATTGTTTTCCCTTTTTCAATGATCTGATTTTTTTTAGGCATTTAATTATTTTTGTCTCTAAGACATGAAGCGCAGTAGGTTTTAGATGCAATGCCAATTTATAATAATGTTTCTTAGGAACAAAATAGTTGACTTGTTTATTCTTAAAATGCATTTTTCATTATATAAGTAGTACATGAAACCTACACATTATGAAGAAACTGAATACCACAGAAATACAGTGAACATTTACCATTCCTGTTTTTCCCCAATACCATTTTCTTACCGCGGGACAGCTAATATTAACAATGGATTCTTGTACATTCAAATCAAACCAGAAAAGTTGACAAATATTGCTAATTATAATCATTTTTTCTCCACACTATAGAAGCAAATGATATTGGAACCTCATGAGGGACATTTAAATCCATAGTACAGATAGAGGTTGGAGGTGAATCCCACTACTGAATAACATCTTTCATTGATACAGCACGTTTAAGCTTTGAAAGTGTTTTTGTGGCTGTGTGCCTTCTTTTTCTCTGCTGTCCTTCAGTACTTGTAAGAGGCTCTGAGTTGTGTGCATATTTTCATTTGCTATTATTTATCGGCATTGCAGTGTTTCTCCTCCTCTCCCCACATTTCCTTTGTCTCCATAGCTGGTTTGTTTTGTGCATGTAGAGATTGGACCTACATATTCTTTTTCATTGTGACATGCTCAAATACATTCTTAAATTATTTTTATTTGTGCCATGCCAAAGCAATGACCTCCATTCCTGTACTTATGAGGTAAAACATTCATCGGTACTTTTACTAACTAATGTACCCTTCTAGGTGACAAAACACTTGAAAATACAAGAAATGGGTGTTTCTTTTTTCCATTATTGATTTTACTGACCGGATTTTCATGTGAATCATGGGGATAAAATATTATAAAATCTTAAGAGGCTGCTTATATATCTCTTCTCACCAGCAGTAATATGTTTGGATTTAGGGGCTGCAAGGTATTTCATATTACATATTTCCTTTTCCTTATTCAAGACTTCCTGCTGTGTGTATAACTGGGAAATTATGAAAAATGTCCCCAACACACACACACAAAGCTTTCTTCTATTTTCCAGCACTGCTGCATTTTTAGGCTTCTCTTCCTCCAGGCCCTTCCTTCTGGGTTAAGGCTCTCATGTAATCTCTTGCCCTGACAATTTCATTACCCTTTAAATCTGACCCCCACTTCCTGTCTCTTCTCTCTGGAATTCATCTTCCACACCAATACCAGAGTTGTACTTCTGAAAGGATCTGGTTGTCTTCACCATTAATACAAATTAATACAAAGTGCCATTAATACAAAATGTCCCTTTCATGCCCGGAAGCCCTCCCTTCATCTCCACTGTGAGCTGAGACAGGTGGGGAGAATCAGGGTGGTGGGGGGTCACCAAAGACTACCCTAGATTATTGCCTTTCTCTGGAAATGTCACATACTTGCTAGGAATTCACATCCTCCTCCTCTCTGCTCATCTGTCTTCAGCCCAGCTCACCACCACACCCATAGCTGGATAATCATTTCCTTCTCTGTGATTCAACTGTGTGTCATTGACACCTTCACCATCACCCAGCTCAGGACTGTTTTTATGGTGAGAAATGTGTGTCTCTCCGCCCACGAGGTGTGAGCTCTTTGAAGGTTGGATCCCTGTATGGCATAGAGCAAGTAAGCAGATGTGAATGTAATTGGTGTGTCGGGCCTCTCCAGTGAGAGTGATTTATACAGTCTAAATGCCTGGCTATCCTAAGTGGCAGGACACCTGTGTAGTCACAGCTCTTCCTTCAATTGTTGAACAGTCAAAGGCACACAGGAATGGACTCGCTCTGACCTGGAATCTGGAAGGGGGCGTGCTGGAGCTCCAACAGGCAGAACCAGGTTTTGAAAGTACTTTGGAAAGGATTTTAGGGTAAAAATGCAATGGTAAATACTTTCTAAGAGGAATTTAGTACAGATGATTTAACCCTTTTTAGGTAACATATAATTGATATAATTATCACATAAGGGATTTTTTTTTCTCATTTGTGAACACATTTTGCTGAAGGGAATATTGATATATTCCTTACTTTAGATTTAAGAACTTTATTAGTTTTTGGTAAATAAGTATGGTAGCAATGTCATTGCTTGTCTTCCCTACTAAGTGGGAGAGCACATTTTCAAAGTTGTGTTTTTGAGGTTATTGAATATTATAAAGTGAAACAAAATAGGAGCCTTACTACCTTAAATGACGGTTTCAGTTCTGGTTTCTCAGTTTTTTTCTTTTTTTTTTTTCTGATCTATGTCTTAAAAAGCTGTGGACATTCCAACAGATGGGGGAGGAGCAAAAGAAAAGGCCAAGAATTTAACTGTAATCAAGTCTCCAGAGATAGTTGTGCACCTTGGAATCTTACTGCCTTAAATCCAGATTTACCACGCTTTAAATTACCTCCATCCTGAGCTCACAGGATGAGGGATGGGAGATGAGGTGAGACAGGGTCAAAGGAATTGTTTTAATGACCTTGCTGGTCCTTTTCTGTGATCCCAAACCAGGGTGTTGCCCATCTGAAATGCTTAGAAATCATTACTTTTGAGTAGTAATGGTCAGCGTAGACTTTTGACCCTTCCAAACTAGAATATTTGATATTTTGATTTTCAAAACATGCTGTATTAGTAATTTTATATTTATTTGAATATTTGCGAGTAAAAATAGGAATGAGAAATGGCAGCCCCAGATTAGTACTTAATTTATTTTTTGCATGTGACCTAATGACATTTGCTTCAGAAATTTACTAGCAGTTTTTGTATTTTGTTTGCTTTATAAGAACTGAAGTCTCTTAAGTTGTGTGTGTGTGTGTGTTCTGTAAGCACATGGAGGTAAAAAAAAATCATTACTGTAGATTAGAAGCTAATAAGTGCATCAGCTGAGTAATTTTTAAACGGAGAGAGAAACACTATGTTTACGTGAGCCCTTTCACGTTCTTTGTACCTCTTTGCTGTGGAATTGACTAAAGATGAGCAGGCTTTTGGTATGTTTGAAAAGCATGAGACACATCTGCTACAGGTTGATTGTGACAATATTTTGCTCAGGGAAAGAGGAGATAGGATAGGGAGAATGGAAGGCAGAGCAGAGCTCCCTGTCTCCTGCCATTACCTGTACACGTTTTAGGTAGCACTGATCTTTGGGACTTGGTAACCCTTCCCATGCGGTGTGCCACGAGGTGGAAATGCCGAGGCAATCTGCCGCTGCCAGGAGCTTCTAAAGGGTGGGCCTTTCTTCTTGTCCTGATTCCTCCCGATGAGCTGTATTTGGCCAGGTCTAGCCTGATTTATAAGCAGTAGCTGTTTGAACAGTTACTGGATAGAACAAGCATTAACGTTGGCAGCAATTAAAAAACTGAAACCGATGCTTATGATGCTTACGCAGACACATACTCATCCTGGCTGTTCATTCCTATGTTGCCTCTGATGGGACATAAACACCAAAACTTGGATGTGGTAACTCTTTTATGGTGTTAATCTTGGTAATAATAAAGCAGTTGCTTTTGTAGATCTTGGTATAATAATAGCTACTATTTAGTGCATTGTTCTACGTGGCAGTCTCCATTTTTCAGAACGATCAGATGAGATTGTTTTTATGATTCCAGTTTTACAGATGAGTTACTAAGGCTCAAAGAGAAGTTAGTTTCTCAAGGCCCCATGGCTAGGCAGGTGCTGAGCTTTGTAGTCAGACCTTAGTATTTCTTTATAGGGGCACGCTGTCCCTTTTAGAACACAGTGCAGTCAGAATTATATGCAGGATTTTTAGTAGTGAAAATATTATAGTGTGGCTTAACAGATTCCCTCCTATTTCCTTTGTCACTGTTGGGATGATCCATTGGCCTATATGACTTGTGTGTCATTTTTCTCTTTCTTTTTTCTCATGTCAAAGTTTAAGAGGCAGAAAAGAAATAGATACATGTGGATTGTGTGTGCTCTCACGGATCTGTGTGTGTCTGAGAGAGGGTGGGAAGGAGGGAGGAAGGAAGGTGGTCAAGGCCATAAATATTCTTCTCATATGCCAGTGACTGGAGTAGTTAAAGACGGTTTCTCAAGTCAAACCCAATTGTGGTTAAAACCTCCTTGAAATATGATGCTTTCATAGAAATTTTGAAAATTTTGGCCAGAGACTGTTAGTTTTTCTTATTCAAATTAGAGTTAATGAATTTTCCAATTATATAACAGTAATGTATTCTTTAAAAGTGCAGAATTGCCGGGTGTGGGGGCTCACGCGTGCAATCCCAGCACTTTGTGAGGCCAAGGTGGGCGGATCACCTGAGGTCGGGAGTTTGAGACCAACCTGACCAACATGGAGAAACCCTGTCTTTACCAAAAATACAAAATTAGCTGGGCGTGGTGGCGCATGCCTGTAATCTCAGTTACTTGAGAAGCTGAGGCAGAAGAATCACTTGAACCCGGGAAGTAGAGGTTGTGGTGAGCTGAGATCGCGCCATTGCACTCCAGCCTGGACAACGAGAGCAAAACTCCATCTCAAAAAAAAAAATTTAAAAAAAAAGTGCAGAATGGAGACTAGCAGTGCAAGAATCTGTGGTGACAAGTTAAATGGAGAATTTTTAAAGTCATATTTTGTGAACTCTTTTGAATGTATTCACACTTTTTCTATATTTTCGCTTCTTGTTTGGATGCCCCGCTCTAACTGTCCTGAGCATGTCTTCCCAAGAAGCCTTCTCTATGCTAAGATCTTGGAATGTTGGAGCAAACACGGAAGAACTGACCTGTAACCAGCTGAAAATATATAAGAGTAACACGGGCCTGTGGATATAGTGTCAGATAGGCTGGAGAAGAGAGGGAGAAGCAGCTTGGGGAAAGCATGCAATGGGACTGAAACGGCTTTCAAAGCTGTGCCAAGAATAAACGAGATGTAGAAGTGCTAAGACAGGATGGTATAATATTAATGGAGGACACAGAAAAATTTACCAAGATATTCTAGCACTTTTTACTTGCCATCTTCATCAGAGAATGGCCTTCAAAACTAGAAAGTATAGAATAGTCATTACTGAGAGTGCTTTAGAGCCTGAACTAAGGGGACCACATGAAAAACCACTCAGAGCTCCCATAGATGCATAAATCTGCATCACAAGTGGGATTTTTCCCCATGATCTCAGGGTCACTTACGTCATAATCTTGTGAGAAATTTCCGGAAAAATGGAGATGGAGGAATGTCCTAATTAAGAAGAAACATTAGTTTCTAGAAGCCGAAGACATAAAGTAAGTTTGATGTCAGTTCCTGGCCAAACTGTAAGACCCAATAACCGACTAGAGATCTTATATGTGCTTAGGAAAGAATGTGGTGGTCACCAGGAATCAACATGGAGTCCACTAATAGGCCTTGCCCAGACTCATTCCCTTTAAGTACTGCTTTCTTTTCTTTTCTTTCTTTTCTTTTCTTTCCCTCCCTCCCTCCCTCCCTTCCTTCCTTCCTTCCTTCTCTCTTTCTTTCTTTCTTTGGAGGAGGAAGTCTAGATTATCTGATGCACAGAGTGATAACATCTCACATTTGAAGATGCTCTCTCATTTACTTCAAATACTGCTTACAAACGAACTTTTTTGGCAAGTCTTGACTTCACCAAAATATTTGAGATCATCTCTGATAACCTTATAAAAACTAGTTAGATCTTTGTGATCAATTCAAACATTATAAGGATCAGAATAGTTGGTTCTGGGTTACATATTTTAAGGATGTTAAAAAACTGATATAGTTTCTAAAGCATGTTGATCAGAGTAGTGAGAGCAATACCTAGATATCATGTCCTACAGACATCATGGAAGGAATTGGGAACATGTAAACAGTGGAAGACTGGAGAAAAACATGGTGGCTGCCCACCTATGGAAAGAAATGACGATGCCTTTGGTATTGGAGCTCAAACTGCATCTACTTATTTGCTTTGTGTTTTTTTTCTTTTGACATCTACTTTCACTCTGTCTCCAGGCTGGAGTGCAGTGGTGCAATCTCAGATCACTGCACCCTCCATCTCCCAGGTTCAAGCAATTCTCCTGCCTCAGCCTCCTGAGTAGTTGAACTACAGGCGTGCACCACCACGTCCAGCTAATTTTTGTGTTTTTAGTAGTGGTGAGGTTTCACCATGTTGGCCAGGATGGTCTCTATCTCTTGACCTCGTGATCTGCCCACCTTGACCTCCCAAAGTGCTGGGATTACAGGCAGGAGCTACAGTGCCCAGCCCTTATTTGCATTCTTTAAAGCCCAGTTCCAATGTTACCTTCTCTCTAAAGTCTCTTTCTCTTTGCAAAATGTTTGCTTTTGCATTTGCCTTTGAACCCCTATCACCATGCATAGTAACTGGATTATATATACAGTGGGTGCTTAATAAATGTTGAGTGAAAGAATGGAGCTGAGCAGTGGTCTGTTCAGGGTTCTCAGATAAAAAGGCATCCAAACAGCAGAAGCGAGAACCATCTGTTGTATTCCCTCCACCGTGCATTTGTTTATTTCTGCTCTGAGTCACTAACTTTAGAGAAAAATTGTTCTAAATTATATCACAGCAAAATACTTTATAGCTGATTATACCTAGAAATGCATTTTTCCCTGTAATTTGCATTTTAGATCATGGCTAATGCTTGCATTTAAGCAAAAAGAGCTTGGTTCACTGGAGAGTGTTTGGAAATGTTTAGAATGGTTGCTAACCTGTCATCTTTTGAGAATTTTAGTCAAGAATGAAAAAAATAATTATTTTCAAAGATGGAAGGTTTAACAAAATAAATAAAATAAATGAAAACAATCCTATCAGAGCTTTAAAAAGTTGCCTTTGTTCCAGTAGCGGTGGATCTTGAGATGTGGTAGACTGAACGTCACAGAGTAATATCCCTCTCTGTTATGTTCGATTTAGGCTGATTCAACAATCATTGAGAAGTGGATCGATGGCGTGAAAGACTTCTTAATGAAACAGCAGACCGCCCAAGGAGATGACACAGATCTGCAGAGGCAGTTGGACCAGTGCTCTGTGAGTTCTGCTGATCTGGGCAACTTGTCATAAATAACATTTTCTTTTTTTTTAAAATGCGATTTTCTGCTATTATTAAAATTGCAAGAATATAACATAGCATTAAATCTAGATAAAATATCTTTCATCATAAAGCTTTTATGACTTTATGGCTAACAAAAGAATGACGGAGTCTTCATGTTTTTATTTTTGGCCATGGTGATAGACTTCTGAGAGGTTATAGAATAGAGAACAAGAAGAATTTTAGTTCATTAGGAGTCATTGTATATTGCTTTTCTTGTGCCACATGGTGAGGATTTAAGAAAAACATATTTAACAAATGAATTTGCTAGTAATAGCGCATGCAGTTTATATTTGGTGAAATCATCAGGCTTCTCTACATTAATTAAAAGGCTGTTCCCTACTGAGAGTCAAGTATTTCCAATCTAATTTGGCAGATGGCTGTATCAAGCACCCAGGTGAAATGAATTTATTAAGGCACACTATTTCTTAAGTAGTTAGAAGTACTGACTCTTAAGCAGTCTGCTTCTATAGTATTTCTAGAGAGAAAAGCAGACAGACGATGATTATGGCATCCACTTGTGTAGTAATGAACTCAACATGGCATCTTTTATGTGTTCAGGCATTTGTTAATGAAATAGAAACAATTGAATCATCTCTGAAAAACATGAAGGAAGTAGAAACTAATCTTCGAAGTGGTCCAGTTGCTGGAATAAAAACTTGGGTGCAGACAAGGCTAGGTGACTATCAAACCCAGCTGGAGAAACTTAGCAAGGAGGTGAGTTTTTAACATTACTATCTATGGTTTTCAAAAGATGTAGGCTGTAGCTTCTCTCAACTGACTAAATTTATTATGACCCATCCAGTTTGCAAAACAATGGTCTAGAATAACTCCAGCATGAGTAGTGAGTTGGGGCCAAAAAAAGGCATCATTTTTTAAATTAAGAGAGGATACTAATTGTCCAGTTTGGCTCAGGGCTTACCCATTCTTTTCTGAAATCCAGTTTGACACACATTTATGACATTTGCTTTACCCCTAAAACACTTGAGTGTGACCATTTATTTTCTTAGCAACTATTTCTTAATCAGTTGCCATATGCCAGGCATCATTCTAGGCACTGGAGGTACGGCATTGAACAAGGAAGAAGAAACTACTCTTTAGGAGCTTACATTCTAGTGAAGCAGATGGATAACAGATAATATGGAGGAATGGCAAGGAGTTAGGGCTAGGTGGGGTTATTTCAAATAGGGCGTTCAGGGAAACACTTTCTGAGATGGGGGCGTTTGAATAGAGAACTGAGTAAAGTAAGAGATGAGCCTTGTAAGGTTCAGGTAAGAACATTGAGGCATGAAGAATAGCAAGTTTTAAAACTCTGTGGTGGGAATGAACTTGGTCTGTTTAATAAAGAATGAAAGCAGTGTAGCTGGACAAGAGCAGAGAGGAGTTAGGGAGTTGGAGAATGGTAATATTTGAGGGTAGAGGTAGGCAGAGGATGGATTAGCTATGGCCTTGGAGGAAAGGACTGGGATTTTATTTCAAGTATGAAATTACACAGAAATTAATTTGAAGATTTTGAACAGGGAAGTGACATGTGTTATTAGATCTTTTAAGATCACTTTGGCCTTTTATTTCATTTTTTTTTTTTTAGCAACAATGCCTTGCTTTGTCACCCAGGCTGTAGTACAGTGGCACGATCGTAGCTCGCTGCAGCCTTGAACTCCTGGGCTCAAGCAATCCTCCTGCCTCAGCCTGCTGGGTAGCTGGTATTATTGGTGTTTACCACCATCCCTAGCTAATTTTGGAAATATTTTTGGGCCAGATGCAGTGGTGCATGCCTGTAATCCCAGTACTCTGGGAGGCTGAGGTGGGTGGATTGCCTGAGCTCTGGAGTTTGAGACCAGCCTGGGCAACATGGTGAAACCTTATCTCTATAAAAAATACAAAAATTAGCCAGGCTTGGTGATGTGTGCCTATAGTCCCAGCTACTTAGGAGGCTGAGGTAGGAGGATGGCTTGAGCCCGGAAGGTGGAGGTTGCAGTGAGCTGAGATTCCACCACTGCTCTCCAGCCTGGATGAAAGAGCCAGATCCTGTCTTTAAAAAAAAAAATGTAGAAATGGGGTTCCGGCTCAATGCTTTGGGAGGCTGAGGCAAGAGAATGGCCTGAGGTCAGCAGTTTGAGACCAGATGCCAGTCTGGTCAAATGCTGCTGACCTCAAGCTATCCTCCTGCCTCAGCCTCCCAAAACGTTCACAGGCATGGGCCACTGCACTTGGCCTCTCTCTGGATTTTGTGTGAATAGTTTGCTCTGGGAAGGCAAGAATGAAAACAGAAAAAATTCTCATAAGGTTACTGCAGTCTTGGAGAGAGAGGATGGCCCCATGCACTCAGGAGGCTAGAGATGTAGTGATGGAGGGCATGAGAAATATTAGGTTTGAAAATAAAGAAGAGACCTAGGTAAAGAATTGGATGTGTGATAGGAGAAAAAGTGAATGGTCAAGGATGGCTTAGTATTTTTGCAAAGCTTCCACTTTGTGTGAATTGTGGTGTCATTTACTGCAATAATGAAGGAGAAGCTTTTGTAGGTGTAGGTGAAATGATGACTTCCATTCTGAAGGGTTAAATTTGATGCTAGAAGCTAAGGAAGAAAGATCAGTAACCAGGAATGTGGGTTCCCAGATGCTAGGTGAAGAAAGCTTCTCACAGTGCCTAATGCTGAGGATTGCAGGGGCCAATCAAAACTGAAAATCCAGCTTTAAATTAGACAAGAAGGAGGCATTTAATAACCTTGAGAAAATAGTGTCAGTGAACTGGCGGGGAAAAAGTCATAGTGAAGAGTGTAGAGGAGGGTATGGGAACTGAGGAACGGGGACACCATGCATAACCAACTTTGAGAAATTCCTTTCTTCAGAGGAGCAGAGAAATGGGTGGGTGCTGGTGATGGGAATCCAAATAGGTGGTTTTGTCATTTTTAATAATAAGAGATATTGCAGATATTTGCATGCCAAATAGAAGGACCTTACTTAGAAAAAAAAATGATGGTGCAGAAAGGGATTGAGATAGGAGAATTTCTCAAGTGAGGTCTGCGATTATGCAAGGATGAGATCCACTGTCTAAGTTAAGATGTTGGCTGTGAGATACGGCTTCTTTATGGTAATAGAAGGGAGGAAATGATATAGGAACAGTAGAACTGGGAGGTATCCTCTCCTGATTGCTTTGATTTTTGTTAGTGGAATAATAGTGAGGCTTTACATAGCTGAAATGAGTGACAAAGGAGTGAAAATAGAGGAGTCAATGTGAAATACAGTTGTACTCCACAGTCATGGAGTTAGTGCATATTTCTTAATAAAATGCTTTTGGCTAACGTTTGGATCAGAAAAATTTATATTTGCAAAACTAAATATTTTGCTTTGTTTTTGTTGTTTTACCCCAACTAACCATTTTGAACATGTTCAAACGTAAAGAAAAGTTAAAAGAATGATAAAAAGGAACAGCTGTATATCCAGAGACTTGATAATGTTTTACCACATTTGCTTTCTCCCTCTTTCTGCCCTTCTCTTCACACACACACATGTGCATGCATGCACACACACACACACACACACACACACGTCGTTTTTTCGGTATTTTTGAACAGGAAGTTGAAAATATCATGACACTTCACCCCTGAATACTCTAGCATGCTTCTCCAAGCATGAAGGCATCCTTCCGCAAAACCACAATACCGTGATCGCACTTAAGAAAGTAATAATGTTACACTCTCATCTCTTATCCTAGCTAAATTCAGATTTTTCTCAATATGCTATAATGTGATGACATGTGCCTTAAGGAACTGGAGTTTTTGAGAAAATAAATAGAGAAAGTGGTTTGGAAGTGGCAATGAGGATTGAGGAAGGTAATAAATAGAAGTTTGTATCTTGATCCATCCATCCATCCATCCATCCATCCATCCATCCATCCATCCATCCACATACAAATGACTGCAAAGGATTCATTGTGAATTACTGATTCAAAATATGGGAGTAAATATATGGGAAATTTAAAATGTCCTCAGCAAGGAGATAACCACATGTGTGAATAATTATTTAGAACATTTCCAGACAATTGCATTACATTGACTAGCAAAAATGTTGAAGTAGTTTTGGACAAACATAATTTTGCCAAATTTTCATTTTGCTAAAAACGGACGGGCATATAAAACAAATCAACAAACAAAGGTAGTCTGTATTTCTTCTATTATATTCATGATATCCTAAAAAAAAAAAGGAACATTTTAATGTCAAAAAATAGAAAGTATATATTCTCAGGATAATTGAAGATAATTTTGAGGGTTTTTTGTTGTTGTTGGTAAGCTTATGATCCTTTCTCTTTGGATCTATGAAAATTATATAGCTGACTAGTGTTCAAAAAGTACACATACAGAGAATTTTCTGGAAGTGGGGCCCTAGAATCCCTCTCTCTGTTTCTCTTTGTGTGTGTGTGCGTGCCTGTATTTTAGTGAAAAGCTCACCCTGATGATCAGCTGTGCCTGGGTATGGGATTGTGAGTGTTGCTGGTACCAGCTCCTTGGTTACCTTGTGGGGACAGTAGAAGGAAAGCTCTGGTTTGGTCCTGTCTATTTTTATGCCTGAGATCCTATCTGCAGGGAGGGACTGGGAAAACCTCCATCTCTTGCTTAACTCTAACTTCTGTGAGAACCATCCAGTTCCTGTGCTGGCCTTTGGTTACTGTCAGCCTAGCAACCAAGCAAGCCGTGGCAGGGTGGCCACTACTGTGCTGTTTAGTTTGAGCATCAGGCTGAACCTGCCGAGGAGGGGTTGGATGGCGACTGGAGAACGGTGTCTTCTCTCACAGGAGAAGTCAGTTTGTAGTTATGGGGAGGAGCACTCTGAAAATGTTTCCAGACTTCTCTGAAATTTTTAGGTTACTGAGTCAAAATCAGACAACTATCTATTTTTTACTGTAACTTTTTTGTGTCTGCATGGCATATACAGATATAGTAGATCTCAAAACCAAAATTGTGTGGAGCAGTGTCTTATGACATCTTTAATAGCAGACTCTTCCTCCCTGTTCTTTAAAAGTGAAATGTTAATGGGAAATTCAGATAGAGAGAAGAAAAAGAACATTTTGGTTGCTTCTAGGTTATTGGGTTTTTTTTTTTTTGTTTCTCAGTAGTAGTGTGTGATCTCGGCTTACTGCAGCCTCTGCCTCCCACGTTCAGGGAATTCTCCTGCCCCCTCCTCCCAAATAACTGGGACTATAGGCAGTAGTAATCTAAGGAAGTGCAAAACCATTAAGTAGTAGAGAAAACTAAAGGGGAAAGTGAAAGTCTGTTTTATTTTTATTTTTGGCCATTACGTGCCACCATGCCTGACTAATTTTTGTATTTTTAGTAGAGACGGGGTTTTGCCATGTTGGCCAGGCTAATCTCGAACTCCTGACCTCAGGTGATTTGCCCATCTTGGCCTCCTAAAGTGCTGTGATTACAGGCGTGAGTCACCAAGACTGACCTGCTTCTAGGTTTTTCGTTTTTGCTTTCTATCATTATAAACAGTGCTACATTAAATTTACCTCTTGTGTGTGCTTTTACTGTTATAGATTAGATTCCTACATCTGGGATTACAGTGATACATTTTCAAAATTATAATAGATATTTCGAGATAAGAGTATTATCCAAAATATGGTGTAGAATCCCCGTTATAAGATTATTTTCATCATTGCTTATATTCCACAGCATTAGTATGAAATGTATAAGTTGTTATTTGAATTTTAAAACATGCAATTCGTTGTGGAAAGTTATCCCTGTGCCTTTACATATTAAGAGCTAAAACTTGACATTGAACACATTAACATTTGTTTATTTGGGGGAATGGCTTTTCCTTTGTAGATCTCTACTCAAAAAAGTAGGTTGTCTGAAAGTCAAGAAAAAGCTGTGAACCTGAAGAAGGACTTGGCAGAGATGCAGGAGTGGATGACCCAGGCCGAGGAAGAATACCTGGAGCGGGATTTTGAGTACAAGTCACCAGAAGAGCTTGAGAATGCTGTGGAAGAGATGAAGGTGAGGCGGGGACAACCAGTGCCAACAGGCTTCATGCCTCCCTCCTCCCCGTAAAACCAGCCCATCCGCCATCTCTCTAGCTGTCAAGCACTCTATGCACATAGCATCTTTCGCAGTAGTTTTTTAAATTAAAAAAAACTTAAAAGGATGGCTGCTATGATTTTAGCAGGGGAAGGAAGACAGGAGTCCGTGTGTTTGGCTTGGCCTATGAGTTGAGTCCATGAGGGTCCATAAGACAAGCTCTTAAGTTAGACCTTTGGGAAGCTACAGAGAATGACTTAAAAATCTCTGGTAGTAGGCATGAGGAGGAATGATCACGTTTTAAATTGGGGTAAATACACATAACATTGACCATTTTAATTTTTTTTTTTTTTTTTTTTAACGAGGGAGTTTCGCTCTTGTCCAGGCTGGAGTGCAGTGGTGCACTCTTGGCTCACTGCAGCCTCTGCCTCCCGAGTTCAAGCAATTCTCATGCCTCGGCCTCCTGAGTAGTTGGTATTACAGGCTTCTGCCGCCACACCTGGCTAATTTGTATTTTTAGTAGAGACGGGATTTTGCTATGTTGGCCAGGCTGGTCTTGAATTCCCGACCTCAGGTGATCCGCCCACCTAGGCCTCCCATAGTGCTGGGATTACAGGTGAGTCACCACACCCGGTGGCCATTTTAATTTTTTAGTGCACAACCCAGTGGCATTAATTGCATTCATCACTATCTATTTCCAAAAATTTTTATGAAGAATGGTTTTTTGGTAAGGGAAACAAAAGAGATCTCCCAAGTTGTCTGGGGTTTATTCTTATTTTCTTGGGTACTCATCTTCCAGTTAATACATACGGTACATATGAACACCAGCGTTTCATTAGAGCAGGTGGGAGTAGCAGTAGGAATGCATCAGGGGAGTTCATATTAGTTGGATTCACTGGGAACATTTCCTGTAAACTTGTACTCCTGTGTCGATAGTGTTGAATGCTCTCTTTTTTATATATAATAGAAGAACTGGGCATCGTTCCCAAATTGCTAACACAGCTTCAGCTGTCCTTGAGTGTTCAAGCCAAAGGAGATCATGTTTTCAAAGCTTTTTTTTTCCTATAAGCTTAAGCAACACAGTGAATGTTTTACCTCAAAGTTAACTTGCTTAGAAGTGTTACTAAAGCAAAAATCTCTGTGCAGATTTTTCAAAAAAGGGGTTAGATGACATTCATGCATTATTATACGTGAATCAAAGTACATGTGACAGGAGGCTTGTATGGAACTTGTGTTTTCACTGAAACATCTTTGTGTAGTGTAGCTCTTTTTGAAAGATTTAAAAATACTCAGTCCATAAGGTATTTTTAAATAGGCTGCCATGTTAAGAATTGTCTCATTTCTTATCCTTCTTAACACTATTGACATTGTAGTTCTGTGGATTTTCAATGTTGCCATAGATGAGATTTGAGAAAAATGATATTTAACTATTTGGGCAACATTTTACTTATTTTTATTCTTTCAGACAGCCATTAGGACTTACAAAACTGCTACATTTAATTAATTCCTTAGATTATAATCTAATAAAGTTCAAAACCATTAAGTAGTAGAGAAAACTAAAGGGGAAAGTGAAAAAAAATTTTTTTTTATTTTTTGCCATTAAATACTTTTGCACCCACCTCATAGGTTGATTTTCCTGAATGTGAGATTGTTTCTCTTGAGCACTGAGAAACAGCTGTTTCTGGATTAGATCATCTCAGTCTAACTTTGTCATTAAAATTCCATTAATTAACAGAAAGCTACCTGTACCTATGTTCTAGCGTTCTAGAATTTCAAAAATAGTTTAAATTATTTAGAGAACTTTTAAAAAGATACTTCTACTATAGTGTACCTCAATTTTTGTGAAAATTTGTTTATCACAGTATAATCAGCCCAGACCTCCAGTGATCAGTTGAAATTCACTCAGTTAAATTCTGATCTTGAATCCAAACTTTGAAAATACTTCGTATCAGTAAACGTAATTTGGGTAAAGTATGTTAACACTGCTGTTAGGAAATAAAAACATTTGTAGGGGTTGAGTACATTGGATGCATGAGTGAAATTTTAGAGTTAGCGTTCTTATTTTAAAAACTCTCACTGGACTGGGTGCAGTGGCTCACACCTGTCATCCCAGCACTTTGGGAGGCCTAGGTGGGTGGATCACCTGAGGTCAGGAATTTGAGACCAGCCTGGCCAACATGGTGAAACCTCATCTCTACTAAAAATACAAAAGTGGATGGGCATGGTGGCATATGCCTGAAATCCCAGCTACTCTGGAGGCTGAGGCAGGAGAACTGCTTGAACCAGGAGGCAGAGGTTGCAGTGGGCGAGACTCCATCTCACAAACAAATAAACAAACAAACAAATCCCACCAAACAAACCCACAAAGAACCACTCACTGTTACCTGAATAACGTTCCTGTTCAGCAGTTAGAATCATCCAGATGTTTTAACTTTGGTTTAATTCTTGAAGAAAAAAATTGGTTACTGAGAAAAGGAGACATTATTCAAGTTCATCCATCCTTTCTTGGAACAGAGGGCAAAAGAGGATGTGTTGCAGAAAGAGGTGAGAGTGAAGATTCTCAAGGACAACATCAAGTTATTAGCTACCAAGATGCCCTCTGGTGGCCAGGAGTTGACATCTGAGCTGAATGTTGTGCTGGAGAATTACCAACTTCTTTGTAATAGAATTCGAGGAAAGTGCCACACTCTAGAGGTATGTTACTTTTTTTTTTTTTTTTTTTTTTTTTTTCTGTAATGTATTTCTGAGATCCAAACTCTGTAATATTCTGGCCATTTTCAAATCTTGGAGAAAGCCTTTTTATTTCAAATTCTGGTTCATAAAGGAAAAATAGTTCTGGGGGAATAGGTTGATAAAAATGAAAGGGGTTGAAAACAGGAGAACAAAATCTGTCCCTAATTATCAAAAGGTTCTTGGGCAAGTCCTTTTATATCTTCAGGCTTGATTTTTTTGCATGTGCAATCAAGGTTTTCATGGAAGAGATGATCTGTGGGGCCGGTTCCAGTCCAAAAAGTGCAGAGTGCGTCACAAGCATCTCTTTTGTTTTGCCTGGTTGAGTACACAGGGAGGAATTATTTTCTTTTGAGTGGTGTCTAAAGTACAAGAGTCATCTGAAGGAAAAACAGAACAGAACTTAAATATGCTACTATTTTACTGGGCCTTAGATGAAATACCTTTTTCCCCCCTCCCTGGCCATTACAGGTAAAATGTAGATGATTCTGTGAAATTTTTTAAAACTAAGATCAAGTTTTTACTTGTTTGTTTTTATAGTAGTATGACTTTTGTTATTGCTTGCTGGAAGATTTAAGAAGCCTTTCAATTTACAACAATTTAATTTACATTCAATTCTACATAAAACAAATTATTGTATTGTGGTAAATCCTGAAATGGTAAAAAATGGCAACTGCAATATTTAACCTAAATATGGACCATTCATTCATTTGTAACCTCATTCATTGCTTGTTCTAAACTAATTTTGTGCTAAGTTAACTATGTATCATTGAGGCTAGTTGGTAAGAAAGGTACTTGATATGGGATCAGTCTGCTTCTTGGGAGTGGTCTTCTTTAAGTCATCTTTTCTTTCCCATAAGAAAAGAGGTCATGCTTGCATCTGAGCAGATTTTTGGTTTGTTTCTTGCTTGTAGAAATGGGGGGACTAGAAAGTATTTTTTCTTTTATTTTAACTCAGGGATTGGCAAATTATGGCTGAGGGTTTTTTTTTTTTTTTTCATTTTGTTTTGTTTTAGGACAGGGTTTTGCTCTGTCACCTGTGCTGGGGTGCAGTGGTGTGATCACAGCTCACTGAAACCGCAGACTCCTGGGCTCAAGTGACCCTCCTGCCCCCGCTTCCTGAGTTAGCTATGACTACAGGCTTGCAATGACACAGCTGCTAATTATTTTTATTTATTTATTTTTTTTTTGTAGAGATGGGGGTCTTACTATGTTGCCCAGGCTGGTCTTGAACTCTTGGGCTCAAGTTATCTTTCTGCCTTGGCCTGCCAGAGTGCTGGGATTACAGGCATGAGCCACTGTACCTGGACTGGCTGAGGGGTTTAAATCTAAGTTGTAGTTTGTTTTTGGTTACCTGGTTAATTAAGAATGGTTAATATGTATCTCAAGGGTTGTACAACATACCCCTACCTCCAAGAAGAATCTGTGATGGGAACCAAATGTGTCCCCCAAAACCTAAAATATTTATTGTCTAGCCCTTGTAGAAAAATGTACTGCTTCCTGATCTGGTAAGCATACTTCATATGGAGTGTGGACCAGCAGGTGCCTTTACTCATTCATATAGACCAGCAGATGCCTTCACTCATTCAGTACATCCAAAAGAGGACAAGCCCAAGAGGCATCCAGCTGAGTTCTTTCTCCTAAACTTACCACTCAAATAAGTTCCTGTTATAATAAGGGATTCTGAATTTATAAATGTATCCACCCCTTACACGACCCCCGGGTCCCTGCTCTGGAAACCTTAGAGGGGAATGAGTGATCAAAACCAGTACAGTAAGAATAGTGTAACTCCAGTTTTGATAAAATATGCCTCTCTTCTTACATAGACATGTCTTCATTAATTTAGAAAAATGTTGGGAAGGCTACCCTGCAAACTTTTACATCAATTAGCTCTGAGTTGGAATTGGGAGGGGCCCAGGAGATTTCAATTTTCTATGAAATTATTTTTTAAAAATTTTACAATCCGGAGCAATTTTTTCCTTCTGTTCAAAAAACTAACTTTTTTTTTTTTGAAATAGAGTTTCACTCTTGTTGCCCAGGCTGGACGGCAGTGGCGTGGTCTGGACTCACTGCAGCCTTCATCTCCTGGGTTCAAGTGATTCTCCTTCCTCAGCCTCCTGAGTAGCTGGGATTACAGGCGTCTGCCACGACACCGGCTAACTTTTGTATTTTTAGTAGAGATGGGGTTTCACCATGTTGGCCAGGCTAGTCTCGAACTCCTGACCTCAGGTGATCCCCCCGCCTCAGCCTCCCAAAATGCTGGGGTTACAGTTGTAGAGCCACCGTGCCTGGCCTCTAAAAAACAAACTAAATAATGTTTCTCTCCTGTTTTTCCTACTAATTATATAGTTGTATTTTCGACATTTAAATCAGATCGTGGAATTTATTTTAATGTAAAGAGTGAGGCAGCCTCTTGCCCACTCCTCTTTGCCCCCCACCCCTCACCAATTGGTCTAACGTAATTTTTTGGATTATTTTATTTTATTTTTTTATTTGAAGTTTCAACTCTGTCAGTTTCTGAATTCCTAGATATACTTACAACCAAATGAAATTATTGGTGATTAAAGAGAATGTGTAGCACTAGAGACTTCATGTGTGAAATGGCTTTTTGTCTAATTTAAACTTTTCACGCTTTAGGAGGTCTGGTCTTGTTGGATCGAGCTGCTTCACTATTTGGATCTTGAAACCACCTGGTTAAACACTTTGGAAGAGCGGATGAATAGCACAGAGATCCTGCCTGAGAAGACGGACGCTGTCAACGAAGCCCTAGAGGTTGGAGCCTTTGCTCTCCACGGCATTTCTCTCTGTTGTGATGCGGCCACGTGTGTATTAAAATGAAGAACGTGATGTTTATATGGGCAAATGCATTTGCTGCTTCAGTCATATTCAGTGTCATTTGCATTTTTCTTCCAGAGCCTGCAGTGTTTATGCATTCATGTGTGTTTAGATTATTGGTCACCCACTATGTCAGCCTCAGGATGCGGTTAGCTGTTTGACAGTTGGCACATTTTTGACATGTTGGAGCACTCTAGTGGTTTTCCAGTTCGTGTGACTAGGCCCTGGACAGAGCTCTGCCAGATGTTATTAGAGCAGCTCTTCTCTTGTTTTGTCAACAGGTTGTTTTTTCTCACTAAGCACAGCCATGACTGTTTACAGGGACTTCCTGTTACCTTCAGATGTTAGAAGTTGAAAGACAGTGGTTGAGTCATGGGGTCTTGTCATAGAAGTTTGTCATCAAGTGTCATCAAGCCTGGACTTTCAACTCCTTGAAGCCAAGAAATGTACCTGATACTTTGTTATTCCTCAATTCCCAGCACAGTGTGTAGCACATGTTAACTTAATAACCGTTTCTTAAATGAAATGCAATGCAAAGAGGGTCGGTTTACTTAACACACACACACAAAAGGGAAGAAAGAGGGTAGATACGCTGTACCATGTGGGAAATGAGTGGACGACTGGATTGAAGGTCAGAAAGGAGTAAAATGTGGCACTGACATTCTAGGAGCTGGATGCTGTGCTGGAGAAAAGATGTCACTTCTCAAATATAGCAGAGTGAGAGACAGAGTGAATGAAAACCGTGAAAAGCTTAAATATTTTTTCCTAATATCAGAGTAAACACGTGTACATTCTAGACATATGGAAAATAAAGTATAAGGGAAACAAACAGTTTGTACATTTCTTCCTAATTACCATCTTTTATGTATGCATTCTAGAAAGTGGTACACTGGATCAAAGGCTTTGGGGTATTTTATTTACTTATTTATTTATTTTTTTTATTTGAGATGGAATCTCACTATGTTGCACAGGCTAAAGTGCAGTGGCATGATCTCAGCTCACTGGAACCTCCGCCTCCTGAGTTCAAGCAATTCTCGTGCCTCAGCCTCCTGAGTAGCTGAGATCACAGGCGTGTGCCACCACCCTAGCTAATTTTGTATTTTTAGTAGAGACGGGTTTTTCTTTTTTTTACCAGATTGGCCAGGCTGGTCTAGAACTCCTGACATCAGGTGATCCACCTGCCTTGGCTTCCCAAAGTGCTAGGGTTATACGTGTGAGCCATTGTGCTTGGCCAGGCTTCAGGGTCTTAAAGGCTTTAGAGCCATGTTGGATTCTCAGCTCTTCTTTTGACTGTGTGTATGTTGCCAAGTTATTTAATGTTTCTGAGCTTCAGTTTTCCCATCTGTAAACTGGGAATGTGATTTAGCCCATGTGGTTAATTCGATTTATGTATATAAAAAGTGTATATATAAAACAGTGCCTCTTATTTTGCATATATTGTAGGAAAATGAGTACTTATTTTTACTAATGTAATTAATAAAAGTTGAGATAATTTTGCTTGTATAGTATTGTTCTCTGCCTTTAAACTGTGTCATATCATGAGCCTTTCCCAATATAATTAATAGTTATTTTCACTTTTTATTATTCATTCATTTATTTATTGTTCAGAGATATAGTTTCACTCTGTTGCCCAGGCTGGAGTGCAGTGGTATGATCAGAGCTCACTGCAGCCTTGAACTCCTGGGCTCAAGTGATTTTCCTGCCTTACCCTCCCATAATCAAAAATAGTTGAAATCATTTTTGTGGAATTATATCATCATATATCACTTGTGCTAATTTCTCAATTTTATGCATTTTTTAATACCATTATGAATATTTTTGTGAATTAGTAATTTAGTTAATTTTTGGTCCTGTTCCTTAGGTAGATTTTTAGAAAATAGAATTACTTGTTTAAGAAATAGACATTTTGGGGATCCTTGATACCTTTGGCCTTAGTAAATGCACTATTTTTTTTCCCATCTCTGGTCCAGTCTCTGGAATCTGTTCTGCGCCACCCCGCAGATAATCGCACCCAGATTCGAGAGCTTGGCCAGACTCTGATTGATGGAGGGATCCTGGATGATATAATCAGTGAGAAACTGGAGGCTTTCAACAGCCGATACGAAGAGCTGAGTCACCTGGTAAGAGTCGGGACATGCATGCGTGTTGATTAGATACTGATGAAGTAGAGCCCTAAGCTCCATATCATAGAGCTTTAATGTTGGAAAACTCTTTAATGTTGGTTAAAGTTGGTAACCAATGCTAACAGGGGCATTGAGGGTATTGAAGTACTCAGGAGGGGACAATAGATCTAACACTTTAAGACAGGCAGAGCTTGATCATTAGAAAAAGTATTTTTGAGATTACTTCCACATATTTGTATTACACATTAGAGAAAGAACACTTCTTTTACAAGAAGGTTGGGTATGAATATTAGGTGCTTCCAAACACGTATTAAATAATAACTATTGATGTTTAGTCAATGACTAACATCAAGCTTAACCCAAAAGTGCAGTAAATAGTAGTTTGATATGTACGTACACCTGTAGAATTTGTTTTACACTTTAGAAAAATAGAGAGTCTGATGTGTACCGTATTGACAGACATTTTTCTTACGTTTTATATTCTTATTGGTAGACATTGATGATTCCTAAAAATGCTGTGAAATTATAATAAATAACAAATTTTTATCTTCTGTTTAATGCATTTTATGGGAAACTTCACATTTTTGTGTTTCGTCATTGTATACAGAAAGAAGTAATAATTAGTAATTCAGCTGCATGGTACATAAGGTCCTAGTAGGACATTTTCACTGTTATCATTAGTAATTATTATTTATCTATAAGGAAGGCTAAAGTCTTGAATGAAAGCTTTCATAGTCTTTTGTTAGTGGCCAGAACATATATATTCAGCTATTTCTATTTGCATTGAGCAACTAATGATTCAATTTCTCCTCTGCAGGCAGAGAGCAGGCAGATTTCCTTGGAAAAGCAACTCCAGGTCCTGCGGGAAACTGACCACATCCTTCAAGTCTTGCAAGACAGCTTGGGGGAGCTGGACAAACAGCTCACCACGTACCTTACTGACAGGATAGATGCTTTCCAAGTTCCACAGGAAGCTCAGGTATTGCTGTGAATTTGAAGGCTTTCGAGATGTAAAGAGGGCATATGCAATTCTCTTCAACTATAATAGAACCCCTCCTGCCGTCCAAAACTGAGAGTCAATGGGAAAGTTTGACCTTACTTACGGGGCAGCATTTGGGTTTTGAAGTTCTCTTGCTTTCTATGTGAGACTCTGGCAAAAGTTCTATATATTTTATTTTGTTATTTATTTGAGATGAAGTCTCACTCTGTCACCCAGGCTGGAGTGCAGTGGTGTGATCTCAGCTCACTTCAACTTCTACTTCTGGGTTCAAGTGATTCTCCTGCCTTAGCCTCTAGAGTAACTGGGGCTATAAGCATGTGCCACCAAGCCTGGCTAATTTTTTGTATTTTTGGTAGAGACAGGGTTTTGCCATGTTGGCAAGGCTGGTCTCAAACTCCTGACCTCAGGTGATCTGCCTGCCTTGGTGTCCCAACATTTTTTTTTTTTTTAGTAGAGATGGGGTTTCACCATGTTGGCCAAGCTAGTCCCAAACTCCTGACCTCAGGTGATCTGCCTTGCTCTGCCTCCCAAACTGCTGGGATTGCAGTAATGAGCCATTGTGTCCAGTTGAAAAGTTCTGTATATTTTAAATAGTAGTTTTCTTCACTATGAAGTTGGGACAATTCCTTCCTTATAAATAGGTTGTGAACGTTAGAAATGACAAATGTAAGGACCTTAGCATGTGCATCACACACAACAGTCATATTATGCAGTAGGCTGTATTATTATCATACAAAAACTTATTAAAGCTTCTATAGAGGTCAATATTATGTAAAATACAACATTGTGTACTACACAACAATATAGAACTTTTGTATTGCTTCTTTTTATACCTAAGAAAAAAGGGACATTGTCTTCCCTTTCCAATCTCTTTGTAGAAAATCCAAGCAGAGATCTCAGCCCATGAGCTAACCCTAGAGGAGCTGAGAAGAAATATGCGTTCTCAGCCCCCGACCTCTCCACAGAGCAGGTCTGCCAGAGGAGGAAGTCAGATGGACGTGCTACAGGTAAAGAGGGCGAGGAGCTTCCTTTTACTTTTCAGCATGTTGGGAATTTGTTTTGAAAAGAGAAAGAATTGATTACTTGGGCACCCTTGGTATTCTTTATGATGTAAATCATGGAATGGGAGTGATGCATTGAAGGTGCATTGCATCCCAGGGCAGCAGAAACAAATTGTTGCAAGGTGGGGGGGAAATGTTAAATCTAATTTTTATAGTTAAGAAACAAGAGAGTGAGCCATATTTAGAGATTAGCTTTATATAGTCTTTTTCTTTAATGCAGAGCCTCTGTCCGTATCTTGTGGCGGATGCTGTGGTCAGGCTGAGCATGAATTGGATGCAGCATCGTTTAGTTCTTTCATGGTTGATGTGACGTTGACTTTCACTCTCAACTTCTGATGAGGGGCATTTTGAGCTGAACTGTCTTTTTGAACATGAAGTTTTAATTCCAGTGAGGCCAGCTTAATCTAAATTTCTTATCCAAATCTATGACTCCTGAGACTGAGACAGAGTGTTGTGTAACTTTTGACAGTGGGCTATGCAGTTCACTTAGGCGATTGGGTAACCTCACCGAGTTCCATTAGGATTTTTGTTGTTGTTGTTATATTACTGATTTGTGTGTGTGTGTGTGTGCTTTATGGTACAGATTTTTAGTAGTATGTGTTATGCTCATGATGAAAGAGATAATCATTCTCATAATTGCATATTTTCATTTCTGCAAACAGAGGAAACTCCGAGAAGTGTCCACAAAGTTCCAGCTTTTCCAGAAGCCTGCTAACTTCGAGCAGCGCATGCTGGACTGCAAGCGTGTGCTGGATGGTGTGAAAGCAGAACTTCATGTTCTGGATGTGAAGGATGTAGACCCTGACGTCATACAGACACACCTGGACAAGTGTATGGTGAGGCTGTAGGGTGATTGACACATCTAGTGGCTTTTTCAGCAGCTGTTACGCCTTAGTCTAGTGCTTACATGCCTAATGTATCCAATGATCACTAGTCTAGAGTGTGCTAAAAGTAAGGATTGATGATGAAAAACCTGTTAAAAAATAAGAAGTGTAGTCTTTCCCTCCAAGAAAATTAGAAGAGATAAGAGAGATAGCTAAGGAAACTAGAATAGAAATGTGTATAACATGATGACAAACAAAAACCAAAATAAAAGAAACACATCTTAATCATAGTGTGACGTTAGGAAGGCTTCAGCAGAATGTGACTAATAAGCAAAGTTTTCAAGGATAATTTTGAGTTAGCTAAAAGAACCATACTTAGAATGGATATCAGATATATTATAGCATAAAAATTCAATTTTCTAGTAAAATAAAAGTTTAAATAGAAATATAAACCTAAGATAGGACAGAAGAAATGATATATAAGGTCTTATGACTTTTGTAGTCTTGAACTTTGTAATTCAATTGCATAGAAATTTAAAAATAACGTAGCTAAAAGGACACAATCTTAGAATTAGTGTTCTGCTTGAGAATACCAAAACTTAAGCTGAGACTCTTTCGGAGAGGAGAAGTACAGGGACAGTTCTTTGTGCCTTTCAAAACAAAGAATAAATTTCAGTGTATATGTGCGTGTATATAAGTATTTATTTCATTATTGTGACATAATGGTAATCAGGGCAAGTACTGTCCTTGACTTCATGGAACACAGTTCAGGGGTCTGTTACGTGACAGTGTCCCATGAGATGTTAAGATGATGATATTTGGTGTCAAGAGAAGCTGTAAAGCTTTTGGTTTCAAGTAATTAGGATGAAGACAGCTCTGAATTTGACCTACAGAACTCCAATTTATTTTTTCTTCTTTTATATTTAAATTTATTTTATTTCTAATTTTTGAAGAATTTTAGATTCAGGAAGTACATGTGCACATTTGATACATGGATATATTGTATGATGCTGAAGTTTGGGTTTCGACTGAACCTATCACTCAATAATAAACATAGTACCCACTCAGTAGTTTTTCAGCTCATGCCCCTTTCCTCTGCCCTGCCTTTTGGAGTCCCAGTGTCTTTGGTTTCCATCCTTCTGTGCATATGTACTGATTGTTTAACTCCCACTTATAAGTGAGAACATGTAGTACTTGATTTTCTGGGCTAATTTACTTAGGATAATGGCCATGAGCTGCACCCATGCTGCTGCAAAGGACATGATTTCTTTTTTTTTTTTGAGACGGAGTTTCGCTCTTGTTGCCCAGGCTGGAGTGCAATGGCGCGATCTTGGCTCACCGCAACCTCCGCCTCCTGGGTTCAAGCAATTCTCCTGCCTCAGCCTCCCGAGTAGCTGGGACTACAGGCACG
>PVKV010000829.1:0-220755 GCA_004027835.1 Alouatta palliata
CTATTGCTAGCTGACTTTCACTGAGCCTTCTATTGCTAGCTGACTTTCACTGAGCCTTCCCCAGGCCCAGTGGGAAGTGCTTTACATGCATTAATTCATCCAGTAAAGGGAGGACTTAGTAAAAGCATCATCAATATGTAAAGATAATGAGGATGATGATAAAGGTATCTTGCAACGCAATGTAATGAACAGATTTGCATGTCTTTAAGAGCAATTGGAGGCCATGCAGACCGTGTCCCCTGGCCCCTTGACACAACTCTGGGTCTTTGCTTCCTTCATCCTTGCCGGGTACAGACAGCCAGTTTCCCCTCTCTTAGCCCCCCAGTCCCTGGAGGTTGTTCAGGCCCCAAGCCAGGCCAGCCTGAAGATTTTTATTCCCAGGCAGCTGGGCTGTGGCCCCAGGAGGACGGCCGACAAGGGGCCTAGCGGCTTATCGCTCTGCAGTGACTCCCCATCAGGCAGACTGTCTCCGCTGCTGCAGAGCAAAGCTGATAAAGAGGACAGAGCCTTGTGTTTACTGGGGCCGAGTCTGGGGAGAGTCGGGCCTCCCAGGGGCAGCCCTGTCTCCTCTGGGAACAGACTGTTTGTGGAGATACCATCACATTCCTGCAGCCTCGGCCACCCTATGATGGATTGGGGGAGGGAGCGGCGGAGATGGGTGGGGAGGGCGCAGTATGACAGCTGCGGCTGTTTCCCTGGGGCTGATACTGAGGAGGCCTGAAATGGGTCCTCCAGGGGGATTCAGGTTTCCCAGCCTGATTGTCAAGTACTGTAGATCATTAATAGCCAACATGGGTACGGCACTCTACAGTTTACAAAGTATTTTCTCAACATTTATCTTTGTGGGTCTTCCAGATGGCCTTCCATTCATACTCTCTGGGGTAATGTTTCACAGAAGGGAAATGCCCAGCAAACTGGGATAGGGCAGGGGACCTGAGTGACCCTCAGCCGACCAGGCCATCTCACATTCATAGCTAACACTTTTGAGTACTTACCATGCGGCATGACTGCAGAGGCACTTCACATACATATACATACATATATATATATTTTTTTTTGAGACCGATTCTTGCTCTGTTACCCAGGTGGAGTGCAGTGCGTGATCTCGGCTCACTGCAACCTCTGCCTCCTGAGTTCAAGTGACTCTCCTGCCTCAGCCTCCCGAGTAGCTGGCAGTACAGGTGTGTGCCACCATGCCCAGCTAATTTTTGTATTTTTAGTAGAGATGGGGCTTCACTATGCTGGCCAGGCTGGTCTTGAACTCCTAACATCAGGTGATCCCGCCCGCCTTGGCGTCCCAAAGTACTGGGATTACAGGTGTGAGCCATGGCGCCCGGCCACTTAAGGTATATTAACTCATTTAATCTTTGCAACAGCCCTTAGGAGGTAGGTGCTATCATTATATTCATTTTCCAGATGAGGAAATTGAGTCAGACATGGGTTAAGTAGCTTGCCTAAAGTCACACAAACAGAAACTGGAAGGGCTGGGATTTGAACCCCAGCAACATGGCTCCAGAATCCCCACTGAACCAACATGCTGCACAACCATCTTGAGGCAAGCTTGTGGTGTGTTTCTACTCTGTGTTCCAAGGTCAGGGGCATTTACAGCTGCAGGAGGTGGCCTAGCACAGGAGAAGGGCTCTGGAACTACACCTGCGTCCTGCTCCCGGCGCTGACAGTGATGAATGCAGCGGCAGAATCGGAACTCTGTACGTCGCAGTTTTCTCAGCTGGAAAGTGGAAACAGCACCTGCCTCAGCAGAGAGGGTGAGATGTTTTCTGTGAAAGATCTCGCACATAGGAGATTTTCATTAGAGAAGTACTATGACTACTTTGACAGAGGCACTGGGGAGGTGGCCTGTCCAAAATGGAAACTTCAGATGAGTGTCTGTTAAAAGAAAGGCCCAGTTACTCAGTTATGGGAGCACAGAAGAGGGGTGACTTCTAATAGAAGGGATCAGGGTGTCCTCAAAGGAGGTGGCATGAGCAAGTGGTTGGGACTCTGGCTTCAGAGCTGGGCAGACTCCAGTTCAAATTCCTATATCCAGCCCTTACTCACTATGTGACCTTGGGGGGTTACTTCTTTGAGTTTGTAAAATGAGAACACTTAAAAAAAAACCTCTCCATAGGGCTGTGAGGAATGGATGAGATCATTCAAAGGTCAAAGAGACCTTCTGGGAAGAAGCTCTGGGCACAATGGCAGGCACCTAGTAGGTGCTCAATAAATGCTTCTGGCATTATTGTTTACAGGGCACTAAGCGGGTGGGAGTGAGACAGGGTGGTGGGCAGAATAATGGCTCCCTAAAGATGTCATGTCTTAATCCCTGAAACCTGTGAATGTGTTAGGTTACGTGGCAAAGGGGAATTAAGATTGCAGATAGAATTAAGGTTGCAGGTAGAATTAAGATTGCTAATGAGCTGACTTTGAGATGGGGGAAATTGTCTTGGGTTATCTGATGGGGATGTGTGTCATCACAAGAGTCCTTATAAGTGGCAGAGGGAGGCAGAAGAGTCAGTGTCAGAGTGATATGAGTGAGAAAGACTCTGCCAGCCATTCATGTCTTTGCATTGGAGGAAGGGGCCACCACCCAAGGAATGCAGGCTGCCTCTGGAAGCTGGACAAGGCAAGAAAACGAATTCTCTCCTAGAGCCTCCTGAAAGGCATGAGGCCCTGCCAATGCTCTGATTTTAACCTGGTGACACCCATTTTGGACTTCAGACTCCCAGAACTGTAAGAAAGATAATAAATATGTGTTGTTTGAAACCACTAAGTTCATAGTAATTTGTTACAGGAGAAAAAGGAAAGTGAAACAGCGTGTGAGTTGGTCCTTAAAGACTGGCAGGATGGTCACAGGCAGAGGTGGGGCAGGACAGCACAGGAGGAGGAAACTGAGCCTTCAAAGTCCTGTGGGCAGCCAGGCGCAGTGGCTCACGCCTATGATCCCAGCATTTTGGGAGACTGAGGTGGGCAGATCTTTTGAGGTCAGGAGTTCAAGACCCATCTGGGCAATATGGTGAAACTCCGTCTCTACTAAAAATGCAAAAATTAGCCAGGTGTGATGGCAGGCACCTGTAATCCTGGCTACTTTGGAGGCTGAGGCAGGAGAATCTCTTGAACCCGGGAGGCGGAGGTTGCAGGGAGCTAGTCATGCCATTGCACTCCAGCCTGGCTGGGTGACAACGCAAGACTCCATCTAAAAAAGAAAAAAAAAAAGGCTGTGGGCTTGAAAGCACAAGGCATTTCAGGGAAACACGTGGGAAAGCTCATGTGTTTCTTTGCAGAAATGGACAGAATTCCCCATGCCTGCCAGTACCTATGCCCCTTTGCTGTAACTTGGCAACTCCTCGCATCAAGCGGTAAGAGTCTATTTCTTCACATCGTGAATCTGGGTTAAGCCCTATGCCTTGCCTTGGCTAACCGTATGCAGATTCTAAGCTTGGGCCTCAGAAGACTTTGCATACTTTTGCACTCACTCTTGCTGTTCTTAGGTGGAACAGTGCTACCGCCTGAGATCAAGCCCGGTGTGACCTGTAACCTTGAAAATGCCTCCTGGCGTGAACTCCTTGTGTGATCCTCTCCCACTGAGTATGGGCTGGACCTAGAGACTTGCTTCTCACCAAGAGAATACTGCTAAAGCGATGGGCTGACTCTTCTGATACTAGGTTTTATTTTAATTTAATTTAATTTTTTTTTTGAGACGGAGTTTCGCTCTTGTTACCCAGGCTGGAGTGCAATGGCGCGATCTCAGCTCACCGCAACCTCTGCCTCCTGGGTTCAAGCCATTCTCCTGCCTCAGCCTCCCGAGTAGCTGGGACTACAGGCACGTGCCACTATGCCCAGCTAATTTTTGTATTTTTAGTAGAGACGGGGTTTCACCACGTTGACCAGGATGGTCTCGATCTCTTGACCTCGTGATCCACCCGCCTCGGCCTCCCAAAGTGCTGGGATTACAGGCGTGAGCCACCGCGCCCGGCCCTTATTTTAATTTTTTATTCTTGAGACGGAGTTTCACTCTTGTTGCCCAGGTTAGATCGTGCAATGGTGCGATCTCAGCTTATTGCAACCTCTGCCTTCTGGGTTCAAATGATTCTCCTGCCTCAGCCTCCTGAGTAGCTGGGATTACAGGCATGTGCCACCACGCCTGACTAATTTTTTTTTGCAATTTTAGTGGAGATGGGGTTTCTCCATGTTGGTCAGGCTGCACCTTGAACTCCCAGCCTCAGGTGATCTGCCTGCCTTGGCCTCCCAAAGTGCTGGAATTACAGCATGAGCCACTGCACCGGTCCTTAATATTGGGTTCTAAAAGTCTGTGTGACATCCATCTTGCTGTCCCTTTTTTGTTCCCTTGCTGAGGGGGTCCCTGTTCCCTTGCCAAGGGGGTCCACTGTTTTCATTTATGGAGAAGCTCAAATGGCAAGGAGATGATGTCTCTCCTCAACGACCAGTGAGGACCTGAGAGCTACCAAAAGGCACATAAGTTAACTTGGAAACAGATCCTCCCCATCTGATATCTTGACTGTCGCCTTGTGAGAGAGGCTAAGACAGTATGCAGTTCAGCCGCGCTTGAATTCCTGACCCACAGAAACTGTGAGAAAATAAATGTGTATTATTTTTTAGCAGTCTAATTTGTTACACAGCAATAGATAACGAATACACCTCTAGGCTAGTCTGCTGGATGGTGAGTGACGTGTACCCTAGTCACTTCCTTTCACCCAGCCAACACCCCGACAGCCACCAGGCAAAGGAGGCACCCTAGACCAGCCTGCTGTCAGCTGCTTGAGACACGTGAGTGAGTGAAGCCTGTCCCAGATCAGCAGAACTGGGCAGTAACAGAAGCTGTTATTTTAAGCCACTGAGTTTCGGGGTGATGATTTTACCAGCAATAATTCCATTTTACCTGTATAGCCAGAGGGTTACTCGAGTAGCAGGAACTGAAACCAGGAAGCTGGGTAGGGGGCTGAGTGTGGAGGGCTTTGATGATGGATTATAGTATTTGGAATAGGGCAAGTTTTTGAGCAGGAGAATAAAATCATAATGAAAGCTGTGGTTAAAGAAGTTTCTTGCAGCAGCAGAGAGCGGCATGAATCGCAGGCAGGGGAATCACTTAGAAGGCTGCTGTTATGAGGCAGACGAGCAGTGATGGGGGCCTGAAATAGAGTGGAAGGTTGAGGTGCAGAGAGAGTTAGAAGTGGAACTAGTAGATCCTATTCTGTGTGAAATGTGGGGCAGGGCAGCGGGAGAGCGGAAGCTGACACCCAGGTTGTGACCCTGAGATACCGGATCGTTGGAGGTGCTATTGACAGAGATGGAGAAGTCATGATGGGGGATAGGAAGATGCATGCTATTTGGTGGACTGAGGGTTAAGTGTTAAGCAGACCTGGGAAGAGGCCCAAGAGACAGTGATTCAAGACTGCAAAGGGAGCTCTGTCCAGCCCAGTGTATTGATCAGGTTTGAGGAGGGTTAGAGAACAGCGCCTTCTGGCTGGGTAACTGAGGTATCTGGACAAAGGATTATTTGCAAAAGTGTGGGAAGGGTTTGAGAATTTCATCAAGGGATGTTAAAATAGCCTGGGGCTGGCAATGATGGGGAGCTTGCCTAGGTCTGAGAAGGGAAGCGGGGGAGCAGGAACTGGAACCAGAGGAGGGTAGAGTATGGAGAGCGCTCCCTGATGGAAGCTGTGGCCTTTGGTGGGAGACACAGAGGATTTATGGCAACCCAGCAAGGAGGACGCCAGGAGAACAAACACTTTGACTTCTCCCTCTCCCATTCTGTGAGGACTTCTTTGGTATTCCCCATTGGCTAAGTCCACCTTGAAGTCAGACAGCAAGGCTGCCTGTAGATGTGGCTCAGATACATCAGCCTTGCAGGACACAGAGAGGGTGGAGAAGGGGAGGGGCACACAGAAGGAGCCACGTAACACATGAAATTCCTTTTGCCTGTGTCAGTTGATGACCCTGTTTTGGCAAATGAGATTTGAGGAAAAACTTGGTAGGGAGTTTCTGGATAAAAGTTTTTTACTCTTAGGAAGAAGACAGCAGGAGAGATGTTCTTCATTGTGTCTGATGCAATGCCTGGAACTGCAGCAGCCATTTTGCAACTGTGAGGGAAATCAGCAGAGGCAAAACTGACCCACTGAGGACGGAAACACAAAGGGACAGAAAGAACTAGGTTCTTGATAACTTCGTGGAGCTTCTTTACCTGTCCTACATCCAGGGTTTTTTAAAAATGAAATAAAAAAGATTCTTATTGTTCGAACCACTTTGAGTTGGATTTCCTGTTACTTGCAGCCTAAAGCCTTCTTTTAAAATTTTTTACTCAGTCAAAAACACCAAAGCATCCTAATGGATCTGCCATCCACCAAGTTCGAGCCCCCATGCAAGCTCTCTTAGCTTCCAGCGTGCGGGTCAAACCCTCCTGTTTCTTCTGCTGACCACAGTTTTGCACTAACCGCATCAGATTCAGTAAGAATTTCAAATCCTTTTCAATCTATGACAAAATAAAGAGACAGAAGTAGGTCATGGGGGTGTTCTTCTCTAAACTTAGGAGAAACTGAGGAGAAATCTGAGTCTCTGGGATGGTTGGGAGAGAGCAAAGGTAGGAGACTCATTTCCAATGCCCACCTTCCTGAGAGGTGTGGTGCAGTCACAGAGACCCAGGTTCTCAGCCTTCATTTCCTTGTCCATCAGCTAAAGGGTAAAGTGGGTCCCACCCAGTCTGGACATACATCATTAGCACAGCCTCCCCACGTGGGGCAGGTGAGTAGGCCCCTATTTTTCCGCATGGACTCCCCAACCTCAGTGCTGTTGTATTTTCCCCCATCCAGGCTTTGCAGGACTTGCTTATATCCAGATATCAGAGCGAGCTCAAGGAAGGCTGCCCATTGCTTGGGGTCTGTAGAGAGAGCCAGATGGAAATAGGAGAGGAAGATGCTGTCACAAGAACCACACTCGGCTCATCAGAGAAAGTCGGTTGGCATCAGCAGCTGGTATGATGGATTTGCCATGCCCACCTTGCCCACAGTGGAGTCCTAAAAGGTGGCCATTGTCAGATGACTGCACCCCTAGTCTTTGGGGGTTTCCCTGGCCTAGCATGTCCCCTATGCCACTGGACTCTTCTCCATCTAAGTCATGTCATGGGAACTCCTCCAGAGCTGAAGACAGACAGATCTGGCTCTGAGTCTCTGTTTTACTAATCTTAAATCTAAACAGATTTGCTCAAAAGGAGACCATTCTATTTCTTACTTAGTGATATACGTAAGTAAGCTTTGCATGGATGAATTCAATAAGCACATGACCCTTTCTTGCACATTCAGAATCTGAACATCCATGTGAAAACTGGATCCATTTTGAGAGATGTGAAACTACGGTTTATTTGTAATAAATAATTATAATCTATCCATCTATGCATATACCTATATGCTGTGTTAAGTGGTAATGGTATATTACAGTCTGAGAGATGGTTCTCTCCTCTGTAAGAAATAAGTCATTCTCATCTGACGTCACAGTAGGTTTAGATTCCATAGCAGTGTTCCCCAACCCACAATTCCCCAACAATTCCATACAGTGTTCTGTACCTCTCACACCACCACTTGCCCGGGCAGTAGTATCTGACCAATAAAGACCTTTACCTGTTTTGTATGGTTAAAAAAAAAAAAAATGATGTGGGTCAGGAAACTAGCCTCTCAGATTCATTTTTCTTATCCATACAGCAGGATCTTACACTAATTACCTGAACTGATTTATTGTGAGTTTCAGAGATAAGTAATATTTTCAAAGCATACCCATCTAGCATCCCATTCTTTCAATATCCTTCTCTCTACTAGAAGTCAGCTGGACAGGAAATCTGACAAAATCATCCACTCATGAGGCATAAAGATAATAATAGTGTTAATAGCTAAAATCCATTGGACATATACTATGTGCCAAGTACCATTCTAAGTACCTTGTTTATATTGGCTCAAATAGACTCAAGTATTATCTCCATTGTACAGATGAGGAAACTGAGGTTAATTTGTCTATAGTAATACAGGTATGAGAGGGCAGAGCTGGGCTTCGACCCCAGGCAGTCTGGCTCCAGAGCCTGTTCATTTTCCTGCTGTGCTGCCCCAGAGACGCCAATGGTGTGTGAGTATGGTACTGACCCCAGTCGAGAGGGGGCGCAGGCCTGGCAAGTTGTCAGAACTGGCTTCGAGCCTAGGGCTACTGCTTCCTAACTGTGTGACACTGGGCAAGTTAGTTAACCTCTCTGAGCATTGGTTTTCTCACTAGAGGTGGTAAGGGTTGAATTAAGTAACAACAATAACAAAAACCTGACTGGGTGCAACGGCTCACGCCTGTAATCCCATTACTTTAGGAGGCCAAGGCAGGTGGATCACCTGAGGTCAGGAGTTTGAGACCAGCCTGACCAATATGGTGAAACCCTGTCTCTACTAAAATATAAAAAATTAGTCAGGCATGGTGGCACATGCCTGTAATCCCAGCTATTCGGGAGACTGAGGCAGAAGAATCGCTTGAACCCAGGAGGTGGAGGTTGCAGTGAGCTGAGATGGCGCCATTGCACTCCAGCCTCGGCAACAAGAGCAAAAATCCATCTCAAAACAAACAAAACAAAAACCCCAACCCTGACACAAATCCTGATCGTGAGAGGCTGTCCTCAAAGGACCCCACCCCACCCCCTCTGTTCCCCATTCATGGCTGGGTTGGTTAAGGGAGGCTGGGAAGGGTCCACAAGGATCCATAAAAAAAGATCACCCAGTCAGAGCAGGCATGTGAGCTCCCTGAGAGCAGTGGCTTGACTTGCCACCTAGAAGGCTCCGCCTATGCGTCTGATGTATGAATATGTGAAAGAGTGAAAGAATACATGGAAAAAAGAATAAGTAGGAGGGCTAGAAAGAGGGGGAAATTTCAGCTACCGAGAAAAAGCCGAAGGAGGGTTTTGTACAGTTCCGGTGACGGATATCCAGGGTGCATGACGGCAGGTGAGTCAGGATAGGCTAGGTAATGCTGCAGTAACAAACACCCCTCCAATCCCAGCGGCTTTCCAACAAACATGTTTATTTCTTGTTTATGCGCTGTAAGGCAGGTTATCAGGAGGCTCTGTTCTTCCAAGTTACTCAAAGATCCAGCTGAAGGAAGCTCCACGTTGACACGCTTTCATGATGGCGGCAGCAGAGAAAAGATGTGGAAAACTCCACATTGGTTCTGACATTTTCTGCCCGGAAACTTCTTACATCCCTTCTGCTCATATTTCATTGGTCAAAACAAGTTATATGGTCACACTTAAGTTCAAGTGGATGGAGAAGTACAATCCTTACAAAAATGACAGGACTGGCTGTTTTCAATAGGACTAATTACCACCATCTGTGGTATAGGCCAGAGGGCCACTTGGGCTGAATGCAGCTCACAGACATGGTTTGTTTGGCCTCCTCAGTATTTTAAATATTTTTAGGTGGTTTCCAACATTTATGACATCATCATATGTCATCTACAAATCTGTATACCTGGCAAGGTTTGAAATTTGGACTATGAGGTGACAGTGAGTATCTTAGTCCATTTAGGGTGCTACCATAAAATACCATAGACCAGGTGGTTTATAATCAACAGAAATTGATTTCTCACAGATCTGGGAAGTCCAAGATCAAGGCACCAGCAGATTTGGTATCTGGTGAGGTCCTTCCTGGTTCATAGATGGCTGTCTTTTTGCTGTGTCCTTACATGGCGGAAGGTTGAGGGAGGTCTCTGGAACCGCCTTTATAAGGTCACTAATTCCATTCAAGAGGTCTCTACCCTCGTGACCTAATCACCCCCCAGTGCTCCACCTGCTGATATCATCACATTGGTGATTAGGTTTCAGAGTATGAGTTTTGCAGGCACACAAACCTTCAGTCCATTGCACTGAGCCTGGTTACTTTGACATGGATTAAGTTGGGCCAATTATAACAGAAAAACTCAAAATAGTGCAGCTTAAATGAGATGGATGCTTCTTTCTCACATAAAAGAAGTCGGAAGATTAATAGGCAGCTCAGGCCTGGCATGGAAGACTCAAAAAGCCATCAGGGACTTAGCTCTTCTCTCTGTTCTTCCATCTTCAGTGTCCGGCTTTTTTTTTTCTTTTCTTTTTTTTTGAGACGAAGTTTCCCTCTTGTTGCCCGGGCTGCAGTGCAATGGTGTGATCTCAGCTCACCGTGACCTCCGCCTCCTGGGTTCAAGCGATTCTCCTGCCACAGGCTCCTGAGTAGCTAGGATTACAGGCATGCGCCACCATGCCTGGTTAATTTTGTATTTCTAGTAGAAACAGGGTTTCTCCATGTTGGTCAGGCTGATCTCGAACTCCTGACCTCAGGTGATCTCCTGACCTCCCAAAGTGCTGGGGTGTATGGCTTTTATCTCAAAGGTTGCTTCATAGTCCATCATGACTTCCGGGGTTCCAGCCATCACATCTATAATCTAGGCCAAAGAAGGAAAGGTTGAAGGCAAAAAAAGGTGCTTCTTGTCTGACTCAGCAGCCTTGATGCAGTCTTTCCAGAAGTCTCATACAATGCTTCGATTTACATCTTATTGGCCAGAAATAGTCACATGGTTACAGTAAGTACAAGGGAGAGACTAGGGGTAGTCATGTGACTGTGCTCGGGCCAAGGTAGTCTTTCTCCAGGACAAAATTTAAGTTAAAAATAACTTAAATAAGAATGATCATTCTGCTGCTAACGAGAAAGGGCAGAATTGAGATTGTCAGTTAAGGTTGTCTCTGCCTTGGGCCTGCAGTCCTGATTGTGGAGAAGCAGATACTTCACTAACGCTGGGCCTGAGTTTACCAATCTGCCACAGACGCCTCCATGGTTTAATACCTTTCTAGTACTCAGCGTCACTGTCTATTCATCTCAGGGCTTGTGTTGGCTTTTTTTTTTTTTTTAAGTGAAACTGAGAGGAGAAAGAAATATTTCCTATTCTTATGTCTCTATTAAAATCAAAAGAGCAAAAAGAAAAAAAAAAATCAAAACCAAGAGAGTCATATATTTCAGGAAAAGCAAAAAAAGGAAGCATATTTCTTTGGGGAAGGGAAAAATATTCCTATCTGTGTATCATGCAAACAAGGTGCGTTGAAAATACGCAACTTGGCTGGGTGCGGTGGCTCATACCTGTAATCCTAGCACTGTGGGAGGCCAAGGTGGGTGGATCACAAGGTGAGGAATTCAAGACCAGCCTGGCCAACAGGGTGAAACCCTGGATCTGCTAAAAATACAAAAATTAGCTGGTTGTGGTGGCACACACCTATAGTCCCAGCTACTCAGGAGGCTGAGGCAGGAGAATCACTTGAACTCAGGAGGCGGAGGTTGTAGTGAGCTGAGATCGTGCCACCGCACTCCAGCCTGGGCGACAGAGCGAGACTCCGCCTCAAAAAAAAAAAAAACGGCCGGGTGCAGTGGCTCACACCTGTAATCCCAGCACTTTGGGAGGCTGAGGCAGGCGGATCACAAGGTCAGGAGTTTGAGACCAGCCTGGCCAATATGGTGAAATATCGTCTCTACTAAAAAATACAAAAAATTAGCCGGGTGTGGTGGCGCACGCCTGTAGTTCCAGCTACTGCGGAGGCTGAGGCAGGAGAATCGCTGGAACCTGGGAGGCAGAGGTTGCAGTGAGCCGATATCGCGCCACTGCACTCCAGCCTGGGTGACAGAGTGAGATTCTGTCTCCAAAAAAAAAAAAAAAAAAAGGAAAATATGCAACTTATCACATTATCATGAAACAGCTGACTTGCTTTACTGACCATTCTGGCCTGACATGCACTTCACTGGGTGGGTAGCTCCCTGGGAAGACAGGGGGCCTCAGCCTCCCTGGCTCTGCACACTGCATCCCTCTTCCTGGGAGGAGGACAGCCCCGTTTTGTCCAACCCCTCTTACCCCTCATTTGGAATTATCTCACCCTTCTTTGTATTCAGGGCTTATTTTGAGCAAGTTCAAAACTGCCTTGCAAAGTTCAAGATCATTATGGCAGGCGAAAATGCAGTGAAATTGCACACCACTGTCAGTTAATTACTAAAAATCCTTTAATAGCTGACATTATTATAAATTATATACCCATGATGACAGGGACAATTGGGCTCTCTGTTTTTCTTGCCCTGCATTGGAACCCCAAACAATGCTGTCTTGTTGGGGAGAATGACCTGGATGCACTTGCAGGCAAGTTGGGAGTTTCCATGGGCTACCTTTGCTGACCACACGGCCCCTGGTCCTCTGAGGACACCCTGCTCCTGGGTGGGGAGGAGGCAGCTGCCTGATAAGGCCTCAGAATCAATCCTCCCTCCATTTCCACTCCGCTTCTCCACTGCCATTGCTGTAAGAGTCTCTTCTTGGACCTCACAACTCCCTCTGCTCTGTTCCCTGTTTCTCTGCCCATCTAGCCCCAGCTCAAAGAGCTCCTCTTCCAGGCAGCCTCCCCCGATTCTCCTTCCCAAAGATGTAGACTCGAGGCAGGTAGATTCTCTTTTGTCTTTTGAGTCAGGTGTGTAAAGCATACATCTTACAAGTAAACCTTGATGATGTTCTTACATATGTATCTACCATTTAACCTTTTTCCAGATCGAAATGTACATCCTTTCTTAACTCAAAAATGTTTCTGTGTGTAAGAATCCCCTCAGGAGCAGGTAAAAAAATGCAGCCTCTGGCCTAACCCAGAGATGCTGATTCAGTGGGCCTGGGATGGCCCAGGAGTCTATAGGTTAGTTACACCTAGGCCTTCAGGTAGAGGGGCCTGCAGTCCACCCTTGCAGAAACCCACCCATTGCTTGCTGGGATAAGTTCTGTTTCTTCTTAGTTACTCCCCTGTTGGGGGGTGGGGCATGCTCTGGTCCCTTTTATCTGGGGGCTCAGCAAGGTTTTGGGTTAAAAACAGCACCTGCAGGGGTGGATTCAGGCTGGATGCAGGCTGAAACTTCAATTTGGGAAGCTGTCTTCAAGAAAAGAATACTTTGGGCTGGACGTGGTGGCTCACGCCTGTAATCCCAGCACTTTGGGAGGCCGAGGCGGGCGGATCACCTGAGGTCAGGAGTTCAAGACGAGCCTGTCCAAGATGGAGAAACCTCATCTCTACTCAAAACACAAAATTAGCCGGGCGTGGTGGTGCATGCCTGTAATCCCAGCTACTCAGGAGGCTGAGGCAGGAGAATCGCTGGAACTTGGGAGGCAGAGGTTGCCGTGAGCCAAGATCGCACCATTGCACTCCAGCCTGGGCAATAAGAGCAAAATTCCACCTCAAAAAACAAACAAACAAAGAATACTTTGTTGGTACAGGGTCTTGTAAGGGCTTCCCACAACTGATGTTTGCCCACTTTCAATCCACTCCTGGCAGCCACCAAGAATTCACAGTCTTAGATGTTACTGAGGTGAGAAGTTGTTTGCTAGACAAGACCGATCACTCCCCAGCCCATCCTTTCCATCTACAGGTACAGTCATGGAGATGTTGGACCCTGTGCCATACCAGTATCACCTTGGGGAGCTAAAAAAGCAAAAATAACCAAGCAGCACACTTGGGCCCCACACCAAATCTTTCTGATTAAATTGGTTTGGGGTGGGGATTGTGCTTTAGTAGTTCTTTTGAAACACCCAGGTGCCTCTAATACACAGCCAAAGCTGAGAATCGCTGAGCAGAGACTTGATTCTGAATTTTAATCTTTCCTTATCTGCTCCAGACTTATACTAAGAGAAGGCCACCTCCCACCACTACCTTCCGCCTCTCCCTCTGAAGGGGCCAGGATACTGGCTGTGGTCACTATTCTCCATGCCAACCACGTACCTGGCCCACCTCCAGTGCACCCCTTCCATTCTGGGGACAGATCAACCAGTAGTAATCGGCATTTATGAAGCATCATACATTATTCCTGATCCTCAGGACAACTGTACATTTTAGCAGGGAGGATACTGAGCTCAGGAAGCCTTAGTGATTACTTTATAGTGGTCCAGTGGGTAAGTGCTGGAGCTGGGATCAAATCCAGGTCTTTACGATTCCAAAGCCAATGTGTATTTCTCTGAGCCAGGCTGCTCCTAGAAGCAGTGCTTGTTTACTGAATGCCAGTCATGCCTCAGGTACAGGCCCAGGGCCGACTTATCCATTAGGCACAGCAGGTCCAGGGCCTAGAGCCCATGAAATTTTAGGGGGCCTACAAAATGTTTTCATTTTAATTTTCCTTTTTTTTTTTTGAGAGGGAGTCACTCTCTGTTACCCAGGCTGCAGTGCAGTGACGTGATCTCGGCTCACTGCAACCTCCACTTATTGGGTTCAGGCGATTCTCCTGCCTCAGCCTCCCTAGTGGCTGGGACTACAGGCACGTGCCACCATGCCCAGCTAATTTTGTGTATGCGTGTGTTTTTTTTTTAGTAGAGACAGGGTTTCACTGTGTTAGCCAGGATGGGCTCGATCTCCTGACCTCGTGATCTGCCCACCTCGGCCTCCCAAAGTGTTGGGATTACAGGCGTGAGTCACCACGCTCACCTCATTTTAATTTTCTTTAAAACAACAATAATAATAATAGTAATAATAAATATATAACAATAAGTCCAGCCTGGATTTCATTTATCTTGATGCCAATATACTATTTTTTAAAAATTGTATGGGAGAAGGGGCCTGTGGAGACAGCGTCCAAGGCCCATGGAGGTCGTAATGGCCTGGAGGGTACTGGAGACTGTGTCCCTCAGCCCTTTCCAGAGCATGGCTCAGGCTGGTGGGAATTAAGCAAGGAATGTTTATTACATACTTTCTGTACGCCTCCCTCTGGGAAGTAAACAGGAGCATAAAGCCTGCCCTGGTCTGCCTAGGAAGAGAAGATGTACACACAGGAAGCTAAAAGCGACACCAGACAGGATGCACGCTCCGACCGCCGTCACCTCTTACTTAGATCTCTTCTTGTTTTTGTCGTTCCATTTGTCACTCACTGTTCCGCTTTGTAGGTTACTGAACCGTTTCATGTACTTAATGGTTTATTAACAATTCTTTTGTTGATTTCTTGCTTTCTTCAACAAATATTTACTATTTTAATAATATATTTATTATTTTAAAATATTTGACTCATGTATGTGTGTGTTTAAGACAGGGTCCATCCACTATGTTGCCAGGCTCTGTGGTGCAGTGCTTATTCAAAGGCATGATCAGAACACATTTTAGCCTCAAACTCCTGGCTTTAAGCAATCCTTGTGTCTCAGCTTCCCAAGTAGCTGGGACTACCAGTGTACCTGGCTCTAATTTAACTTTTTTTTTTTTTTGAGGAGCAGTCTCACTCTGTCACCCAGGCTGGAGTGCAGTGACCAGGTCTCAGCTCACTGCAATGTTCGTCCCCCAGGTTCAAGAAATTCTCCTGCCTTAGCCTCCCAAGTAGCTGGGAGTATAGGCGCGTGCCACCAGATCTGGCTGATTTTTGTATTTTTAGTAGAAGCAGGGTTTTATTCTGTTGGCCAGGCTGGTCTCAAACTCCTGACCTCGTGATCTGCCTGCCTCAGCCTCCCCAAATGCTGGGATTACAGGCATGAGCCACCACACCTGGCCCCGACTTAATTGTTTTTGAATGGGTAATTCAGCTCATGGTACAAACATTCAGGAAGTACTGTAGGATATACACCAAGAATGCCAAGGGCAGGAGAGAAGGAGGCCCCTTTTGTATTGAATCTTTGGTATCGCTTATATTTTGTACCAAGTTCAAGTACTGCCTATTTAATAGAATAAAAACAAGCAAGCAAACCAAAAACCAGCTGCGTATGGTTGAAGAGTTAATTCACCCAGCTTTCTAGCCTTCTGGTTTCCTTCCCCAGAAGCAACCATTCACACCAGCTTATCATGTATCTTTCCAACATTTATGTGCGTACAAGCACATATGCTTTTAAAAATTTCATGCAAATTGTAGTACACCGTACACATCCTCGTTAATGTCTTGATCTCCTTTTTTTCTTTCAAGATGGAGTTTCACTCTTGTCACCCAGGCTGGAGTGCAATGCTGCGATCTCAGCTCACTGCAACCTCCGCTTCCTGGGTTCAAGCAATTCTCCTGCTTCAGCCTCCCGAATAGCTGGGATTACAGGCATGCGCCACCACGCCCAGCTAATTTTTGTATTTTGGGTAGAGATGGGGTTTCACCATGTTGGCCAGGCTGGTCTTGAACTCCTGACCTCAGGTGATTTGCCGGCCTCAGCCTCCCACAGTGCTGGGATTACAGGCGTGACACCGTGCACAGCCTGCGTTATCTTTTTATATGGGGCGGGGAGGCTCCCTCCTTCTTTTTCAACAGCTGGATGCTATACCATAATTTAACTAGTACTAATTTCTTTATCTTGTATTGATAAAGTTAAGGTTATGTCCAATCTCTTTCCTTTTGCTATAAAGTAACTTTATAGAGCCCAACTCCCTCCTTTCATTTATACAATACATGACCATATATATATATCATTTCACTCATATTGCAAGCACATCTGTATGGTATATGTATAAACTGGAATTGCAGGGTCGACGTGTGGGCATTGCTGCAGGGAGGGGAAATTGGCAGAATTTCTCTGGGGTACCCAGCTACATCTATCAAAAGTTAAGATCTGCCTCCTCTCCCTAAAAGGGAGCACCTCCTGGGTGCTGGGTTAGGGGGTGCAGAGTTGAGGAGGACTCAGGCTTTGCTCTTGAGGGTCTCTTCAATGTGGACAAATCCTCTCCAGCCCTGGGAAGTAGGAATGTAAAATTCCAGGGCAGCGCAAGGAAGATAGCTTTGGGCTAGTCACTGGGGAGAAAGGGGGAAAAGGTTGTCCAGAGGAATGGGAGGAAGGACATTCCAGGCAGATGAACCAGCAAGTGCAAAGTCTGGAATATCAGAGAGCAGGTGGGGCACTTTGGGGTTTTCCGGAGAGCAGCCTTCTCTTGTTCAGGATTCATGGGTGGGGCAGGGTGGGGGAGACGAAGTGAGGCCTGCTCCTTACATGGCTGGGAGTTACTCTTTAGCTGCTTAGCCACGGGGAGTTACTACAGCGTTCTCAATCTGGAAGCCTGACAGTCAGAGAGGACTGCTAGAAGGCTCTCTCTGACCATGTTACAGAAGAGGGATTGAATGCAGACATATCTTCAAATAAACTCCTAGTGACTGAAGGGCAGGGCTCCCTGTACTAAATGCCAATAAGTGCCCAGTAGAAATGCTGTTGAATTATAGCCAAGCACCAAAATGTGGCACATCCCTGGCTATCGTTTCTCAAATGAGGGCTTCTACAATTCCCTGAAGGTTGGAAGAGTGAGCCTCCTCCAGGACGGCCGGGGTCAGGTCTGCAATCAGTCTGAGGCCAGGGTCTGATGCTGCTCATAGTGACCGTGACATGCTTGATGAGAAGTCTCCCATCTCAGGCTGGGTGCGGTGACTCAGGCCTGTAATACCAGCACCTTGGGAGGCCGAGGTGGGCGTATCGTGAGGCCAGGAGTTCGAGACCAGCCTGACCAACACAGTGAAATCCTGTTTCTACTAAAAATACAAAAATCAGCCGGGCATGGTGGCTGGCGCCTGTAACCCTAGTTACTCAGGAGGCTGAGGCAGGAGAATCGCTTGAACCCAGGAGGCAGAGGTTGCAGTGAGCCGAGATTGCGACACTGCACTCCAGCCTGGGTGAAAGAGCGACACTCTCAAAAAAAAAAAAAAAAAGTCTCTCATCTCTGTTTAGAACTCATGAGAATTGTGCATTCTATTCCCTGATATATCTGGGTTAGTTTTAATATTAAAGATCAAATATATTACAAATGTAATATAAAAATTTCCGGGCTGGGCGTGGTGGCTCACATCTGTAATCCCAGAACTTCGGGAGGCTGAGGCCAGTGGATGAACTGAGTCAGGAGTTTGAGGCCAGCCTGGCCCACATGGTAAAACCCTGTCTCTATTAAAAATACAAAAACTTAGCTGGGTGTGGTGGAGGCACCTGTAATCCCAGCTACTTGGGAGACTGAGGCAGGAGAATCACTTGAACCTGGGAGGTGGAGGTTGCAGTGACCTGAGATCACTCCATTGCACTCCAGCCTGGGCGACAAAAGCGAAACTCCGTCTCAAAAATAATAAAATGAAATAAATAAATAAATAAGTAAATTTCCCTAACATCTGTGAATGAAATAAGCTCTCCAGAAAAATCCCTGGATTCCAAAAGGCCCCACATGAGCCCAGTTTGAGGAGGATGGATCCAGGTGATGCAGGCTCACAGTCCTCGCCCTGGCCTCTGTGCAAATGCCTCCATCCCATTTAACAACCATGAAACTCACTGCACTTTGCTCATTCGTGCCTCCATTCATTCATTCATCCATGCAATATTTTTGAAAGCTGATAATGTCCAGGGCATTGCCCTTCCTTATGGGTACACAAGGAGCAGGGTAACAGTAGCAGCTCCACATATTATCTCAATCAACTCTCACAATGACCAAATGAGGTAGGTCCCTACGCTTAGGAAGCTCATTAATCCGCTTACGGAGCTGCTGAGTCCTACAGTGTGCCACAGCTTTATTCATTTAATTTCCACCTTGGTCAAGTGAGTCCATTTTACAGGTAAGAGAACTGAGGGTCACAGAGGTTAAACAGTTTGCAGGGTTGCTGTTAGTTCAGTGCCTTAACTTGGTCGTGACTGACTCCATGCTCATTTCACTAACAAAACTACTTTTAATTGAGCACTTACTAGGTGCCAGACACTGCACTAAGCATTTTGATCTTCAAAACGACCTCCTAATGTTATGATTACTATTACTAGTAAAAGATTAAGCATCATTGACATGAGTATACTGTTCAGGTGTTCTTTACTTTTTGAGATGGAATCTCGCTCTTGTTGCCCAGGCTGGAGTACAGTGACGTGATCTCTGCTCACTGCAACCTCTGACTCCTGGGTTCAAGCGATTCTCCTGCCTCAGCCTCCTGAGTAGCTGGGATTACAGGTGCTCGCCAGGATGCCAGCTAATTTTTGTACTTTTAGTAGAGACGGGGTTTTGTTATGTTGGCTAGGCTGGTCTCGAACTCCTGACCTCAGGTGATCTGCCCGCCTCGACCTCCCAAAGTACCGGAATTATAGGGGTGAGCCATTGCACCCAGCCTCAGATGTTCTTTTATACTTTTAAAGATATGACAGCCAATCATGCTGGCTGTATCCTCAGGATATATAAAATGTCCAGGATCCAACTGCTGTTCCCCCACAGCCAGTGCTCCCACCCTGGTCCAAGCCACCATGGCCTCTGGCCTGGACCACGGCCACAGTCTCCTACCCAGCACTGCTCCCACTGTCCCCTTGCAGTCAGTTCACAAGGCAGTTCAAGGCAGCCTGTTGAAACAGATGGAGATTCTGTTCCTTCTCTGCTCGGAACCTCCAGGGGCTCCCAAGTCTCCCAGATGACAAGCCAAAGACCCAACAATAGCCTGTGAGAACCTACAATCTGCCCCCAGTATCACTCCGATCTCATCACTTTTTTGATGATCCTGGAACATGCCAGGTCTGCTCCTGTTTCAGGGCCCTTGCACTTGCTGTTCTCTGTGCCTGTGACATCCTTCCCCCAGAGAGAATCATAGCTAGTTTCCTTCTCACTCTACCCCCACCATCAAGACCTAGCTCAAATGTCACCTTCTCAGGGAAGCCTTCCCTGACCATTCTCTAAACCGAAACCTGCCTGCCCCTAACATTCCTCTCTCTTCTCCCCTGCTTTATTTTTGACCTTGTACCTTTACCTTCCAATACACTGGGACCCTGGTTATTTTGTTGTGATCTTCCCCTTATACTCCTTGAGTTGAGGAATTTTTGTATTCTCCTTACTGCAGGATTGGTAGCACCTAGAAGAGGGCCTGGCACTCAGTAGGAGCTCAGTAATTATGTGTTAAATGAATGAACACAAAGTTCCATTCATTCACATGTGCATTTTCCAAGGGAGAGAGGGTCCAGAGCATTCATCAGAGCTTCAGAAGGGTTGTTTACCACTGCCCAAGGTTCTCCCATTTGGGGCTATGTTGACCAAGCAGATTTACTTTCCAAAGGGGGAGAGAATGTCACTTAGCCACTTGGGCCTGTAGTTAGTCTATAAAATTTGGGCCTTCGGAGTTAATAAATGAGACCCTGGTTTATCCATCAGTCTCTTATGAAGTGGGTCATTATGACTCAGTCTCCCTGCCAAACCACCTGCCTATAGCGAGAGGTAGCTCAGATCCCCTCTGTGGTGTCTCTGTTCATAAGTGGTAGCTCCTAAATACTGCCCCTTTCCCACCACCCAGACATAACTTTTCCCTTCCATGATGTCTGCTGTTTCATGCCTTGTGCCTTTCCAGTAATGCAGGACATTTTCCAAGGGCGAGGAACTGGTTTTCTTTTCTAGGACTAGGTATTAAGAAGATGCACACACATCTCAAGCAGCTCTGGGTTCAAGTCTCGACTCTGCTACCTACTCACTGTGTGATCTGTAAAAAATTACTTCACCTCTTTCTTTCTCTAAAAATATGGGTCTAGGAAGAATAATACCGCCTTCACTGTGTTGTCTGGGGGATTTGATGAGCTACTGATGTGCTTGGCACAGGGTTAAGTATGGAGTTAAGTGCGGGATTTTATTTCAACCACCCTACAAATATTTATTGAGTGCCCGCTATGTGACAGGCATTGAACTAGGGGCCAGGAAGAATAAATGGGAGCCGTCTTACGTGATTTAGCTTTTCAATGGCACAGACAGAATAGCATCAAATGGCCTGTTTCCGACTCTACAGCCGCCGCACTGCTGTAGGTGGCCTGGGCCTGCTACATTCACCATCCCTTGTGGAGCTTACATCCCAAAGGTAGAAGAGAACAGATAAAAGAGTGTATGGTTTTGAAATAGGACAAGCCCAGTAAATGGGAAGAATAGAGTGCTTTGGGGAAAATACTGGAATAACAGAGTGGGGGCAGATTTGAATCTGAGGGGGTAAGAGTTACTTGTGAGTTATTCTATGAGTAACTTGGGTGCAGAGACCTGGGGATAAGCATCAGGGACCCTACCTTCTTCTTTCCTCTCTTTTCCCTACATCCCTAGGGATCTGGAGCTTGCTCTGTGGTCTGGCAGCCTCGGGGAAGGGTGTTTTTAAGCTGTAGCTTGGCCCTGCCCTGCTGGGCTCCGCCACACGCACCCTCTAGTGGTCACAACTCGTGCCAGGCACTAGGCTGGATGGGCCCTAGGAATCCAAGGAGAGCAGGACTGCCACTGCCATTCCCTTCCTGACATTATCTTCACTCGGACGCAGTGGTCCTGTAACAAGGGCTGCTTCTAGGTCCTCTTGTCACTTAATTTTGTCAACCACCTCCAGCATGATTTTTTTTTGAGATGGAGTCCTGCTCTGTCACCCAGGCTGGAGTGCAGTGGCATGATCTCGGCTCACTGCAACCTCCGCCTCCCAGGTTCAAGCGATTTTCTTGACTCAGTCTCCTGAGTAGCTGGGACTTCAGGCATGTGCCACCACAACCGGCTAATTTTTTATATTTTTAGTAGAGATGGGGTTTCACCATGTTAGCCAGGATGGTCTCGATCTCCTGACCTCGTGATCAGCCCACCTTGGCCTCCCAAAGTGCTGGGATTATAGGCATGAGCCACTGCGCTGGCCTCCAGCATGATTCTTATTTCCACTTCACAGATGAAAATCCCAAGGCTTATAGCGTTGAGGGAGGTAAGGAGGGTCAGTACTGAATTTCGGCCCACTGGACTCTGGTTTCTGCAAGCCTCATTCAGCATCATTCTTGAGCACATCAGGAATGATGCCACATCTCCCAGTGAGCAAGAGATGATGCCAGATTTTGCCCATTACTGCCCAGCAAAAGAAAGGTCTCCTGAGAAAGGTCACTGCTGCAGTCTCTCCTTGGTCTGAGGCTATTGGGGCATCTCTCAGGGCGCTCCTCCAGCAACTCTGCAGATTGGGAGGCCGTGCTACCTCAGAGAGGCATAGGGGTGGAAGTGTGGGGAAGGGAGCCCCTAGGGCTCTGTGCTGAGTATCTGTGAAAGCACACAAGTCCCTGCCCTCAGGGGAGGTCCTGCTGGTAATCCTTCTTCCTGCCGGAACATTTCCTTTGCTTCCCATTACACAAGCACACCCCTTCTTCAGCCAAACTGTCTGGGTTTTAATCCGGCCTCTGCCAGTAACTACAAGTTACTTTGTGCAAGCCTTTGCGCTTCAGCGTCTTTATCTACAAAACGATGGTAACTCTCTCGCCTATAATACCAGCACTTTGGGAGGCCGAGGCGGGTGGATCACGTCAGGTTAGAAGTTCGAGACCAGGCTGGCCAACATGATGAAACCCCATCTCCACTACAAACACAAGAATTAGCCAGTCCTGGTGGTGCAAGCCTGTAGTTCCAGCTACTTGGGAGGCTGAGGCAGGAGAATCACTTGAGCCCGGGAGGCGGAGGCTGCAGTGAGCCCAGATCACACCACTGCAGTACAGGTGGGGGACAAAACAAGACTCCGTCTCAAAATAAATAAATACAATAAAATAAAATATAAAAATAAAATGACAGTCACCACCACACCTATCCCCAAAATGTTGTAGTCTGGGGACGTCAACCCCTGACACTTTGATTCAGCAGGTGGGCCTGTTTGGAAATCCCTTCTTGAAGAGTGTAGTCTGGCAACACAGACCTACACACCACGTCCAGCCAGGATGAGCGGGCATGCTGGTTCATGCCCCTCTTGTTTTAGCATGTTAGCATTGTCAGTGCCATCCCTGTTTTACTGGCAGGTTATATGAGTGAGTTCCTGTGCCTCAGTTTCCTCATCTGTAAGTGCAGATAATAGTAACTATGTTCAGTGCTTATAGATTAATAATAATAGTATCTATGTTAACTGTTGGGAGAATTAGCTAAATCCTGGAGCACTACCTTGCCTATAGTAAGGACTCTGTAAGCATGACCGATTATTACTGTAATCCACACTCAAAGAGAGGCATGCGGATAAAAGAAAATACATTGAGTTTCTCTTTGCATTTTAAGATGTATTCATTTCCCCAAAGGGAAAAGTGACTTACAGAAGACGGGTTTTTGGGTGTTGGTGACATCACGTGTGTTTGTTTACTTGTGAGAAGTCATCCTGCTGTTCGCTTGCGATTCGTGCGTTTAACCTGCGCTACCTCCTGGGACCTTCCTGGTCCTGTGAAGCACGAACGGCAGGCATCCTCATCCGCGGTTTCAGATAAGAAAGTGAGGCCAGGACGGCTAATTTAATTTGGCCACAGCAGCAGGAGACGGGTGCGAGGAAGTTTCTGAGTCCGACCTTTCATTCGGGGAACAACTGCCCCTTCCAGAGAGCGCAGCGCGCACAGTACCTGGCTTCAGGTCAAGCTCAGCCAGTGGTCCTGAATCCTCCTCGCAAATGCCCCTCTTCCCCCAGCGCAGACAGACTCAGGGCCCGGCCGGGGGCTCGCACCGCCGCACACTCCCCGGGCCAGCCCCGCAGGAGGCCACCCTGGAGGGAGACGCGCTCCCCAGCGCCCCGAGGCCAAGGCGGGGAACGGCGCCTAGCCCTCGGCCAATGAGCGTAGCGGGATTTCTTTCATTCAGCGCGCGGCCAGGCTCCTGCCCGGAAAGGGGCGGGGCGCCGCGCCGTGGGTGGGGCCGCCGCGCGCGGGGGGAGAGGGCGGTGCCGGCCCCGCGGTCTAGCCAATCGGCGCCGCGCCCGGGGGGGGAGGGGGGCGCAGGCCTTTTTTCCCCTCCGCGCGGGACCAATCCCGACTTTACAAGCTTGAACTTTTGCCACCCTCGGACGAGCGAGCGCGCCCGAGGAGGTACCCCGCCGCGCCGGCTCCAGGGGCAGGAGCGGCCTTAACCCTTCCCGCGCCGGGTGTCAGGCTGCCGCCGCCGCGCCCCCGATCCCTCCCCCAGCCCACCCCCATTTTTGCGTGGACACCTCGCCAGGGAAAGCGTGATCCCTCACCCACAGCCGTCTCTGAGGTGCGGAGGGTAAACTGGGGAAGGGAGAGGAAGCACCCAGTCTGAAGGGGGCCCGGCCGGCCAGCGGCCCGCCTCGCTCCGAGGGAGGGCCGTGGCGACCGAGAGGAGCCAGCGAGTAGACAGACGCTCCCCGCCTCTACCCCACCCTCTCCGTCTCCCCGCTCCGGGCGAGCCTGGAGCCACCGTGCGCGAAGCGTCCTAAGCACCCACTCTGGCCCGGCAGAGCGACCCCCGGCTTTGCGCAGGGAGCGTGGAGCCCCCTCGTGCAGTCACGGGAGATCCGCTACCCCAGCATGTCAGCCGCCCCCTGCGCCTCAGAGGCTCGGCCCGGGAAGGCACACACACACAAGCACACCCATTTTTATTAGCCTGCCCTGGGATGGGGGTTTGGGACAACTTTAAAGAGCAAACTGTGTTTGTAAGTGCGTGCACAAGCCAGGGATAGGCAAAGCGCCCCGTTTGCGTCCGAGTCTCAGCGTCCGCCGAGCCCTCGCGCCTGTCCGTGGTTTGTGTAACCCTGTGTGTGTGTGTGTCCCCGCGCGCGTGTGTGTGCTCGCTGGCATCCGTGCCCGGGGCGCAACGCGAATCAGAGAGCGGGCCGCGGGTGCCGTCAGGCCTGGGGCCGGGGTGCCGGGGCGGTGTGTGGGGCGGGGGCCCGAGCTCGGCCCGCCCCGGGAGCCGGCCCCTTGGAGCCTCGGGCCCTGCAATGGGACGTGTTCTCCTTTAAGAGTTAAGAAACTTGAAACCTTGTTTGCGCAACAATCAGCGCCGCGGAGCCGCCAAAGTGTCTAGACTGGCATATGATGGGAGGCAGCCAATGACTCCGCGGCGCTCCTCCGGGGGCCCTCAGTGTGCGTTTGAGGAGAACAAAAAAGAGAGAGAGAGCCGAGCGGGGGAGCGATCGAGGGAGCCGAGCCGAGAGAAAGAGCCGCCGGGCGCTGCCTCGCCAGACCTCGCTGGGACCCCGGGGCCACCGGGAGGCACCTTTGTGCAGGGGGGAGGAGGGGCGACCTCGGCAGCCTCCGCGCCCGGAGCGTCCGAGCGCAGCGTGGGGCGGGCTGCGACCTCTGCCTCGGTGGATTGCATTTTAAATTAAGGATTCCCGGCAGCTCTTTGGGATTTTTACAGCGTCCACTCATGTGTTGACACCCGCGTCCGGGAGAAACTCGCTCCAAGTGCATCTAGCGCCTGGGACCTGAGACGGAGTTGGCCTTTCGTGCATGCAAATCCAGGGATTTAGGTTTTGTTTGGGATTTCCTTTTCTTTCTTTCCTTTTTTTTTCTTTTTTCTTTTTGCAGGGCGCAAGAAGGGAGCTGGGGGTATCAACAAGCCCGCCTTTCGGATCCTGCAGGAAAAGCCCATGTAGTTAAGCGCTTGGGTTTAAAAGGCAGGGCTTTCCATACACGTTTGGGAGTTCGGCGCGAGCGCTTTGTGCTCATGGACCAGCCGCGCAACTTTTGAAGGCTCTCCGGCCCATGTGGGGTCTTTCTGGCGGCGCGCTGCCTGCAGCCCCCCTAAAGCGCGGGGGCTGGAGTTGCTGAGCAGCCCCGCCGCCGCGGTCCATGTAGCCGCTGGCCGCGCGCGTGTTCCCGGCCGTCCCGCCTCGGCGAGCTCCCTCATGTTGCAGCCCTGCGGCGCCCCTTCGACGACAGGCTGTGCGCGGTCTGCACGGCGCTCCGCGGCGGAGCTTCATGTGGGGCTGCGACCCGCGCAGCCGGCGCCTCGCTGAGGGAACGGACCCCCGGTGACCGGAGACCGCCTCCCCCCCACCCCTGGCGCCAAAGGATATCGTATGTTCAGGTCCAAACGCTCGGGGCTGGTGCGGCGACTTTGGCGAAGTCGTGTGGTCCCCGACCGGGAGGAAGGCGGCAGCGGCGGCGGCGGCGGCGGCGGCGACGAGGATGGCAGCTTGGGCGACCGAGCTGAGCCGGCCCCGCGGGCACGAGAGGGCGGAGGCTGCGGCCGCTCCGAAGTCCGCCCGGTAGACCCGCGGCGGCCCCGGGACGCAGTGGGACAGCGAGGCGCCCAGAGCGCGGGGAGGCGCCGGCGCGCAGGGGGCTCCCCCAGGCCCTCGTCGGAGCCAGGGGCCGGCGCCGGGAGCTCCCTGCTGGACGTGGCGGAGCCGGGAGGCCCGGGCTGGCTGCCCGAGAGTGACTGCGAGACGGTGACCTGCTGTCTGTTTTCGGAGCGGGACGCCGCCGGCGCTCCCCGGGACGCCAGCGACCCCCCGGCCGGGGCGGCCCCGGAGCCGGCGGGAGGCGGGCGGAGTCGCGAAGCGCGCTCGCGGCCGCTGCTGCTGGAGCAGGAACTCGAAACGGTCACGTACTCGCTGCTGAAGCGGCTCAAGGAGCGCTCGCTGGACACGCTGCTGGAGGCGGTGGAGTCCCGCGGCGGCGTGCTGGGCGGCTGCGTGCTGGTACCGCGCGCCGACCTCCGCCTGGGCGGCCAGCCCGCGCCGCCGCAGCTGCTGCTCGGCCGCCTCTTCCGCTGGCCCGACCTGCAGCACGCGGTGGAGCTGAAGCCCCTGTGCGGCTGCCACAGCTTCGCCGCCGCCGACGGCCCCACTGTGTGCTGCAACCCCTACCACTTCAGCCGGCTCTGCGGGCCAGGTGAGCGCCATGCGCCGGCCGGGGGCGGTCCCCGGCTCCTCCTCCCCGTCCCCTTCCTTGCCCTTCTCTCTAAGTGTGACGCCGCGGGTCGGCGCAGCCGCGGGTGCTCCCCCGGGTGTCCTTGGAGCGTGGGAGCCCCCAGGGGAGGCGCCTCAGCCCGGCCCAGGGGAGTGGGTGTCCCAGCACACACATCAAGTGGCAGCTTTATCTCGAGGCTCCGGGAAACTTAAATGGGTGCACGTCGTCGTTTTCTCTGTGCACTTTCAGGGACATGATGTAGGCTCCAACTTCATAGGCAGGGAGAGCAGAGGGCAGGCCCACGAGAGGTCAAAGAAGTAGGTGCTGTCGCCTCCCACCCCAGTTCCAGACTCTGCCCCAGACTGTGCCCAGGCTTCTAGCATTTGTAGGCATGTGCCCATACCCATATTATGCTTTTCTATGTCCAAGTAGCTGTAAGTTGTGAAATTGGGTGTACACAAATCATAGCTAGAATCAAGTGTTCATCAAATATCCCACTAATGCCTTTGGACAAAGCTTTGCAGGTTAGCCTCACTCTGGAGTAAAGAGCACCCTCTTTATTTCCCACATGCTGCTATTCCCCACATCCCTTGGGTGTCAAATGCCAGGATCTTCCATCCTCCTCGCGTGTTCAGCTTTTGTATAGCGTTGAGGGTCTTGCAGGCATCCACAAGTAGGTGAAGAAGCCAGATACTTAATGACCTCTGAGCACTGGCCCCCTTCTTTGTTCTCCTCTTGAGATTCCCTGCACACACCCCACCCTCAGCCTTGCTCACCTGGCCAGGCCCTGGTGCTCAGGTCCAGACAGGCGGAAGCCCCAGCAGGCCAGGAGCTTGCATTCGCCTTGCTCTGAACTCTGCCCTGCAGGGAACACACATGTTAGCTTGTAGCTAGCCTCTGCGGGATGTATGGGAATCCATTAAGTGGCACTGGGGTTTTGCAGGGGTGGGACTGTCAGGGATTCACAGGCTGTTGAGCCCGGGAGGGCTCTGGGTCCCTCCATTCTGGCTTCCCTGGGGAGTCAGCACCCAGGTTGGGAGCACTTAAAAGGTCAGATTGTAGGTCTCCCGACTCAGTTTGGGAGGGGAAGCTGGGCCTAGGATCATGCATTTGTCCCAGGTGTCTTGTTTTCGTGTGGAGTAGTTTCTGGAGTGGAAAGGAGGTTTTTCCTCAGTGATGCTTCCTGAATAGAGGGCATTGATGGGGGTGGGTGTGGAGGGGCCGTGTTGATCAAGCACCCTACTCCCCTCCTGGTCACTCCAGGCTCAGTTCAGGAGCTATGAGCAGTCTCTGACCTGTGGCTCATGCCAGGCTTTCTGTGTACTCTTTTCCCCTTCCTGACAGCTTCACTGAAAGTGCCTTTCTCTCCTCTTCGAACTCTGTCTCCTCCCTGCCTCTGGCAAGGAGACCCTATTTGTGGTTGGCTGTCTTGTTCCTGGTCGTCTCTTTTTTTAAGTGGGCCCCTGGCAGGTATTTTTCTCTCTCGCCACTTCAGTGTGCCAACAAATGTTCGATGAGCATCTACTCTGGGCCAGGCACTGTGCTGGGTGCCGTGGCTGGCAGAGTGGAAATATGAGTAGGCTCTGTGCTCTCAAGAAACATAATCCCATGGGGGATTTATGGGGAAGAGATGGGGGAAGACAGGCAGTGTGCAGGGCCAGGTCTGTAGGTCTGAACTACCAGAAGGCTGTGGGTGTGTATGTAGTAGGATCACCTGCAGGAGCTCTACAGCTCCAACCTGGAGCAGGGCCTTGGAGGATGGTCAGAGGAGAGGGAGCCAGCCAGCTCAGAGTCAAGGTGCCAGGCACACTCAGGTGGGTGGGCAGGGAGGGGAGGAGTGAAAAAGTTGGAGGCAATGGACAGGACTGCTCCTGCTACTACTCCTTGGACTAGGAGTTGGAGTGGGTGTTGGTTTGCATTTGGTGGTCTTGGACAGGTACAGGTCAAGGGATACCTGGCAAGCTGGAGTAGAGTGGTTCTTAACTATGGACCCAGTCCTAGGCTCTGCCCAGCTAGTAACCTGCAGCTTGACTTTGGATGAGTTACCTCCCCTGTCAGCCACGGTGGTGGTCAGTGGGGGTGGCTCTGGGAACGTTCTCCCCATCTAAATCTGAAAGCCTTGGGACTTGATTCTTCTCCTTCTCCCAGAAGGAGGCGCTGTTGCGGGGGCTGCAGCACCCCGAGTCTCCTCCCCTGCCTCTTTGCTAGCTGCTAGCCTCTGGGGTCCCCATTCAGCCACCCTGGGGACAGCTGGGAGGACCGACGGCCAGGGAAGAGTTTCCAGTATGTGCCGGGTTGACCCTCTTGCCGCTGGCCTGAGAGCTGGGGGAGCCCTGGGCTGCCCACCCCGCCCCCGTTGCCTGGCCGCCAGCCTGGCTCCCGTAACTGGGCGGGTGCATAGCTGGGGCTCAGCCGTGCGCGTCCTGATAAGGAGACTGCTCCTTCCAGGGCTCGGGGGAGAGGGCCGGGGCACCGGGCAGGCAGACGCGCGCACACACAGCGCACGCACACAGCTAGCGAGCAAAGTACGCTGGAACACTGGCAAAGGGGGACTCCCACCTGGCACAGTCACACCCCCACACCCTCCCCCCCCCATGTCCACCGGCCACCGCAGGGAGCCCCAGTGAAGGGAGACCCCTCATTGGCAGTGTGGACCCCTGCTGTTCAGAGCGCGCTCTCCATCCGGGTCAAATTGCTTTGGAGCCTTGGGGCAAATTTCCCCTTTGGGCTTCTTTTCCCATCTTTAAAGCAAGGAGTTGGAGGGAATCCCTGAGGGCTGATGTGCAGATGCCAGGCCACAGAGGCCTCTCTCCCCTCCACTGCTCTGCTCCAGGCTGGTCTCAGAAACTGGGGTCCTCAGCAGGGGACCCGCCTCTGCTGGGCATGGGCTGGGGGCCTCCTGGCCTCTCAGCCCGTGGGAGTCAGGCCCAGCTCTGCCTCCCCGTTGGGTGTCTTTCTGTCCCAGGAAAAGTCAGTTCGCTGAGCTCGGTGGGTGCCTATGTGGACGGAAATGTGGAGAAATACTTTAATCACAGCTCTAACCTGTGTTTATAGAGCTCCTTTCTCCTGAAAGTATCCATTAACTTCGGAATAAATCTCCTGCTCTTTGCTTCCCCACTTTTTTTTTTCTGTAATTATATTCTGTAAATTACTATTATCCAAATTGCGCCCGGGGAAGAGAGACAGAGCGAGAGAGAGAACTTCTAAACGACTGGCGGAGGCCGCCTAGGAAAACACAGGGTTCCCAGGCCAGGACTATAGGAATTAGAACGGGCTAGAAAGTTTTCCTTTTATTTGGCCTGGCATTATCCCTTTGAAATGAGATCAATTTCAAGCTGGGCTTCCAAGCCCCCGCCCTGCCCAGCTCAGCGGCCCCTAGCCCTGCTTGTCTGCTCCTCCTAGCTCCTCCTGGAGGTGAGGAACGGGTGATAATGTGCAGTTTGCCTCTCGCTGGCGCCAGCCGGCCGCGCTGTTTATCTGGCTGCCAGGGGAATCTGGGCAATTAGGCTCAGCCGGCCTTAAAGTGCCAGGAGCTCCTTTTCTGCGTGTCCCATCATGGGGCTTAGGGTTGAGCCTTCAGGTTCTGGGGGCAGGAAAGAGGGGTACTCAGGAGGCCCCCTCCCCACCCACAGCCCCTCCTTGGGAGGGGGGAAACTTGGCAACTCGGGAGGCATATGGATCTTTTCCTAAGCGAGATGCTGAGCTGCGAAGATGGGGGTGGAAGGTAAATGTCCCAAACTGAAACTTTGCCAGGCACTGGGAGAGGCTGTGAACTCTTTTCTGGCTTTAGAATTTAGGTCTAGATCCCAAAAGGCTAAGCACCCCCTGGGGGCTAACCAGAGGCTTGCCTGGGCTGAGCTGAACCTTCTGGCGCACTGGCCCCTGGCTGACTGCTCCTGCTTCTGAAGGAAGTTGGAGGAGATTCCTGAAGTGGATGCCTCAGGCTGGATGTCCAAGGGGGTTGGAGCTTCTGATGTCTTTCTGTCTCCCTCTCTTTTTGTTTTCTCTTTACGGAGTGCTGCTCTAAAAGTTCTCCTGTTAAAATTTAGAGCATATTGGTTATTTTAAAATCAACACAACTTTTAAAAGTACTAAGACAACTTCTAAAAGGGGAGTGGACAGAGCCTGGTGGCAGCTCAGTTTCTCTTCTGACCTTTGGTCTCACCTACCACGTGTCCCACCTGAGTGCCCACCTTGTCCCCCTGAGGTAACGTCCTGGGGCTCCGTCAGTCCAGGTCCACCAGACGCAGCCTTGTGGGAGCGGCAGCTGATTCTTACCCAGTAGTGTTCATAGCACATTGTTTGTAACAACCAAAGAGAGGAAGCAACCCAAATGTCCATTAGCTGATGAATGAGTAAACGGAATATGGTACATCCAAAGAATGGAATATCATTCAGCCATGAAAAAGAATGAAGGATAGTACCGAAACATGCTACAGCATGGATGAACCACGATGACTTTGTGCCACATGAAAGAAGAAACCAGCCACAAAGACCATATATTGTATGGTTCCATTTAAATGAAATATCCAGAAATGGGCAAACCCATAGAGATGAAAGTAGGTTAGTGGTTGCGCAGGGTTTTGGGGTTAGGGTCTTGGAATTGACTTCTAATGGAGATGGTGTTTCTTTTTGTGATGAAAAAAATGTGTTTAGATTGTGGTTGATGGTTGCATAACACTGTGAATATACTAAAAACCACTGAATGGTATATTGTAAAAGGATGAATCTTAGGGTATGTGAATTATATCTCAATTTTTGGAAAGGGTTACCTGATACTGGTCTCCAGCTGGTCTCTCCTATACCGCCGTTACACCTGCAGCTGCCTTCATGTGTGGCCTTTTGGGCAGGTCCTTCACCAAGTGGGACCTTAGGTTTCCTATCAGTAAAAAGAAGGAGTTGATTTGGTTGAACCCCAAGGCCCCTTCTGTCTCTGACACTAAATCCTTGTGTTGTGGGGTGGAGTCTAAAGCCTTCATCCTTTTTTAGAATCATGGAATCTCATTATTAGCTTTCAGTCTCTGCAGTTGCTAAACAGTTGTCTGTGAACCATTTTGCCAGAGCTAATAGTAGGAGCCTGGTGAGGTCCCTCCTGAAAGCTTTGCAGTGCTCCGCTAGCTGGCATGTCTCATGGTTCAGGTTCATGGATTGTCTTTCTATCTCACGACGTTGGAACTCCCAACTCGGCTATGGCCATGGATAGTGGGTGTCACAACTCAAGGCCCAGGTAGCTCTTCCAGGTGGGACTTCATGAGCCCTTCCTGCCTTTCACCTTTTGAGCTCCAGGTAAGCAGCCCCTGGAAGAGATGCTGGCATTGGTTACAGAAGCTTGACTCCAGCCGCTACTGCTCATAGTTGTCAAGTTTCACCTTTGGGGACAAATCTGGAGGGCAGATGTCCAGAGCTCCATGCCATGTGTGGCCTGGGCGTCAGCCAATCAAATTTTTGCAAAAGTAACCCTAAGGAATTGCAGGCTTTCAGATAAGCTCATGGGGATTGCGGAAAGGGCATGGAGGTCAGAGACCTGGCTTTGGTTCTGGCTCAGTACGTGACTCCTGAGGGAGTCACTTCCGCTCGCCGGGCTGCAGTCTCCTCCTCTGTACGGTGGGAGCACTGGCCTCAATTCTCTTTTTTCGTGCAACTCCAGCCCTTCCTATACCCTGCCTCTTGTTCTGAGAGGCTGCTCTTCACTGAAGGTTGACCTCTAGGCCTGAGGGCCCCCAGGTCCTCCTTCTGCATGTCTCTGTCCACAGGTGCATTCAGCTTTATCCTCATCCCAGCTGTCTTTGCCCGTATTTAGTGAGCATGTTCTGAGTAGGTGGTGTCCCAGACCCAGCGGACACGAAGGGGTACAAGACAGGGCATCTCTTGATTCATCTCAGCAGGTGGCAGAGCAGAGTCAGGCCTGGACTGGAATCCCAGCTCCACCATGACTGGCTCAGGGGACATGGACAAGCCAGTATCCTCATCTGTAAAATGGGGATAGTAATGCCATCTCATTTATTTTTTGTTTTTTTTGAGAAAGGATAAAATGAAAATAGGTGCCTGATGAGCATGATTAACTACTCTGTACTTGAGGTCTAAAACGATAAAATACAATAAATAAAATGGAAAGTGACTGGCATGCAGTGGGATACAAGGTAGGCAGTGAGCAAACGTTCACGGCTCTTTCAGAGCCTACTCTGTGATTCCTGCTTCCTTCTCCCTAACATGTGTCCACAGAAAGTGTCTGTCTCTGACCCTCAGAGCCTTCACTCTGTTGGAAGTAACTTGGAGCTGGAAAAGCCCGGGTGGGGAAGAGGAGAAGCCTCATTGGGTGTATGGAGCAAAACAAATGCTCCTACAACTAATTGTGCCTTATTACAATTGCGAAAAACACTTATTACTCCTTGTGTCATTACTGATACCCGCCTAATAATAGTTATTACCAGTGTATTACCACTGAGAGTTTGTTTTAGTTTGCGATTTGATTGTGTTTAGTTTCATTTACAGAAAATGAAGGGTCATTTCATTCATGCAAATTGTTACTTAGTTTAGCAAATTGTTACTTCCCATAAAGCAAGAAGCTAAGGAATTCTTCTGAAGGCAAAGTATATGTTTTTAAGGAGGAGTATTTTAGGCAAATGAAAGGAAACCCAAAGAAAAAGACAGTAAGGAATCACAGGGTCTGAGCTATGGAGAGCTTGTGTTTCACCCCTGTCCTTTGCAAAAGGGGGACTGAGGCCAAGAGCTGGAAGTGACCGGCTTAAGGCCTCCTGTTAAGATAGCTAGGTTTGGCCTTTTGGGTCCTAACGCTTCCCGCTGTCCTCCCCTGCACCTAGGAATGCTAGTTCTAATGCAGCTTGTTTGGCCGTGAGTTTCCGTGTCTGGGCCTTTGCACTCACGCTTGGCTCTGACCAGGCTTGCCAAATTTAGCAAATAAAATGCAGGATGCTCAGTTAAATTCTAGTGTCCCATAAACAACACACCGTATTTTAGTATACGTACGCCCCCAGTACTGAAAGGGACACAGTCATACTACAAAATGATGCCACGTTGATCCAAAATTCCAGTGTAACTGAGCATTGGTATTTAATCTGGCAGTCCTGGCTCTGACTGCCCCTGCACTCACGTTTCTCTTGTTAAGGTAATAACAGTTACTGTTTATGGAGGTGTTTTCGACAGGGCCAGCAGCCGCGCTAAGCATTTCATGTACATATCCCAGCAAACCTGGGAGGTCTAGGTGATGATCATCCTCATTTTAGAGCTGAGGAAACAGGCTCAGAGAGGCGAAGTCACTTGCTGAGGCCACACAGCCAAAGCTGGCAGAGCTGGGATTGAGCCCATCTCTGTCTGTGCCCCAAGCCTGTGGCTTTAACTGTTGAGGGGATTTGGGCAGCAGAGGAGGTGGGACAAAGGGAGGGAGGGCTTCCTGGAGGCTGAGTTTATTATTGGAGGAAACCAGTAATTAAAAGCATGTAGAACCTGAGGTATGAGGTCCCCCACCCTGGCAGTGACATGCTGTCTCCTGTCTTCCAGAATCTCCGCCACCTCCCTATTCTCGGCTGTCTCCTCGCGACGAGTACAAGCCACTGGGTAAGTGTGCCCTCCTTCCTCCCCTTGCAGAGGTGTGTCCCTCGTCGGCTCGCCTTCAGCCCAGGGTCTGTCCAGCTTCCGGGCTGGAGGGCTGGAGGGGAGGGGTGGAAGCCGGGCCGGTTGCCGTGAAGTGGGGTGAAGTTATACAAACACTCCCACAGTTGGGCCAAAGCAGACCCAGCTTCTGCAGCAGGCTATTTACATCTCAGAATTCCACGGCTCATCATGAACCTCTCTGTGACCTTTAAACATGGGCCTGTCGGAGATGAATGGGTTTTGACTTAAGCATCTTGCTGGAGGTGGGTTGGTATTTCTGTGCCTCTTCTGTCTCTCTCGGGCCACGCTCAGCCTTGGGTTATTCACCTTTAGAGTGTATTAATTAGTAGTATGACAAATAGGTCGGGCATGAAGTGTTTGTTGAGAAGAGCTGTATATTTTCCCCCTTTTTAAGCCAAGATGTTCACTTGAGCAGAAACAATTGGAGTGTTAGAAAGGAATGTATTATTGGTAGGCAAAGCCCCTGGCGTGGACTGTCCCTTAGGTGAGCTTAGTGGAGTTGGTAATGTAATTTTAGACAACTCCCATTCAGAGGCAGAATGTATTTTCTGTAAAACCTTGAGCCTAGATGATCAGCCCATATTCTCTGGTAGTTGCAAGTGGTTTCGAAAGTAGAGATTGTTGGCTCACACCTGTAATCCCAGCACTTTGAGAGGCTGAGGCGGGCAGATCACTTGAGGTTAGGAGTTTGAGACCAGGCTGTCCAAATGCTGAAACCCCATCTCTACTAACAATACAAAATTAGCCAGGCGTGGTGGCGCACATGGTCCTGAGTAGCTGTAATCCCAGCTATTTGGGAGGCTGAGGCAGGAGAATTGCTTGAACCCGGGAGGTGGAGGTTGCGGTGAGCTGAGGTCGTGCCACTGCACTGCAGTCTGGGCTACAGAGTGAGTGAAACTCTTGTCTCAAAAAAGAGAAGAAGTAGAGATTGTGGCTGGGAACGATGGCTCATGCCTGTAATCCCAGCATTTGAGGAGGCTAAGATGGGAGAATTGCTTGAAGCCAGGAGTTTCAGACCAGCCTGGGCAACATAGCAAGACCCATCTCTATAAAACATACAAAAATTAGCTGGATGTGGCGGTTCAGGCCTGTAATCCTGCTACTTAGGAGGCTGAGGTGGGAGGATCACTTAAGCCCAGGAGTTCGAGGCTGCAGTGAGGTATGATTGTGGCACTGCCCTCCAGTCTGGGTGACAGACTGTGGCACTGCCCTCCAGTCTGGGTGACCCCATCTCTAAAAGAAATAAAATAAAAGTGGAGATTACGTGACTGTGTGTTTCCTCTAGTGGGAGTTCAGAGCATGGGTTCTGAGGCAGAGAAGCGATGGAGTCTGTAGGATCTTGACCATGGGGCAACTGTGTGGCCCGAGCAGTTCCCGTGGGACTCAAGCTTTAAAAGTCAGATGGCGTGGCAACGATGCTGAAACTTTCCACCAAGTGACCACGTTTACTGGGTTGTGTTTGGTTTTTGGTAAGGGCCTCCTCCCAGTAGCGTGTCAGCATCATCTGGGAGGTCACGTCTTAGTGTCGTAGATATTCAGGCATCTGCCCCAGTTTGCCTTCCAGACCCCTCACCCGCTGTGAAGTCAGACATGCCCACCAGTCCCTTCAGGAGTGTGACCTTCTCAGGCTAGGTGGGCAGAGGCTGTCCCACTAGGGTGTGGGAGTCGGCGGCCAAACCGTGGTGGCCACCCTATTGTTCGTTCCAGAAGTAGGATTGTCCCATGCATGGGGGAGCCTTAGTTCTCTGGGGAACTGGAGAGATTCTCTGGTGGGACCTTGTCACGCAAGAGAAGAAGCATCAGGCTGACTGAGGGCGAGGAGCCGCCCAGCTGATGAACAGCAGGGTTGAGGCACAAACTCAGAGCAGCCCCCACTCAGGTCCGCGGCCCGCTGTCCTTCCCTCGCAGGCCCGTCTCAGCATTTTCTGAGTCAACGTAATGGCACTACTTGCTTGCAAGATCCCCAGTTCCCTTAGAGAAGAAAACCCTCAAAAGTTCTTAGTGAAAGTTCTTAGCACCGGAGTTTGAACGTCAAGGATCATCGCCCTGAAGGTTTGTCAGTCAGCCTGTGATAAAGCAGCAAAAATCAGGACACTGCCCAGCCCTGCAGAGTGGCCGTGTGGAAACCAACAGTTGTCCCTGTGATTTTACAAATGAAACAACTGAGGCCCAGAAAGAGGAAGTGACGCTTACCAGTGGTCAAACGGCTCAGCCCACCACCTGTTTCTATATGCCCTGCAAGCTAAGAATGGCTTTTATTTTTGAAGTCGTTAAACAAAAAATCAAAAGAAGCATACTATTTCGTGACACCTAAAAATGACGTGGCATTCCAATTTTGGTGTCCGGAAGTGGAGTTTTACTGGAATGCAGCCAGGCTTGTCCATTTCCATTTTGTCCATGGCTGCGGCAAGTTGTGTGGTTGTAGAAGAGAGTGTGTAGTTCACACAGCTGAAAATATTAACCTCTGGCCCTTTATAGCGAAAGCTGGTGAGCCCTGATGTTGTCTGACTAATAGTGGAGGTGGGGACCTGAACTGGGGCTCCAGTTTGCAGAAGGAGCTCTTCATCCTCGAGGCTTGAGCAGTGATGGAGGCTGGGAACATTCTTTTGCACAGCAGCCATTGAGACACTGTCCAGGGCCTCACTGGAAACACTAGATGTGAGGGTTTGGCAAGGGCGTGATAGGGACTTACTAGCTGTGAAAGGTGGCAACCGCCTGTGGTTCCCACTCTTCCGGAAACCTCACAAAGCTCTCTGTGCTGGCTGTAAGGCAGTTCACTGAGAAATAGGACTCAGCTTGTGATGTTGCTGCTTCAGATGAGAAGTGGCAGCGGGGCTCTGGGCACAGAGCACTTTGGGAACGTTAGGTATTAAAAGCAAAACTCTTTTAAGAAGTTCCCACTTGAGCATTGAGGTTTTTTTGTTTGTTTGTTTTAAAGATTTTTCTGTGTGTCCGTATTTTTCTCCTAACATGTTTTACCAGCAGATAACTTTTTCATTCCCTGATAAATAGTCCCAGGTTATTTTTTGGGAAATAATTTCTCTTCCTTGCATTGTTGCTTTTTCATAAACAAAAAGCCAGTTCACTTCTAAGCCTCTGTGATCACATGAGAGCAAAAAAACAAAATAAAACCCAGAACACCCAGTCAGCATCTGGCAAGTGGGAAACCAGAGAGGGGAAAAAAAAAAAGGCCAAATTGGTTAATGTTTTATCTTCCCGCTCCCTAAGCCATGTGGTAAAAGGAAAAAAATTCCTGCAGGATCAAATGGAATTCTAGCTAGTGAGGGCCTAGGCAAACAGTTTCATCCCAGGAATCCCTCGCCTGGAGTAGCTCTGCTGGGCCAGGTGGGGCCAGGTGGGGCCACCCGAGCCAGTCCTGGGTTGTGCTAGGTGAGAAGATGAGTGTGCTGTAGGCCATCTAACGCTTGGACAGGCCTGTCCCTTAACGGGGACAACACCCATTGCTGGTAGCTAGCAGAGGCACAGGCCCAGGAAAAATTTTCCAAGTCTACCTGTCCCAAAAGCCATTGGCTTGCCAAGCTAGCAGCTCAGCGTTCTAGAGAAAATGTGCAAAAGAATTTCTTTCTCATCTAACTGTACTGCAGACAGAGGAAAACCAACAATGTACATATGAAGTACTTAAAACTACTTAAAAAAGAAGAACGCCTTAAGAAAAACAGTCCAGGCTTTGAAAGTTGCTCTGTGAGCAGGTTTGGATGTCAGGGAGTGGGGGAGGGGAGAGAAAAACAAAGTTAATCTGGGGAGCAAACGCTTGAGCCCTTAATTAGAGGGGTGTAGCAGGACAGAGTGAGGACGGCTGGTGACTTGTTAAAACAGTTTCCCCAGCTCCAGCGGGAGGGAGGAAGGAAGGAAGGAAGGAAGAAAGGAAGGAAGGAAGCAAGAAGGAACAGCTTCAAGAATTTTAATGGTTGTAATTAAGAATAGCAACTATGAATTGTTTAGGGGCTTAATTTAACCTTACCCGGGAGGCTCCAAGTTGCTACTTGCTCTGTCCCCTGAACTTGGGCTATTTCTGTGGTCAGGGCAATCGCAACGTTTTCAGGTACCAGCTTCGCTAGTCAGCATTTTCCAGAAGAGCTCCTGGGCTGGCTGGTCTGGTCTGGGGTGATCCTGAGATGGGGTTACAGGGTGACATCGGAAAGTCGGGAGGGACCTGCTGCCCTTTGCCAGCACACACATCCACACACGTGCACACATACACAGATGGCATGAGAAAGAAGCAGAAAGAGCGTGCCCACGGCCAACTAAGTTCTCTTTTTCTTTCCTCCCGCAGATCTGTCCGATTCCACATTGTCTTACACTGAAACAGAGGCCACGAACTCCCTCATCACTGCTCCAGGTGAATTCTCAGGTCGGCAGTTTTTCTTCTTGTACATTGCTGTTGTGTTGAAATGTATCGAAGGGGACAGCTGCAGAGGGGGCTTGGTGGGAGCCTTGTTGACTTCCCTTCTTTTTGTTTCCCTTCTCCTCCAGTCTTTGGATGGGAAGATTGCCGGTGTTTCACTCCCTGGTGTTCTTGGGGTTAAGAACAGTTGGTGTGAGTGAAACCTGAAGATAACTTTTAAAGCACCTGTCTACCACGTTTTAACCGGTTGTCTCTATCTTGTCTCTCTTGGAAATGATAAAAGCCCAGCACAGCTCTCCGTCTCTCTTTTTAGCAAGGGATCCTCTTCCCCCAGCTGTGAGAGGCAGCAAAGTGGATGTGTTAAACATTTATCTTCCTCCTGTCCCCACTCTGGGGGAGGGACTGATGTGAAGGGTTAGAAGATTGGGGGAAATGAAGCCGGTTGAATGAACTTGCAGGGTGGACCTGGCAAGTCAGGAGTTTGGCAAAGGCCAGTGGTTTCTGTGTCTCTCCCTGAGCAGCAGAGGCTGGGGTAGAAGCCGAGGGAACCCTGGTCTGGAGTCCTCTAGCCCCTGAAGTTAGAAGCTGGTTGTAGGGACCTCCTTATCTGGAGGAATACCTGAATCAAACTTTCCTTGAGAAATGAGAGGCTGGTGTTGGACTGGGGACATTGAGGGGGCAAGGTCTGTGGGGCCCTTTGGGAGTACGGCTGGTGGGCTCGTGGCCTGGGGGTGTGCTGGCTGGATGACAGCCCCTCAGGCTGGGGCTGCATCCTTAGTGGGCCTGGCTGGATGGCTGCGTGTCTGCATTTGAGCCATTCTTCCCTGGCCCCACATCCATGCATGGTAGCAGTTGCAGTCATCATAGCCGTTTATTGGTGTGCTGTGGCCCGGCACTCCGCTCAGCTCCCTTTATGTGCATTCTCCCGGATCAGCCACAGGCTGTTTGCCTCCAGGGTCTGTGCTCCTCATCTCTGTTTTGTCCCCCACTTTTCTGCAAGGGCCAAATGCACCTTCGATAAATGTATTTCCTCTAAAGTTCTGTCATTCTTGATGTGGTCTCTCTGCAGCTCTAAGGATAATGCCCCTTGGGCTGCTCATGGCTGCCTGTGCATTTTCCCAGCCCAGAGCCTTATCCATTCCCCTCTCACCGAGGCATGGGAGCTCACAAGAGTAGGTCGTTGCAAAGATGGAGAGGCTGGAAGCAGAAGCAGGAATGTGACTTGCCACACAGGGTTACACAGTGGGCAACCTGGTACAGGAATCCAGGTGATGATGCCGGGGTCCAGGTTTTCTGGGTCTTACTCCTGAATGCCTTCTGGTCTCTAGCGGCCCACCCGATTAGGGTACTTCCTTCTCTAATTTCTTTCCCTCAAAGACCAACCAGATGAACACAAGTTAAAATTTCAATCCTTTCTTTTTCCTCTGCACCTACATGAATGAAAGCCACATACAATTTTGAAGCAAGGAGCTTAAAAGTATTTCTGAATTTATGATTTTATGTCGTTGCCAGCCCTCAGGGTATATTTGATTCCGATGGATTGGATTGGCATTGCTTGTCTGGACAGATGGGTAATTTTTTGACATCCTCTTTCTCCCAATTGTTAATGGCAGAAAGTCCATGGGGGGTGTGTGTGTGTGTGCGTGTGTGTGTGCACCCCCTTACAGTTTTAAGGTGTTTGCTGATGTAGTCTTGTTTGATCCCAGCCATTGCAGAGGGGGCCTCGTGTGGCTCAAGCTAGAAGGACCAGACCCCTGAGCACTGGCAGAAGGCCCCTCCCTCAATCTGGAGGCTGGGGGTTCTCTAGAGACCCCTAGGCCATTTGTTTTGTTGCCTTTGGGCCTCACCGGGCCTGTTTCTGAGATTTCTACCCGGATATCCCAGAGCAGTGTTTGCTACTGGGTAGTGAGAAGGTCCCAGCTGCTCTTGACAGTGCAAAAGGACTGTGTTGGAAAATGTGTCCAATGCCTTAGAATTCTAAGGGGTGGAAGGATTTGGGGAAGAAATTGGGGATTTTCTATGCCAAGGACATTGAGTGAAGTCATGAAGGACTTTGGTCTGAGTTCTGGGTGGCCTCAGTATTTGAGTGGAGTGTTTCCCTTTGTGTCATCCCGGTCCCTTCCAGAGATACCATGCATGGAATGTCCCCCCTCTCCTGAGGGCCCGCTGTTAGCTTTCCCAGCTTGCTCTGTGCTATGGGGATCTGAGGTCCTGTGGGTTAAGCTGCCCGCCTGCCTACTGGGAGCCCACAGACATGGGGGTGTGCTGGCTGTCATACTAGAGCACATTCAGGGAGGGAAATGGCCTGGGGGTGACAAGTCTTGGTGGGTGGTGAAGGCAGGAATCATCCTGCAAGACGGAATGCAAGGTTGCCTGGGAGGGCAGGGCCGGAGGTGAAGTCAGAAAGGTAAGGGGCAGAGGTAGGCACAAGATGTTGGGCCAGGCCAGGGTATTTGATGTCTGGGGACAAATGATGACGGTGCTGATGATAACGGCACTTGACATGTGTCAGGCACTTCGCTAAGCTCCAGCCTTCTCCATTTCAGTGATTCCTTTCCCTGACCCAGTGAGACAGGTGTGATTCTCCCCATTTCATGGAGGAGGAAACTGAGGTTCATTGCTGGACCAACTGCCCATAATGTAAGTGGCAGGCTTGGAATGTGAGCCTCGACACTGTGACTGCCCAGCTCCCACCCTGAAGGCCCTGCCCAGCGTTTCACAACAAGTGTCCTCGTCCCCTTCCCCAAGCTAGACCTGGCAGGAGCAAAGTAAAATGATCACAAGGAGCCTGGGGGCACCTGTCCTGATTTAAGTGCCGGGGAAAGGGATGAGGGGCCTAGCAAAGGTGCGGGGTGGCTCCAGCCCTTCCAGGCCACCACTGGACAAACCTTGCACACCACCCAGAGATCACACCACTTGGCTGCCTGGCCCTGTATCTCCCTGCGTTCTGGGGGTCTGCCGATCTCGAGAGCCTTGTCACCCTCGGTGTCCTGGGATGGACGTTATCCCCAAACAGGGTGTCTGCAGCCCCAGAATGGAGACTGCCCTTGTTTGTGGGACTCTGCGTGTTTTATCCAGCTCCATGGTCTCTGCTTTACTTCCCTGTCCTGTTGTTGAGGCCACTTAGGGGAATGGTGGGGCTCTTGAGGCTTAGTTCCAGGCCTGGGCAGGCAAGGATGCATGAGTGGGCAGGGCGAGAGGCCACAGGAGAGGAGACACACTTGCTTCAGCTCTCTGCTGAGTAGTTGATGGGAAACCTTCATGTGATCTCTATGTCAGCTCTGAATTTGGATACGTGAGCTCCACTAAACAGTGTAGAGGGGACAAGTGGCTTCACCAAGGTCACTGGAGAGGGGGGTGGTGGAGGAAGGCTAGAATGCAGAGCTTTTACCAAATCCGAAGACCTTACACCTGGAGTCTTCGATGAGATTTGGGAAAAATTAAAAGCCTAGAACTTTTGGAGTCCGTTCAGAACTCTGGCACTCAGGTTGCCTCGCCTAATTCAGGGCCTGGGGTGCTGTCCCCTGCCTGTCCAAGGCCTCTGTCAGGCTGTCCTCTTCTCGGAAGTATTTCTATTCCTCTTCCATTTGCTTGATTTCAGTTTAGTTTGGGGAGGAAAGGAACAGAAGTTAGTTAAATAAATTCATACTAAGGTGTGAGTGGCTGGTAGGTAAACTTTTTTTTTTTTCCAACTTTAAAGTAGAACATGCCACAAATCTCAGAACTGCAGGATGAAGGAATGGCAGTTCCAAGAAAGGCTGGTGGCAGAGGGCAGGGTTCTCTCAGCATCTCTGACTCCAGCCTAGAAAAACAACGAACATGTCATAAGGAGCTTTAAGCCTTGGGTGAGGGAAGGAGCCCTGGCCAGGCTGGGCTGGGTGAGCTCTGAGTCACTTAGCGGGAGCCTGAGATGGTGGGGCTGCTGAAGCACCCAGGCCTGCCTGACTCCATGCTGTGGGGCTGGGGGCAGGGCACTGGGCAAGCTTCTTTAGGACAGTGGCTCCCCTGTACTGTCTTATTCTAGAACCTGTAAGGTGACCATTCAAGTGCTTTATTAAGCACTCTGCCCCTCAGTTTTCTCACCTGTAAAATGAGGATGATAATAACAACATATCCCTAATGGTGAGGGTTAAATGAGATAATTTGCCCCTGGCAGGGTCTGGTGAGGGGAAGGGGGCGGGAATGCTTGTTGTGGAACACAGGGAAGAGCCCTCAGGGTGGGAACTGGGTAGTCACACTGTCCAGCTCTATGCAGGGCACGTCCACGCTGCCCGTCACTGAGACTGGGCAGTCCTTTCTGGGACCTTGGCCGTGTGTGCCTGGGATCTCAGTACTCACAGGATGTGGGTTTCTTTAGAGCCGGCCCCTCAGTTTAGAAAGGAGAGTTCCCAGGGAAGGAAGGGAGCCATGTTAGACTACATGGAGAGTTGGGCACTGAGCTGGATGGAGGTGTCTTTCCGCCACCAACCGGACCGTAAGCTCCTTGAGGGCACAGATCATGCTGTAGATGTTGCATTGTATAAGGTGGCAGAGTTTGGGAACAGAGGCTCAGGGAGGCTGCGAGACTGGCTCAGAGCCACACAGCAAGCATAGCAGTGTGGACCCACCTAGGGTTGCAACCTAGCTGGGTCCATACTGCTTACCCACCCACCACTTGATAGGAACTGTGCCTGTCGTTTGGCCACTTCAGGGTTCACTTGGGGTCGGTCCTGTCTGGTGTCATCGTCAGTGCCTACTGAAGCTGGGAGAGGAGTGTGTGTGTGCAGTGTCATTTCCTGCTGCTTTCTTGATTACAGGGACCAAGTGTGTTCTCGTTCGACACCCTCATATAACAGACTTTGTTCTGTGTTCTGAGGCGTGCAGTTCAACCCATTCAGTGTGTTCTGAGTCCCAGTAGCTGTGTGGGCCAAAGGGCATGGGCTCTGCACCCGTGGGCCCAGCGATCAAGCCTTGAGCCTGCCATCTATTAGTTGTGTGACCTTGGGAGAGCCACTCAGCTTCTTTGTCCCTCAGTTTTCTCACCTGTAAAATGGGAATAATATAACAACGTATTCCTAGTGGTGAGGGTTAAATGAGATGATGCCTGTGAGTCAGCCAAGGTCTGGCACACTGTATGTGCTGGGGTGGCCATTGCAATGTTCCAGGCACTGTGCGTAGGGCTAGGGGTACAGAGATAAAAGTTACTTTATTTCTGCCCTCAAGGTATTCACAGGTAGGTAAAGACACAAAGAGTGACAACAGGCGGTCCAGAGGAAGAAGGGATTAGTGATCAACTCTTGATGTGGTAGGGAGGTAGCTCAGGAAGGCTTCCTGGAAGAGGCGATATCCACGTTGGGTTTTAAAGAATGAATGGAAGTCAAAAAGACAGGATTTGGAGCGTTCCAGGTAGAAAGAATAGCAAGTGCAAAGACCTGGAGGTGTGAAAAGAGCTCGATGTTGAGGAACCAAAGGAGTTTCAAGGGACTGGGAAGCAAAGCTCCAGATGGTGGTGGGAGATGAGATGGGTGGAGGCCAGGACCTGGGAAAGATTTTATTTTAACTTTTTTCTAAATATGCAGAGTGCACATATAAGTGAATTTTCATGGAGTGATCACACCTGACCGATAGGGCCGTCACATGATGATGCTCAAGCCTGTCACAGGACATGCTCATTGCCTGTGGGTCTGGGGCACTGTATGCAGAGTGGTTTCAAAGAGAAAGCAGGAGGGCAGGGGATACAATACATTTTAGCTGAAAAGAACATTTCTTTAGGTTTTGGAGAGCAGAAAGGGCATTTCATCTGGGGTGAATGGTGCCCTGAAACAATCAGACTTGAACCTGGCCTGGTCCCCATGGGTTTAAGAGGTGGCCTTCGGGTGCGACCTATGCCCACTCTGCCTATCCCTAGGGGTCAGGCTCCAGCCTAGAGGTGGTGGACAGGTTGCCAGACTGACACCGATTGTGGCCAGCACCAGCCTGCCATTTCCAATTCAGAAATGGGTGCGGGAGAAGGAGCGTTCCGCTCCAGTTCCAAATGGACAGTATTTACTACTCACGTCAAGCCCCTGCCAGGTGTCTTTCTAGCTTTGACCAACCAAAGGGAGAAAAGAAATGCCTTCCCTTCCTAACTCCTCATGTCTCACAGTGCCCATTCTTCCTGGGCTGAGGTAGAGGTGTCAGGGGCAGTCAGCGGGAGTGATGGGGGTGACTGGAGCAGTCCCAGGGGAACAGGCAGCTGCAGGAGGGCCCAGCCAACCCGTGTCTGCCAAGAAGCAGTGCAGGGTGGTAGGCAGTGTGCCAGAGTGGGTTCTAGGCTTAGCTGTGCCCATTCCCTCCCATGTGACCTCAGGCAAATTCTTCACCTCTCTAGTATCAGTTTTCTCAGCTGTATATGGGGTCCACTGGGTCACTGATCTCAGGGGCTCCTTGGTGCTGATGTGTTGCTGGCTGCAGTACCAGCTCCCAGGCCTTGGGGTGGGGAGTAGTCACAGAGCTAGGGCTTCTGGCCTGGGGCATCTTAGCTTCTCCTATCATTGTCCATAAGCACAACTGTGGCATGGAACAAAGTCAAGAGCAAGGAGGGGATTGGTGTCTTGGCCCTCCACCCCTCCATCCCAAGGCACTAAAGCTTGGGGACTGCGGTGGGTGTATATTTGGAATGTCCAGAGAGGGCAACTGACTCAGCAGCCGTAACAGAGCTTTTAGACTCCTCATGGCCTCAGACAAAGGACCTTAGGGCGATTGTGTTTCCTGAGCGTGGGCTTTTGAATGACAAGTCAGTGTATTGAACATTTATTATTCAGGACCTACTGCAGCCAGGCGTGGTAGCTTGTGCGTGTGTGGCTGAGGCAGGAGGATTGCTTGAGCCTGGGAGTTTGAGACCAGCCAGGGCCAACATGGCAAGACCCTGCCTCTTAAAAAAATTTAAAAATTAGCTGGCCATGGTGGCACACACCTGTAGTCCCAGCCAGTGAGATGGCAGGATCACTTGAGCTCAGGCGTTAGAGACTGTAGTGAGCACCACTGCACTCTGATCCAACCTGAGCGACAGAACAAGACCCTGCCTCTAAAAAAATCAGTCAAGAAGAAAAAAATTAAAAAATAAAAAAGAAGAATCTGCTATAAAAAAGGGGAAAAATAATCTCCCGCATGCCAGTGGCAGACAATGCAAAATGGAGAAAGGTTGGACCTTACCGTCTAAGAGCTGTTGGTCTAGCGGACAGGCAGACGGTAAACAAACCGTGGTGACTCATCACGCTAAGTGCTCAAAACAGGGGACTGTTGGGGTGGGGATGGGGGTGTTCAGGGGTATTCACTTTGACAGAGAAGGTGATTCTGAGTTGGGTTTTGTAGCATGACTAAGAATTCACCAAGAGGACAACAGGCTATAGATATCCTTTCAAGTAGGAAGAACAGCTTGTGAAAAAGCAGGGAGGCATGCATCGAATGCCGTGTGTTCTAAGAGTTGGTGGCCAGAAGGTAAATATGCGAGAGATGGAGGAATGGGGAAAGATGGATCCAGAGTGGCTGTCCTGAGCACTAGAGGAATGAGCTGGAACAGAGGGATCATGGTCACAGAGACCAGGGAAGCCTGGGATAATCTTGGTCCTGAAGGACCTCATCCGGCTTCTAGCACTGTACCTAGCTCACAGCGGGGAGTCATTGTGGAATAAATGAATGAATGAATGAATTTTTGCCTGGGGCAAAGAGATCCAGAGATAGAGCAATAAGGACAAAGATCATCACACATATTTAATCATCACAGCTAACACAGTACTCCGTGCCAGGTATTCTAAGGGCCGTAAATACATTTATTCATGGACTATTCCCTACAACCCTCTGAGGAAGCCACTTTCATTAGCTAAATTAAAGGAAGAAATAACAGGCTCGGAGAGGTTAAGTAACTTGCCCAAGGTCACCTAGCTAGAAAGCAATAGAGCTGGGATTAGAACCCAGGCAGTCTGGCGCTTGTTGGGTTCCTCAGTGTCTGATGAGGCGCGCTTGCTGGCCCTGGAAGATTCAGGGTGCAAACACAGTTCTTGAGCTTCTGGGGCGCCTGTGTCCTGGAGTACCTGAGGTTGAGCATGAACACTGATCACCTGAGCCCCCCAGCAGCTCTGCTCATTGGCTGGTTACTGAATGGATAAATGAATGACCAGTGAGATGGCAGGTGGGTGGGCTTCTGGGGGGGGGGCTGCTGGCGAGGTGGGGTGTCAAGTGCCTGTCCAGGGCTGGCTGCAGATGGCCCCTACCCCTCACGGTACACTGGCGGCCTGCCTCATCAGGGGAACCAGCAGGTTGTCTGAGGAGACCTGAAATTCCAGAAAGTGTACCTAGTTGCATCCAGCCTAATCACAACCATGTGCCCGCCGGGCTCCACGGTCCCCCCGCCCATCCCCACTGGCATGCTTTCCCCGGGCGTCCAACAATCGGGAACCACGCTCGAAAGTTTCTCTGTCAGGGTAGAGTGGCTGTTGCCAAGAGCTACTTCTTTGATGCAGAAAATATATCCTGAAGGCACTTTGTCAGATGTTTTTATATTAAACATTTTTCCTCCATGGCCCTTGGCTGCCAGGGGAAGCAGAGATGCATTGCTTTTCCAGTTGTCTTGTGTGGAAGGAATTCCTGATATTCATGGGCCGCTTCCCCATGCCCCCTAGTCAGGGCCTGGCACCCCTGCCAGAGAGGGTAAGACCTTGGGGCTGGCATCTCTGCAAAGCAGGGGCTGCTCTGGCCCCAGGGAGGGTCCCTAGCCTCACCATTTGGTAGCAGTTTCTAGATTTGGAAAAACAGAGGTCTCACGTCTGGAGCGGACATCAAAGCCACCATCCCAGACCGCAAGGTCAATCATTGCCAAGACTTTAATTGATCTTGAAAAGGAGAGGTGGGAGCTGAGAGATAGGGGCCTGGAAGTCACTTTGATCTCTTTGAGTTGTCCGGGATAGTGCCAGTGCTGGACAGAGCAGGGAGAAGCTGGGCTGCGAGGCCTTCCCTGCCAGGTGGGGAAGAAGGGGAGGCCAGCTCCGTCACATAGGCTGGAATTGGGAGGGCCGGGGCACCGTTTGGCTCTTCAGCAGCCATGGGAGGCAGCTAAGGTGAGGGGCTTTGCTGGGCAGACGTGGTCAGTGGGGAGAATTGGGAGAGGGATTAGGGTGGGTACAGCTGCCTGGCTCCAGCCTCCTTGGAGAAATGAGGTGAAATGGGGCACCCAGCAGGCATCGTGGCAGACAGGCGGCCACGACCGCCCATCAGGGCGTGTGTGCCCCGGTGTCCCAGGACTGACTCTCCCCCACCTATCACCCCTTCACTCACTTTCCTCAGTCCTCCTGACCACTGCCTTATGTAGGACATTCAGGGGAAATGTCCCTGGCCCTGCCACCAGGGAATGTCCCTGGCTGTGTGGTCTGCAAACCACATGTCCACTCTGGACCTCAGGTTTGGCCTGGAGGAGGCTGCTGGGCCCAAGGGATGTGCAGGGTCATTCCTAGGCCTCTTCCCCCAGCACTGTACCCTGCCCCGGGATCACTGGGGAAGAGGAGACACTGTTTCCAAAATGGCATTCCAGGCTGTTCCCCAAGGGCGGATGGTGGGAATGAGGCTTGCAGGGCTTGGCTCTGAGGGCAGAGCCTGGTGTGTAGTAGATGTTGGGGTTATGTTTGTGATTCACAGAGGGGTCCACTGTCCCTTCCTCCCCTCCGAGGGTTCCAAATAAAACAGGATGGATTGCACAGAGAGGCCGAGCCTTCTCCACACCTCCAGACTCTCTCAGCTGGGATTGTCTGTCTCAGGCCCAGGGAGACTCTGACTCGGGTTGGGGGGTTAGATGATGAAATCTCTGGGGCCTCCTCTGCTGTTTGACCGAGAGAGGAGCCAAGGAGCGTGGAGAGAGGGCCCAGGCTCCTCAGAAGGCAGACCCTGTCTCCTACCACCTGGCTGCCCAGCTGTCTTAGCTGCCTCCTCCCTCACAGGGTGAAGGTCAGAGAGAGCCCAGGGGTTTCTGCTGAGTCTAGAGGTAGCACCACCGCTACCTGGGGGCCAGGAGGCTCAGCCCCTAGTCCTGACTCTGTTCCCTGGTTCTCGGTGGCCTCAAACTACTTCCACCTGGGCTTGTTCATGTGTAAATGGGTCAGTTGGTGCAACTCACGGGTTCTCCACCCTCTTTGCACGTTAGTCCCTGAAGAGTTTTGGAAAAGCTCAGACCCCATTTCAAAAAGGATTGGGGCTGGACTGGGCATTGGGAATTTTTAAAATTCCCCAGGCAATTCTAAGGCACAGTCTGGGCTAAGAACACAAATCTAGATGGACCTGGGAGGATCGCAGAGCACCCAGGCCGTCTTCCCCTCAAGGCAGGAGTCCTTTCTGTATGGGAGCCCCCAGCCGGTGCCTGATTACTTCTGGGCATAAGCATACGTGGCATCTTGAAGCAGCATGTTCTTCTGTGAGCTGTGCTGGCTCTGGTCTACAGCTGTGATCTGTGTTCTGTGGGTTAGCTGTGCAAGGAGGTTACCTCTGACCATCCCTCTCAGGGTCACTGGGTGCTTACGCATTCCATTCTCGCCACAACCTGGGGGGACAGGTGTTGTAATTTCCAGTTTTCAGATGAGCAGACTGAGTCTGCTGGTCAGTTAAAGTGACATTTGTGACCAACTCCTCCAAACAGATGTTGTCATCCTATCTTATGCAGGCAGGTAGATTCTCAATGATTGTTCAGGAAAGCTGGAGCCAGCCCCACCTGAGCCCTGACACACCCTTGCCCTGATGCCTCCCTTGGGTCTGAATAGTTTTATTAAAAAATAAAGAACATGCCGAGCGCAGTGGCATGTGCCTGTAGTCCCAGCTACTCAGGAGGCTGAGGTGGGAGGATCACTTGAGCGCAGGAGTTCTCGGCTGTAGTGCGCTATGCTGGTCGGGTGTCCGCACTAAGTTCAGTGTCAGTATGGTGACCTCCCGGGATCGGGGGACCACCAGGTTGCCTAAGGAGGGGTGAACCAGCCCAGCTCGGAAACAGAGCAGGTCAGAACTCCTGGGCTGATCAGTAGTGGGATCTCGCCTTTGAATAGCCACTGCACTCCAGCCTGGGCAACACAGCGAGACCCCGTCTCTAAAAATAAGAAGAAGAAGAAAGGAAGGGAGGATGGAGGGAAGGAGGAAAGGAAGGAAGGAGGGAGGGAAGGAAGGAAAGAAGGAGGGAGGGAAGGAAGGAGGAAGGGAAGGAGGGAAGGAAGACACAGCTTTGCTAAGGCCTGCTTCCAGACCTTGCAGTGGTGTGTGGAATGAGGAGTACGGATGACCGGGGAATGCTAGGGGAAGGCAGAGGCTGAAAGCTCAGGCTTTGGGGCCAGGCAGACCTACCATCAGCATCACTTTGCTTCCCTTTGCAGCCTGCATTTCCTTTCCTGAAAGGTGGGCTCAGCACCAGCTTGTAGGAGGTCACAGAGGTCACAATGACAATGTGTAGCGTGGTGTACCTGGCACACATGTAATTTTCAGGGAATGGTAATTCAGTGAATTGGTAATCAAGTGTTAGCTTGAGGGATGGGATTGTGAGAAGGAGAAAATACCCAGGAGACTGCACATTCTCAGCAAACTTAGAATCTAATAGAAAAGACTGGGGGAAAAGTGCTTCCTAGGGAGGCAGGGCAAATGCTTTCTTTCTTTCTTTCTTTTTCTTTATTTCTTTTCTTTCTTAGGCAGAGTCTCACTCACTGTATCATCAGGCTGGAGTGTAGTGGCGCTATCTTAGCTAACTGCAACTTTCACCTCCCAAGTTCAAGGAATTCCCCTCCCTCAGCCTCTGGAGTAGCTGGGACTACAGGTGTGCACCACCATGCCTGGCTAATTTTTGTATTTTTAGTGGAGACGGGGTTTCACCATGTTGGCCAGGCTGGTCTCGAACTCCTGGCTTCAAGTGATCCACCTGGCTTGGCTTCCGAAAGTGCTGAGATTACAGGCGTGAGCCACTGTGCCCGGCCATAAATGCTGTTTTCTTCAGTGGGTAGTGTGGGCTGGGAGGAAGCTGCTGCCCAGAGCAGCAGCCAGGGAGGCTGGGGTCAGGGCTGTTTGAAGGTAGAGGGTTTCACCAGGCTTCGGCAGGGAAAGGGCATCCCAGCTGAGGGAACTACTGGGCAGAAGCAGGAAGATGTGAGGACACTTGTTCTGGCAATGGGAAGTGATCCTGGCAGGGCAGTAAGGATTGACGCCCACAGGGAGAGGACCTTGAATGCCGCTTCAGAGAGGGCTGGCCTTCTCTCTGTGGTGGGTCAGGGATGGGTGTCCCAGAAATACTTTTGACTGATAGACGGATGGGTGGGCTTAGCGAATGGGTTTGTATGGCCCCAAAGTGTAGAGTTTTTTTGTTTGTTTAATGTAAACTTTTACCAATGCATAATACACGCGGAAAAGTGCAGATGACACATGTGAACGATTTTCACAAAGTAAGCATTCTTGTGTCGCCAAAGCACAGATGAAGCAACAGACCAGGACTTCAAAAGCCACTCTCATGTCCCCTTTCAGCCACTCTCCACTCTCTGCTCCCCGGGGGTACTTCAGCTCTGTCCTGACTTCCAGTTGGTTTTCTGGTTTTTGAACCTGATGCATACAGAGGCACATCCGGTGGCCTTTTTGGAATATAGCTTCTTTAGCTCAGCACAGTATTCATGGGGTTCGTCCATGGTATTTTTGTTTTTTTTGTTTGTTTGTTTTGAGACAGAGTCTCACTCTGTCACCCAGGCTGGAGTGCAGTGGCGCGATCTCGGCTCACTGCAACCTCCGCCTCCCAGATTCAAGCAATTCTCCTGCCTCAGCCTCCTGAGTAGCTGGGACTACAGGCATGCGTCACCACGCCTGGCTAATTTTTTGTGTTTTTAGTAGACATGGGGTTTCGCCATGTTGGTCAGGCTGGTCTCGAACTCCTGACCTTGTGATCTCCCTGTCTTGGCTTCCCAAAGTGCTGGGATTACAGGCATGAGCCACCGCACTTGGCCTCATCTGTATTGTGTGTATTGCTGATTGCTTGTTCTTATAGCTGGATAATATCCTGTGGGAATGAACTGTGATTGTACTAGTCTAACGTATTCATTCTATTACTGATGGTTCCCAGTTACTGATAGTGCCCGACTTTTGGTTCCTACCTATGATGTTATGATCAATATCTTGTACCGGCCTTTTTGAGGACACAAGGTCATACTCTGCTGGGGTACACCCTGGGAGTGGCATTGCTGAGCTATACATGGTACGTGTGCTCAGCCTTGTTAGGTACTGTGGCAGACTGTTCCGAGAACACAGCATTTTAGTCAGAAGCCCCTGTGGGGGAGATTTGGGTCGTTCACCCCCTTACAGACGGGGGTGCCCTGAGAGGGGCAGCGCCTGTGCTTGGTCCCCAGCCCCCAAGTGGCAGAGCTCCGCCTAGAGCAGGGTCTCCCCTCTCTGGGTCCAGGACCTCTGCCCACACCGAGGTGGTGGCCATTCTGCTACTCAGCAAAACTGAGTCCTGTCCCCCTGAATCCCTGGCAGGATTTTGAGCTCCTTAATGCCCTTTCCTAAGGCCCTGGGCAGTGCACTCTGGGAAAAACAAAAAGGAGAAAAGAGTGAAAGGAAACTAAACATTGGAAAAGAAGTGTGTTTCCAATAAACTGGGCCTTTCACCGGTAGCCAAAACATTACATTCCTGTACCCCGAGCAGCCGGCCGGCTCTGCCTCTCTGGGCTGTAAATCTTGCTGGGAGTCGGGTCAGGATTGTCCCCAGGACATACAGACGGGCAGTGTCCTTTGGGTCTCTGGATCCCTGGATTTCAGGGTGACGGCGTGGTGTTTTCAGCCGGCTGGCTGGGTCCCAGGCGAGGGGGCGCGCGGCCCCTCGGACAGCGTGGCCTCCCGGGCCCTTCTGAGGGAGCACTGTGTGAGTTTACCGTAAGGGATTTTCTTCCCTGGCCCGCCCCCTCTCTTTCTTGGGTGCTTTGATGGGTTTGAGGTGTTTATAGCTTGATTCACGACCGAGTTACCAGGGTTTTCCACGGAAATAACTTATTAAAGGGGCCGTGCACACAGCAACATTGAAGTCTGGAGGGTGGCGTGCATCAAAGGCGGCACCACGGGCCGGCCAGTCAGCATTTGGTTGCTCCAGAGGAGGGCCTGGGCCCGCAGAGGGGCGGGGAGGGGGTGGGCCCGGGCTGCAGGAAAAACACTTGGGCTTAAGAAAACACTCCCCAGACAAACCCGAATTCAGGTCCATGGAAAAAAAAGGGCGGGGAGGGAGTTAAAGCCCGAGATCCCAGACCAGCCCTGCATCAGACCCCCCTGCCCAGATGCAGGGACACATGTGGGTGCCCTGCTGACGCATGGTGTCCGGATTCTCTGTTGTCACGCCCGCACCTCCCCTTGTGCAGGGCTGTTCCTTGGAAGGAAATGCCAAGGATGCAGACTGCCCACTGCCTTTTGCCAGGGACGGATGGAGGGATGGGCTGGGCTGTGGGGGAGAAGTTGGGTAGAGGGATTTTCTGGTTCCTCCCTTCCTGAGAGCTCCTCTCCTTTGATTTTGTTACATCTGATTTGACCGGAAGGCTCATGAAAAGCCTTCCTTTTCCAGGAAGCCTTCAGAGATTGCACAGCCCACGATGGCCTCTCTCTTCTGAACCTTCAGTGGCTTTCATCTCTGTATTGCTCCCTTGTAGTGCATGGAATTTATCTACTGTCCCAGCCAGACTATGAGTGACTTTTGGGCAGGACCTTGGCCTGCATTTGCATCTTGGGGTTGTAACCAGAAAACTGGTGGCCCTGGCGCCTGGTATGGCCCACCTCATGCAGGAAGACACGGTGTGGCGTCATTCTCCACAAGTCAGCTCACCCCTCCCTCCCTCCCTTCCTTCCTTCCTTCCTTCCTTCCTTCCTTCCTCCCTCCCTTCCTTTCTCCCTTCCTTCCTTCCCTCCCTCCCTCCCTCCTTTCAACGGAGTTTTGCTCTGTTGTCTAGGCTAGAGTGCAGTGGTGCGGTCTCAGCTCACTGCAACCTCCTCCTCCCGGGTTCAAGTGATTCTCCTGCCTCAGCCTCCCAAGTAGCTGGGATGACAGGCATGCACCACCACATCTGGCTGATTTTGTATTTGTAGTGGAGATGGGGTTTCACCATGTTGGTCAGGCTGGTCTCGAACTCCTGACCTCAGGTGATCCACCTCAGCCTGGAAAAATGCTGGGATTACAGGCGTGAGCACCGCCCTGGGCCAGTCCTGGCTTTTTCATGGTAATAAAGACAGCAGCTGGAGGAGCAGTAACAACAGTGACTAAAACGAGTACAAAACCGGTGACAGACCCCGTGCCGTTCCTTATTCCTTAAGCTTATTTAGTCCTGCTAACAAGACGAGTTCTACTGTAACTTGTCTCCACTTGACAGATGAGGAAACTGAGGCTCAGAGGGGACAGGTGATTTGCCCAGGGGCACCCAGCTGGTAAATGGCGGAGCTGGGTTTTGAGCCCAGGCCTGCCTGCCTTCAGAGCTTGTGTCCTTGGATGAGTCACTGTATTTTCTGGGCCAGAGTGATCGTCACATTCTGTCCGTGAGCTCAGAGACTGAGTGGAGAAACAAGGAGCCCTCATGAGGCTGCGCGAGTTTGCTGTTTTGGTTTGGTTTATTAAGATATAGTCTACATGCAGTAAAAGGTTGTGAAAGTGTACTATTGTATGAATTTTTATAGTTATGATTATTGCGCAGTCGAGATAGAGAACATTTCCATTATCCTTGAGAGTTCTTGGTGAGTCTTTGTAGTCAGCCCCGACCCCAGCCCCCAGCTGCTGGCACTCATCATCTGATTTCTGTCTCTATAGTTTTGCATTTTCTGGACTGTCTTCCAAATGTAATTATATAGCAGGTAATCGTTTGTACCTTTTTTTTGAAACTCAGCATACTGCTTTGAGATTTATCTGTGTTGTTGCTTGGATGGACATTTGGCTTATTTCCAATTTTTTTTGGCTACAAACATTTGTGTTCGGGTTTTTGTGTGAACGTGGTTTTTAGTTCACTTGAGTAAACACCTAGGAGTAGGATTGCTGGGTATATGGTTGAAAGTACATTTAACTTTACAACAGGCACTGTTTTCCAAAGTGGTTGTACCATTTTGCAATCCCAACAACAGTGTGTGAGAATTCTAGTTACTCCACATCCTCACCAGCACTTGACAGGATCAGTTTGTTTTTCTTTGAGTTATTCTAATAGAAAAGCAGTGGTATCGGTATCTCATTGTGGTTTTTTTTTTTTGAGACGGTCTTGTGCCGTCACCCAGACTAGAGTGCAGTGATGCCATCCTGGCTCACTGCAATCTCTGCCTCCTGGGTTCAAGTGATTCTTGTGCCTCAGCCTCTTGAGTAGCTGGGACTGCAGTTATGTGCCACCACGCCCAGCTAATTTTTGTATTTTTTGTAGAGGTGAGGTTTCACCATGTTGGCCAGGCTGGTCTTCAACTTCTGGCTTCAGGTGATCCGCCCACCTCAGGAACCCAAAGTGCCGGGATTGCACACGTGAGCCACTGCGCCTGGCCTCATTGAGGTTTTAAATCACATTCCTAATGATGAATTATGTTGAACATCTTTTCATGTGCTGACTTGCCATCTATATATCTTCTCTGGTGAAGTGTCTGTTCAAACCTTTGCACTTCCCCCTCTCCCCCAAAGAGACAGGGTCTCACCCTGTCACCCAGGATTGAGTACAGTGGTGCAGGCATAGCTCACTGTAACCTTGAATTCCTGGGCTCAAGTGATCCTCCTGTCTCAGCCTCCCAAGTAGCTGGGACTACAGCTGTGTGCCACTGTGCCTGGCTCAGTTTTATTGTATTTATATATTTTTAGAGACAGAGTCTTGCTGTGTTGCTCAGGCTGGTCTCAAACTCCTGGCCTCAAGTGATCCTCCTGTCTCAGCCTCCCATGGTACTGGAATTGTAGCTGTGAGCCATCTCACTTGTCTGAATTTTAAATATTGGGTTTTTTTCCTTATTATTGAATTCTGAGGGTTCTTTACATATTCTAGTTAGCAGCCATTTAAAATATATGTGTTTTTCAAGTATTTCCTCCCAGTCTGTGGCTTGTCTTTTTTTAAATGAAGTTTTTTGAAGGTTTTAATTTTGCTGAAATTCAATTTATTGGTTATTTCTTTTCATGCTTTTTATGTCAGTTATATGAAGAACTCTGCCAAACCTAAGGACATAATTTTTTTTATGTTTTCTTCTAGAAGTTTAATAGTTTTAGGTTTTACATTTAGGTTTATAATCATTGTTGAGTTAATTTTTGTGTACGGTGTAAATATGAGTCTAGGTTTTTTTTTTTTTTTTTAACATATAGAGGATCTATCATAGTATCATTTGTTAAAAGACTCCTTTTTTCTCTTTGAATGAACTTTGTCTCAAACAGTTGATTATATATGTGTGGTTCTCTTTCTGGATTCTTTTTTTTTTTTTTTTTTGAGATGGCGTCTCACTCTGTCACCCAGGCTGCAGTGCAGTGGTGCAATCTCGGCTCACTGCAACCCCTGCCTCCCGGGTTCTAGTTTCTCCTGCCTCAGCCTCCTGGGTAGCTGGGACTACAAGTGTGCACCACCATGGTGTATTTGGTAAAAATACCAAAAAATACTTTTTGTATTTTTAGTAGAGATGCGGTTTCACCGTGTTGATCAGGCTGGTCTCGAACTCCTGACCTCGTGATCTGCCCACCTCAGCTTCGCCAAGTGCTGGGATTACAGACGTGAGCCACCACACCTGGCCTCTTTCTGGATTCTTAATATTGTTCCATTGTCTAGTGTCTATCCTTTTACCAATCCTGCACTGTCTTGATTGCTGTAGCTTATAGTTAACTTTTGAAATCAGGTCATGTGAGTCTTTTGTCTTTTTCAAAGTTGTTTTGGCTATTCTAGGCATTTGCATGTTTATATAAATTTTAGAATTCACTGTTGATTTCTCCAAACATTGCTCGGATTTTGATTGGGATTGCTTTGAATTTATGGATGAATTTGGGCATCATTATCATTTTGACAATATTGGTTCTTACCGTCAATGAACATAATGTATCTCTCCGTATATTTAGGTCTTTGATTTTCCTCATCAGTGATTTGTAGTTTTCAATATATGGATCTTGCACATTATTGTTAAACTTGTACTTAGGCAGTTCATGTTTCTTGGTGTTATTGTCAATGTTACTTTTTTCTTTTTTTTTAATATATTTTTTATTGCATTTTAGGTTTGGGGGTACATGTGAAGAACATGCAAGATTGTTGCATAGGTACACACACGGCAGTGTGATTTGCTGCCTTCCTCCCCATCAGCTATGTCAATGTTACTTTTAAACATTCTCCAGTTATTTATTGCGTGTATATAGAGATATAATTGATTTTTACATCCTGACCATATATGCCCAGGACTTTCACAGCTTGGATGCTTGGTGTTTGAGTGCCTTGTTTCAGGGGAAGGGTTGCAAAGTGGAGAATTTATTTCTTCTGGATTCCCAGAAACAAATGTGACATTTTGGGCAAGTTGCCTTGGCCTTTGGGTGTGAGTTTCTTGTCTGTAAAATGGAAGGCAGTGGAGAAAACTGGATTCAAAGACCTGGTGAGGTCCCATCCCACTTGGGCACTGATGTTCACATAAACTGCAGGATGGGCGATTTGGAGGAGAGCTGAATCCTTGTCATGGGAAGCCCTTTCCTCATTTTACAGAACTGAGAGGGCAGGGCTTTTGCCTGTGGTTGCACTGTGGCTGATGAGAGGACAGGCTCCTGTGCCCGACCTGGGGTCTTGCACTCTTGATTTCGGCTGGGAAAGGCAACCCAGCATGGTGACTAGGAGACGACTCCACAGCTAGGAGGGAGGGAGAGGCGGAGAGGCGGTCATCAGTGCCTGCAGCCAGGAGGCCCAAGGCTCTTCCGGGAGCTCTGACCCTCAGGAGTGGCCAGTTCACATTTGGCTGTTTTCAGAGTAGGAAAGCACTGTGCTTGGAAATGCGGGTTTTGGCTGACCTCACCCCGAGGTACTGAGTGTGGAGTTTGAAGGCCTTTGTGACTCTTTGGTTTGGAACTAGGTTCTGGGCATGGCTAGGGGAAAATACTGGAACACATTCGTGCTCATTCCATTCGCCCTGCCTCTGGGAGAGGGAAGCAGCCTCCTCTCCCTTGATCACTGCAGGCAGCTCTGGATCCTGAAGGGGGAACAGAGGTCGAGGCAGGGGAGGAACCTCTTCAGTCAGAGAAGCCCTCGCCTGGTCTTTATTTAATAGTGCCAGAGGCAGCTCTAAGTACTTTCTACCCTTTAGCTTTGACTTTTATGATGCCTGTAAGCGATTTCATTTTACAGATAAAGAAACTGAGGCTCAGAGAGGTTTCACTTACTTACCAGAGTCACACAGATCACAGGTAAAAGAGCTGTGATGCGAACCCAAATTTTCCCTGAACTCAAAAGGTGGTGTGACGGAGGTGACTGTTTCTTTTTTTTTTTTTTTGAGACGGAGTTTCGCTCTTGTTGCCCAGGCTGGAGTGCAATGGGGCGATCTCGGCTCACCGCAACCTCCGCCTCCTGGGTTCAAGCAATTCTCCTGCCCCAGCCTCCCGAGTAGCTGGGACTACAGGCACGTGCCACCATGCCCAGCTAATTTTTGTATTTTTAGTAGAGACGAGGTTTCACCATGTTGACCAGGATGGTCTCCATCTCTTGACCTCGTGATCCACCCGCCTCGGCCTCCCAAAGTCCTGGGATTACAGGCGTGAGCCACCGCGCCCGGCCGTGACTGTTTCTTATAGGTAGATGGTTTCCATTTAGGATGATGTGAAAGCTCTGGGACTAGACAGGATGATGGTTATACAACAGTGTGAATGTACTTACCGCCACTGAACTGTGCACGTTGAAACTGTTGAGATGGTACAAGTTTTCTGTTGTGTGTATTTTACCATATTTTAAAATAAAAGCTGCTGTGGCTTCCATGCTGTCTGTGCCATAGCATGCTCCGTGGCGTGGTAGAGTGTGGCCCCTTGTGGCTGTGTCGCCGGTGGGTCGGACCGCCCAGGATCCCAGCAGAAGGATGCGTAGGGGCTGTGGCCAGCAGGATAGCCACAGGCAGCTTGGCCTTTTCACGCCATCCCGTGCTTTTAGGATAGAGAGAAACTCAGGCCCTGGTAGCGTCATCATGAGGATGCCAGGATGCCATCCCAGAGCCTTGGTCCACACAAAAGAGGTGGGACCTGAGGTGACCATGGCCTGCTGGCCACGCCATAGTCCAGGGCTGAGTGGGAGCCAGAGTGGATGGCCAGGTGCCCGCCTACTTGGCCTCTGGCCTCTGTCCCTTGGCACTGCTGGGAGTTATGACTCTTTCCCCAACAAGAGTCTTCTCCTTTGGGAGGGAAACCAGGGAAGGAAGTCAAAACTTAGCTGCCTTTACTTTTTTAGAGATGCATCATGAAGGATATAGGGGAAATTATATCCTCCAGCCAAAACAAACAAACAAGACACCAAATAAAAGGGGCTCAATGAAGCAGGTGTGGCATAACTCTTGATAACTGTTGAATTTGGTGAGAGGTAGCTTAGGTTGGGTTCTTAGAAGCACGGCCTGAGATGGGACTCAGATGCACACGGTTTATTGGGGGGCGTGTTCTCAGAAGAAAGGAGTGAGGGGAGCAGGACAGAGCAGCAAGAATGTGGTCTTAGCTGGAGTCCAGCTCAGCCTGATCCCATGGGGACGTAGAGAAAGAACTGCCCCTCTGAGTGGTCACACCTTGAGGTTTGGGGCCCAGACCTTGGCTCCCATGTTGATTGGTCACACCCCATGCTGGAGGCGAGCATCATTGTCTGACCCAGGACAATTCTCCCGATAAAGGGACCTCTGTGAGCCATTACCCCAAAATTCCCAGTAGCTAGAGGTAAAGAGGACCTGGACAGGATGTGTCACAGCATCCGTGACGTGGGTGTATGGGGGTTTATTGTTACTGTTCTTTCACTTTTGGTGTATGCTTGAAGTTGTTCCTAAAAAATACCCTCTACTAGAACAAAGTTCTGAGGAGGCCTGGCTCTGTGCCAAGCATCTTGCTGCCTGTCTCCATCTCGGTGATCACACCGAGACAAATGGGGAAATCGAGGCCCGGGAAAGTTAAAGGACCAGCTCTAGGTGTAGGGCAGCCAGATTTAGCAAATAAAAACACAGGATGCCCACATATATTGGAATTTCTGAGCAATGAAAAAAGTTTAACGTGAGTTTTAGCGTAATGTGTCCCATACAATATTGGGGACATACGCATGCTGAAAAGTTATTGCTGTTTATCGGGAACTCAGGTTTTTAAATGGGTGTCCTGTGTTTTGTCTGATAACACTACCTAGGTCACACATCTTATGAGTGGTGGAGCTAAGATTCATAGTGAGGTGGGGCTGACCCCGAAGCTTATGTTTTTCACCCCTGCTGGGTACAGCACTAACAAAAGGGTTTTGGGAGCATTCTCTCACCAGGGCCTCAGAGGGTGCTGCCTGACAGCAGAGCCCATGAGGATCATCTGGGCAGCTTTGGAAACATATTAGTGCCTGGGTGCCCCCAAATTTAGCCTGGGCCTGGCTAATTTTTGTATTTTTAGTAGAGATGGCGTTTCACCATGTTGATCAGGCTGGTCTCGAACTCCTGACCTCGTGATCCACCTGCCTTGGCTTCCCAAAGTGCTGGGATTACAGGCGTGAGCCACCATGCCCGGCTTCTTTCTGGATTCTTAATATGGTTCCAGACCAATTACATCAGGGTCCCTGTTAGACACTCTCCCCTTCCCCCTCAATTCCCTTTTAAAACTGCAGGTGGGTGTAACATGCATCCAGGGCCTAGGATCATTGGCCTGGACTGCCAGCTCTTGTTGTTCATGAATTTGGGAAGGAATAAACCCAGGGGGAAGGCAGGGAGCACAGGCCTCCGAAGGAGCTTGTATCACCTCTCCTTTCAGCAGCATCCTGCCGGGTCCTTGCCTCCAGCAGGCCCAGGTTCAGCCTGGCTCACGGGCTGTGCCCCAAGCTGCCTGCATGCTAGGCTCCTTCACAGCCTTTGCCAGTCCCTCTACTTGGAATGCCCTCGTCAGGGTAGTTTTGCCCATCTGGCTGGCTCCTCCTGTTCCTTCTGAAGGTCCCACACACATCACGTCTCTCTGGAGTCTGCCCTGACCCCACAGCAGAGCTGGTCACCCCATTCTTCATTGAGTCGGGGCACAGGCTTCAGGAGCAGCACTCTGCTAGCGGAAGTGAGCAAGGGTCGGCTCACCCACTTCACTGCTCGCTCAGTACTTCATGTCCGACAGCAGTGCCTGGCGTGCTGTAGGCACTTGGCATGTGGGTGTTGAATTGAAGGAAGGAGGAAGGATTTTGTTGGGGGCGTGAGGTCCCGTCTTTCCTCCTCACCCTATTGGCCCTGGAGGGATCCCCCTTTCCCCCTACTCCTCTTCCTGCTTGGCACATAAGTTCTGTTTGCCTGGAGCGTTGGCCCTTTGCAGCCCAAAGGTAAACAGGTTTATAAAAACTTTAGAGAAAAAGGAAAAAAAAAAAGCAAGTGAGCCGGGAAGTCATGCAGTTCCAGCTTCAGGGCTGGGGAGGTGGAAAAAGGCGCCAGTGGCAAACCCAGAGCCTGGGACCCGAGGAGCTGAGCCTCCACTTTCCAGAACTTCACTCTGGATAAACATGGAAGTGAGGAGTAGTGCCTCCTCCCTTCTGAAATAGGGCAGGGGAGGAGGAGAGGAAGTGAGGACCCTGGTTAGGAGAGGGAGCCCCGGGGTACCTGCTCTATGGCAATAGTAGAAAGGCTTTTTAAAAATGGTGATACGGTTGACCGTCTGGACCGTGTTTGAGCGTTCAGTTCAGTGGCGTCAAGTACATTTACATTGCTGTGCTACTGTCACCACCGTTTATCCACAGAACTCTTTGAATCTGGCAAAAGGAGAATGGCTTTATAAAGCCTCCTATTTTGTCCTGTGGAAAATGTACACCGAGAGGCTTTTTTTTCTTTTGAGATGGAGTCTTGCTCTGTCGCCCAGGCTGAAGTGCAGCGGTGTGATCTCTGCTCACTGTAACCTCTGCCTCCTGGGTTCAAGCGATTCTCCTGCCTTATGAGTAGCTGGGACTACAGGACTGTGGGTATGCCGCCACCCCCGGCTAATTTTTGTATTTTTAGTAGAGATGGGGTTTCGCCATGTTAGCCAGGCTGGTCTCAAACTCCTGACCTCAGGCAATCCGCCCTCCTTGGCCTCCCAAAGTGCTGGGATTCCAAGCGTGAGCCACCACGCCCAGTTCTGAGAGGCTATTTTATATCAATAGCTGGGGACGCAGATGAAGAAAACAGACCCCTGCCCGTGGGAAGCTCCCACGCTTGTGGGGCAGGCAATCCCAGGACAGAGAGGCCCCTGGAGCCAGGGAAGGCTGCTCGAGGGAGGATGGCGACGCACAGCTGGAGATGTTCAAGCGGGCGCACGCTCCAGGCTCAGCTCCGAACGGGACCCCGGGGATGTGTGCGCGTGCCGGCTGTCATACACGGGTCTATTCATGTCACCGTGAACATTGCAGGGGGCTGTGAGAGGACTGTCACGATCCTCCAGGAAGTTTGGAAAATAGAAAAATATTGCCTGTTCCACAGCTGCCATGCCCAGTTTCCTCTGTCCTTCAATTTCTTGTCTCATGCACATATTGCCACTTGATCACAGCCCAGTGGCAGAGAAGATAACATCTTCCTCTCTGTCCTCCTCACCTTACATCACAGTCAGCACTTTTCCGTGTTGCACCCAGGCTTCCAAATGTCTACGAATAACCCTGCTTTGTCCAGGGAGCGTGTCCGCCGTGAATTCCCCTGCAAGCGGTAGGGTGGGTGTGGGAGTGGCTGCATCTGGGGCCAGAGAGCGGGTTCAGCTGGGTGGGCTGAGCTGTAGGAGTGAGGAGGGACGCTTTGGCGGTCTGAGGGCGTCTATTTGGAGCAAGGTCATGGACGGTGGAGGCCGAGACTGTTAACTTGGCATCCTCGAGTCACTGCATTCACAGGCGGTCTTCTCTGGGTCCTGTATCAGTGGAGAGTAGCTAAGGCCCTCATCTGGTTGCAGATGGAACCCAGGTGTGGACTGTTCTACCCTGTAGCCTTTGGACACTGGAGGTGACCAGTGAATGTCTAGCGCTATGTGTCCATTGTCCCAGGGCTCTAGAGAGGGAGCCTTACCCAGGCCTTCTCACTGCCAGCACGGAGCCTCTCCTGTCCCACATGGAGCATGGGTGGGTAGGCAGGCAGGTCAGAGCTGCTCAGGGACTGCAGGTGTGTGTTGTTAAGAGCCCTTGGTAAGGGGTGCAGAAGGTGTGTGGGGGGCTGACAGTGGCATCTTTGTGGTTTGCTTTAAATATACCTGTTTGCTTTTGTTTTGCAAAGAAGCATGTCACTTGTTAGGGAAAACTTGGAAGGCAGAGAGAAGCGCAAAGAGATGCAGGGAGGGAACTCCCATAATCTGACTGTCCAGAGATAGCTGCTGTTAACATTTTCCTGTATTCTGTTTAAATTTAAGAAAAAAATTAGCTTTTTAAGAAATGGGCTCGCTTTGTTGCCCAGGGTAGCTTCAGACTCCTGGGCTCCAGTGCTCCATCTGCCTCAGCCTTCCGACTAGCTGGGACCACAGGAACACAGCACTGCACCTGGCCGTTCTGTTAAAAAATACAGTTTTGTGTCCTGCCTTTTCTCCTCAGCATTACATAAATATTTTCCCGTGTCATTAACATTCTTCATAAACATTGTTTTTGATGGCTGTGTTCTATTCTGGCCTATGGATCTACTAGGCTGACTTACTTCTTAGCTTGTGAGTTGGACACCTGGCCTCTCAGGTGGGAGAAGGAGCCCCGGCTGGGAGGGGGCAGGTCTGCCCACACTGCGGGCCGTGGCACTCTCACCCTGGCAGTCCTCCTCTGTGCACTCCTGGCTGTGCTACATCCTGCCTGGTCTTGTGGACGGACACCCAGTGTTATCCATTCCCCTCTTTGAGTTTCTGCAGCCCTGGGCATGCATCGAAGGCTCTTTCAGGAAGCCTTCTCTGGTCATCCAGCTTAGGATGGCCAGTGGGTGTTTGCCATTCTCTCTGAACTCCTGAGAGTCTGATCCTTAGTACATGCTGCCCAGATGGCATGGTGGGATCATCCCTGCCACGTTTGCCCTCTTTTTCTTGATTTCTTTGCAGAGTCTGACTTTAGAGCAACACTTTGCCATTCACTAGCTGTGTGACCTTAGGCAAATTCCTTAACCTCTCTGAGTCTTGGTGTTTCTTCTGTAAAACAAGGATGATAATAATGGACCATTTGCCTGGTTCTTGCGAAAACAAAAAGAGATTATGTGCCAGGTGCCGAGTACTGTGCCAGGGACATGCTGGGTGCTTGATAAGGGATGGGGGTTATCCTGAGTGTCAGCAGTGGGGCTGTTATCCTGCCATCTCCTCTCACCCACAGAGATGAGTAGCCCAGTGGGTAAGGGTTGACCAGAACTATAGTGACTCAGCTACAGTTGAATGAACAATCTTTGCCCACTTTTCTTCTGCCCACCCTTTGGTTGGGGAAACTGAGGCCACCCTGAAGTTCCCACCTACACCTCATGACTTTCTCAGATCCCTGGAGGCTGGCTTAGGAAATGTCTTTGGAGATTTGGGAACACACTGGATACATCAGTTGGTGAGCCAGGGAAATTAGCAGGAACGAGCTCATTTCAATAGCAATGAGCTGAGTCTCTCTCCAGCTGCCAGACATTTACGAGGCTGGCTGGGTGCCGGCGGCCGGAGGCCTCCAATGGCCCTCATCCCTCTGCCTTCCGGCTGGAAATAATTCGTGTTTAAAAAATAACAATAATAAAAAAAAAATTCTCCTTCTCCTCTGGCCTTCTGGTTTCTTTGGGCCCAGGTGGGGAGATGGTGGATGCCTTTTCCCTGTAAGCAGCTCTCTGTTCAGGGCAGCCAGACAAGGAAGGCCATCCCTGGCCCTCCCCGACCCTCCCTCATCTGCCAGAAGATTGGGCCATGAGGTGGATGGCTGAGGGGCTTTGCCTCAGAGGAACACTCTGTAGGAGACCCTGCTCTTAATTAGGGAAGAACTGTTTGTATTTCGTTAGGCTCCTGCAGGAATTTTGGGTCCTTTTCCTGCTCCCAGCCTCAGTTTCTCCATCTGTAAAATGAGGGAGGCGGTTGGGAGGGAGGACATATAACTTATACATCCAATGTTATATGGAAACTAGGGTCCTGGGGTTGGGCATTTGCAGCCCTGACTGGGAACCATCATCCCTTGCAGCACATGTTACATGCAGTTTCCCAGGCTCAGGCTCACTAATCAGAATCTCTAGGGTAGGGCCTCTGAGTGTGCATGTTTGGGGCAATTGAAAAAATGGAGATTAAAATCACAGAACTGCATTTTGAAGTCCACAGTTCAGTGGTTTTTAGTGTATTTGCGGTGTTCTGCAGCTGTCACCACTCCCTCATTCAAATGCCGTGAGATTCCAGTTGCCGCTGGTCCCTCGGGGCAGCTCTTCAAGTGTGTGTCCTGAGGCGTTGACCTGGACCCTTGTGTTCCCCGCTCTCCTGGTTGGGGTTTCCTGGTGACAGAATCAGGTTTTAAGGCCTTTTATGAGTTCAGATGAGACGTTTCTGAGAGGAGGAAGCCGGACTGGGGGAGAGATGACCCTGTTTCCCTACAGCGTTCCGGGGCAGCAGAGGTCTTGCGGCCGTTGTTGGTCCCCAGTGCCCCACGCCCTGTGAGCAGGGTGGGCAGTCACTTACTCAGACCTAGTGACCCTTGAAGCCTCAGCATATGAAATTCTTGTGGCGGTCTGAACATCTCACAGCCACGACGCAGGTAGTACAGAGGTGGCCCCACACCCTGGAGAACCCCCTCTCCCCTTTGTCAGCCCACCTCTCACATACTCAGCATCCCCTCACTGCCCTGAGCACCTGCCCTTCCTCTGGCTGCCAGGGGCTGAGACTCTGGTTCTCATAATCCCACCAATGTCTGCTTTCCCTCAGAGCAACTTGGGGTACCTGGAAGCTTCACCGCTAACAGACAGATCTTTGTGAGGGTCACAGTCTCGGGGTGGGGGAACAAGTTCCTTTCGTTCCACCTTGTCAATGAAAGGGATGGCCTTTTTCCCAATGCTCCTGCCCTGGCTGAGGGTATGTCTGGTGGTCTTGGCCAGGACACTACCCCGTGGGTCTCCCCGGCAGTGAAACTCTGTACAAGATCCTCTGCAGCCCCCACGTTTGTGGTCTTAGGGTCCCACGGGGTCTAGCCAGCCCCTCTGGATAGTAATTGGTAGATCTGAAAATGGGATTCAGCCACAGTTGACCCCTTTTTTTGGGAAGGAGTGGCTGACTGGCTATGTGCCCCCTCATAGTGAAGCTCGTGGCTCTTGGGGTCACCACCAGCATTTCTGACCCTGTCCACAGTCAGCACCCATTCCCGGGCCCCAGGCTGTCCTTAAGGAAGCCAGGGAGGGAAACCGGGGAAGGAAGTCAGGTTGGTGGCCGTTCCCTTTGCTTGGACTGCCCGCTGTGCTCCCTGGCCTGGGGCCTGGCTTTGTTTCTGGGTTTGAGTGCTCTTACTGGGTTCTTCCCTGAATCTTTAGCCCGGAAATCCTTTCCCTGGAGTCCCCCACCTTGTGTCCGGCATTCCAGAACAGCTGCCCTCCCACGGTTAGCATGTGGTGACGCTCCATGACATGACCGTGTGACCATTCCCTCTGTGGGCCTCAGTTTCCCCCTCTGTCAAATAACAGGGCCTTTATAGCCCTGTCCCGCCATGTGTCACCCTACTCTTGATGTGGCAGCTGCCCAGGGAAGGTGGAGTGAACGGATGGACACTCCCACAAGCCACAGACCCTCCAGTGCCTTATTCCTGGTGGAATCCTGAGAGCTCCCTTCAGTTTGCAGTGAGAGAATGGCAGCTGAGTTTTCTAAGAAAGAGGGTGGTTCTGGGCTGGGTAGTTTTGTCCCGGGGCACCCCCAACGAGTCAATCTCACAAGGCTGACTTGGACCACATTCTCTTGGAGTGGCTGGGCTCGAATCGTGAGCAGGGGCCTCTGGGTTGGCATGGAGTCAGTTTCTGCATTTGTAAAATGGATATGTACCTGAAAAAGCTTTTGTGAATGTGAATGAGATCATGTATGCCCACACGGGTGAAGGTGTAATCCTCCTAGCTATCATCATCACTGATGCCTCATTATACAGAAAAGAGGCTCTCAAAAGCATTACATGGCTTGTTCATCCAGTGAAGGGGCTGGGCCCAAACCCTACCTCAATAGCATTGCCTCTTTCTTTTTTTTTTTTTTTTAAAGTAATACGTGATTCATGCAGATCATTTAGAAAACAAGAAAAGCACAAAGAAAAATCAAACTACCCTTAAATCACCCTAAAAGAAAATAGTTATTATTATTAAAATTATCTGGATGTTATTTTTCGTGTCATCCTCTTTCTTAGCAAAATATGGGAAGTGGAAATGGTCTCCATGTACCCGAATGAAAAAGTTCATATAGCTGTTTTGTAGCTCTTTCCTCTTAGCAATACTGAAGCCGTGTCCTCAGTTCAACACATGGTCTGATTTTTCATGGCTGCCTAGTATTCCATGTCATGGTTGTGCCATATTTACTTCACCAATCCCCCAGGGATAGATATTTAGGTTGTTGCAGTGACTTTTAAAAAAAAACACTATCATCAAATCGTAAAACATGGCCACTTGGCGAGCATCTTATGTCTCTGCACGTCATTGGTGATACCCTTAGAATATGTTCTTAAAGGTGGGATTGCCAGGTCAAAGGCCACACGCATGTAAGGTCAGAGTGCCCTCCGGAAAGGCCGTATCCGTTTTCTCTCAGCAGCGCTGGAGGAGAGGGCCCGGATCCTGTAACTCACAACCCTTTGCTGTTTCCAAACCACGAGCCCAGAAAGAGTCGAAAAAAACAAAAACCACGGCTCTGGGAGCAACTTCCTGCCAGAGGAAGGGAGGCATTTGGCAAATAGTCTACTCCCAGTTTTTGAGTGAATGCTGTGTGGCCGTCCTCGGGCCAGGCCATCTGGGAACGGACTAAAGAGTAGAGACCAGGTCTGTGTCCTCAGGCGGCTTCCATGTGCCTCGAGGGGGAATACAACGCATGTCGGGACACCTGGCAAACACCTTAAAGACCACCGGATCCCAAGTCCAGGCGGAGGGTGGGGCCATGGCCACCGCGTCCACTCCATCCACCTCCGTCCCTGGCACCTGCTCGGAGCCACACAGACTAGATGTGCAATGAATGTTTGCTGAACAGCAAAAAGCAGTGTGCTACCCACAGAAGATGATTGTGACCTCCTTGAAGTCAGGTTTGAGTCTTGTTCATGACTGGCTACACTCCCTAAGCCTAGAACCTCATCATTGTCATAAATACCGGCCAAGTGAACAAAGGCCCTATGGGACTGATGAATCCAAGAAGGTGGGTGGAGTGGTCTAGATCCCAGCAGGAAAGTGGGAGGAGCCGACGTGCTGCCCGGAGTCCTCATGGTCAGTCCCTCTAGTAGGTACTAGGAAGCACTGGGTGGAGAGTCTGGGGCTGATTTCATGTCCCCCGCTCCTATGGGACCTGGGCAATTGCCTCACTGAGCCTCAGTTTTCTTAAGGGACTAGACTTTGTTTCTGGGGGCTCCTTTCTGGTTCTTGCCAAGAATCTCGGTGCCTGTGGTCAAAATGGGGCCTGGGAGAGGGTCAGTTGGCAGAATTTAGCCCTACACGTCCAGCAAGCCTGCCCACGACCAGGTGACCTCTGGCCAGAGGGTAACTGCTTTCCAGCCCAGGACCCTGCCCTCTCCACCACCTCTCAGCAGGACCCTCCTAGGTGGCTGGTGGCACCCCCAGGAGGTATGGAAATAAGGTGACCCAGCTCTGGCAGCCCCTCTGTTATGAATAAGGTTGTGGATTGTTTATTTGAGAGAAGAGAGGCCCCAGCCACACATCCTGCTTTTAAAGTCTGGAGCTCTAGCCGAGTCCTCTAAGCCTTGAGCCCCATACCCGCTCCCCTACCCCACGCCCCTCTCTCACAGCGCCCCCACCCCAGCTGGCATACCTTCTGCCCCCACCCCGCTTCCTGGGCTGGCTTTTAAGTAGCTCTCAGTGGTCTTCTCCCTCCTGTTCCCGTCTACTCCTTTCCCTAAAAGCCCCTTCTCCACAGACCAAGGGGAAAAGGCCTTCCTACTCCAGGAGGACACTTTCACTTTGGCAAAAACACGCACCTTAGACTTTCCTGGTATTTCGGTGATCTGAGTACAGAATCTACCTTGTTGACGAGGACACCAAGTGACAGAAAAGTGCCACTGCTTGTTCAGGGCATGTGGGACAGCAGTGGGCTGGCATGAGACTCAGAGTTAGGCTCCAGCCCAAGCTCTGCCTCCGGCTTGCTGTGTGACCTTGGACAAGTCCCTTTCCCTCTCTGGGCCTCAGCCGGCTCACCCACAGAGTGAATGGGTGGGTGGTAGATGCTCTCTGAGTTCTCTCCACCTCTGCTTCTCTGTCTTCATGAGAACCACACGATGTCAAGTGAGGAGGCCCCTGCAGTTTCTCCGTTTTCCCCTGAAGCCCTGTGGTATCCCCACCCCTCCCTTGTCCCCACTGCCCACAGCCAGTTGAGAGTCAGAGACAAAGACCTGCTGCAGGCAGGAAGCATGGCCAGTGGGGATGTGCGCTAGTGCCTGGCTGGCAGTCCCTGATAGGAGGCTGAGGCTCCTCTAGAATCAGCCGGAGGGTGCTGGGGGTGGGGGGCATGGAGCAGGCTGGCACTGGGCTCACCAGCCTCTCTGCCCATCCCTTCTGGGGCCTCCCCAAGCGCTCGGACACAGGTGAGGGAAGGTTTCATGATAAATGCTAGACTTGCTGAAAGGGACACAGCAGCCATGCAAGTTCGGTGACTCTTGTCCTATTAATCCTTTGTGAAGTGGGGGTTTTCTGGCCCCAGCAAAGCTGGAACCCTCAAAAGCCTGCCCGACCCATAGGCTCTCCTCCTCTCTCATGTGGGGCATGTGGGGCGTGTGGGCTGGGACGTGTGCTTTAAAGTCTGGAAGTTAAAGGTCTCCCTCCCCTGCAAGCCAGCTCTTTGTTCCACATCCTCAAGGACCCTGACTTCAGCCTATTGTTCCCCCTGCTGACACAGAGGCAAGTTCCTCTCTGGATTTGCACTAGGGTAGGGCTGGGGGTCCTGCTGTTGGCGGTGGGGGCTGGGGAATCTGTGCATACCTGCTTATTAAAAGTCACTCACTCGTTCAGAGAAAAATGCTGTTTTGAGACACCCTCTTGCGTGTGGGAGGCTGAGACGGTGACTGCTGAGGTTTTTGTATTCTGAGTTTTGTCAGGCTGAGGCCTGGCCACTTCTGGCTGTGGCCGATTTTGTGTCCTTGGTGGATGTGATAATCAAACTGCTCGCTGACCAGGCGGGGCGAGGTTGGATTTGCCAGCAGGCGGCGGAGGTAGTGCGGAGGGCTCGCTTCTGGACGGGAACTTACGGTGGCCCACAGGTGAGTCCAGCACAGGTGGCAGGTAGTGCCGAGGGCTCGCTTCTGGACGGGAACTTACCGTGGCCCACAGGTGAATGCAGCAAGTCCCCCTGCTCCATGGGATTCCCAGACCCTTCAACTCAGAGCTGACCATGGGGGAAGAGCCGAATCCCCCAGAGTTGGGGGCGTGATCCAGAGCTCCAAAGGGTTCATCGTGTTTTGAAGTATTAATAAGAGAAGAGTATGTTTGGGTGATTTTCTGGGGTATTGTGCTTTTGGTCGTTTAGTATGTCAGTTCTTGCTATGATGGCACTAATGCATAAAATTCTTTCTGGCTTGATTTTCATTTTACAAACGTAATCCAACTCATCTAATTGATCCAATTGATCTTCCCTGAGAGGATCCAGCCAGAAGGACAGAAATTCTTGTGGCAAGTGGGGAAAATGAGGCTTGGCCAGAGGTTGCATGGTTTGCCGAGTTTGCACGGCCAGGCCAGCGGGGTGGGGCGTGGGTGGGCCGTGGGCCTCTGGCTGCCAAGGCCTGGCCTTCGAACCCCGTACCTGCCCTTCTGCATGAGCGCCTTACCTGCCAGTGCTAAGGAGCCCGGCCTTGACTCGGACTCCCTTCGTCAGCAGGAGGCTCTGGCCAGACTCTGCTTCCCCGTGGGGAACTAAGCCTGCTCCTCCAGGCTGCTGTTTGCAGGCCCTCACCCTCTTCTCTTCTGGGTGTTCCCTTGGGGGTGTCAGGGGCTTCATGGTCAGGAGGGTGGGAGATGCTGATTGTAGAGCCTGCCTGGCATTAGCACCACCCCGTCTGCCTACTGGCATTGCTGCTTCTCACTGAAGCTGATTCACAGGTAGTTTTGAATACCAGGTTAGCCTTCCTCTGACAGCAACTCTGAGTTTCCCCCTTAGTCATACCTACCTAGGATAATTGGAAAATGAGAAGCGTAAATTTGATAGAGGTTGAACAAGACACCTGCCTTAGAATGCAGGGCCAATTAGCGTGACCTGGGGATTGTTGGACATCAGGTGTTCACCTCTGCTCTGGCCACCATTTCCTCAGGACTGCCTGCAGCCATCTGTCCCATGTAGGAACGCTTAATCCTTCCCGTTCTCACCCCTGCAAAGATGGCCTAAAGTCTTCCCTAAGAGCCCTTTGCACCCCACTTCTGCTTCCCCAGCACACTGCCACCCCCATGCCCTAACTTGCCCCACTGCAGCCAGACCCCTCCTTCCAATCATGAGCCTCCCTGGGCTCCATAAATCACCCTAAGAGCACATTCCTTGGGGGATTTGTAAAATAATCAAAATATTTGGGGAAAAGACCTTAAGATTACTTATGGCTATTAGTGGGATCCATAGATTTTGGCACCAAGCATGGCTTAATTGAAAAAATATGTGTGCTTGGTGATTTCTTTTTTCCCTTTTTTAAAATAAGTAGTAGGCCCAGAAAGAAGAGTGGTTAGGCAAAAAAAATAGGGAGGAATTAAATATCAAAAGAGTTTGTGTGGAGGAGCTGTTTACAGAATTGTGGAAAATATAATGCTAAATGGAAAGTAAGCCTGCCTATATAGTGCAGGATTATTAATAGAGCCTGGTTACCGTGCACATAATGAAGCTTTTAAGAGACCTGGGACAACTTTCCCCTTTGCAAAACAAGTTTCCTTCAAATAGCACCATTCACGCAGCGAAGGGCATTGGGTTACAACAATAAATAAAAATGAACAGTGCCCTGAGAAATTCAAGGAATGCACAGACGTTTCAGTGATTTAGTATGAGAAAACACTATTTAAACATTTAATTGAATTGCATACTTTCATCTTTAAAACGTTAGCGTTTGAACTGCCACCTGAATCGCCCTCTCTTCACTTCATTAGATTGCAAGGCCCTTTCAGGGGAGGGAGTTCCTATTCTCCTGCCTTTCCCCAGGCTGTTCCCCTTCCCTGCTGTTCCTTAACTTGCTTTTTTGCCCAAGACTGTCAGGAAAAGGAGACTCGACAGGAGTTTCCTTTTAAAGGTATAGCGAGAGACTTAGAGGGGATGTGTTTTTCAAAATATTTTATTTGTCAGGACTTGGTATGAGCTGTGGATTCCTGGGTCAGTCACCACCCTCCCCGAGACTCAGTTTCTCCTCTGTTAAATCAGGAATTCAGGTTAGAGCCCCAGGAGAACTTTGTCAACAGTACACTGCCCAGTGCCCAGTCTAATTCAGTCAGTTGCCCAGGATCTTCTGTCGTTCCTTCTTGGTTAAAACTTACTGGAGTGGGCTGGGTGTGGTGGCTCATACCTGTAATCCCAGCACTTTGGGAGGCTGAGGTGGGCAGACTGCTTGAGCACAGGAGTTCAAGGCCAGCCTAGGCAACATGGCAAATCCTCACGTTTACAAAAAATACAAAAATTGGTAATCCCAGCACTTTGGGAGACTGAGGTGGGCCAGTTATGAGGCCAAGAGTTCGAGACCAGCCTGGCCAATATGGTGAAACCCCGTCGTTTCTACTGAAAATACAAAAATTAGCCGGGCATGGTGGTGGATGCCTGTAATCCCAGCTTCTCAGGAGGCTGAGGCAGGAGAATCACTTGAACCTGAGAGGCGGAGGTCACTGCGAGGTGAGATCACGCCATTGCACTCCAGCCTGGACAATAAGAGCAAAACTCCATCTCAAAAAAAAAGCAAAACAGAAACAAAAATTAGCTGGGCATGGTGGCATGTACCTACCCAGGAGGCTGAGATGGCAGCAAAGTTGAGCCCAGAAGGTTGGAGGCTGCAGTGAGATATGATAGCTCTGCTGTACTCCAGACTGGGTGACGGAGATCCTATCTCAAAACAACCAAAAAATTTACTGGAGTGGAAACTCCAGAGGGCCCTTCCAGGTCTAGGAAACTAGGGGGCAGAGACACGGTGATCACTGGGCACTTCCTGTGCCCGGTGAGCTCAGTGCATGGTAGAAGGTGCCTGGCTGAATCCTCCTGGGTCCAGGGACTCTGTGATTCTAATCTCGGCTGATACCCGCCCAAGGAGGCCTGACCCCTGTGGCACCCCCTTCTGTGTGCTGGAATTGAGTCTCTGTGCGTGGACAGTTGTTCAAAGTTGCCGGGACAGTGGAGCCTACTGACATTGGATTTGGCTCCGAAGAGGGAAAGGGAAGATCGTGTGTCCTCAGCACGTTTTCCAGCCTTGGCGAGGCTTTGTCCTTCGAGGTTACTGTGCACACATGGGAAGCACACACAGCCCTCACAGACGCGTTCTTTCCTCAGAGATTAACCAGTGGCCCTGTCCTGATTGCCAGCTTACCCTGTGGGCTGCCGTGCGGGACTCAGGGAGGCTTATTTGCAACCCTGCCCTGGAATGGCTTGAAGTCTGTTTTTACAGATAGACAGCAGAGCAAAGTGACCTTGGGCTAGTCACCGCTGAGTGAGACAGAGACATCAAATCTAGATGCCTAGGAAAGCCCCCTTAGTACCAAACCCCTTTTTCTTTGTGGGTGTCTTCATAAACTGTTGCGTATCTTAGTTCCCAGTTAGACTGGGGATACCTTGAGGACGAGGGCAAATGTCCTGTATTTTCAGAAGATAGGGACGTTCCGTGTGGTCAGTGAATGCTCATTGAATGACTCATCCAGTTCATTTTGCCCCATTTAAGGGTACCTCCTCTGAGCCCAGCCCTGGTACCTAGTGTGGGGTACAAGCAGATAGGACCTTGTTTTCACCGTGCTTCCCATCTTTTAAGGAACTTGGGCTTGGCTGTGGTTTAATTTATTTGGTGCCAAGAGGAGGTTTTCTTAGTTTGAGTGTCCCCAGGAGCAGATCTCGCACCAAAAATTCCAGTGTACAGTTTATCGAGGCGGGGGGTTGACCCAGGAAACAGCAGTTAGGAGAGTGCTGGGAAGGGAAGAGAAGGGGCCCGTGCACGCAGCATTGTCAGGCCAGCTACTTCTGTGGGCAGTTGGGGCCGATTCCTGCTGGGAACTTAGGGAAGCAATGCAGAACTCACCCCAGCTATCCTCTTTGAGGGGCAAGGGAGCTAGGGTATTAATCCCCCACTCCTGGCACATCTGTTCCTGGCACTTCCCAGCACTCAGGCAGAACAAGCCCCTTGCAGGCAGGGTGGGTCCTAGGACAAAAGCAGGTGTTGGCATTTGCATGGAATTGGTGGGGGCCGAGGGGATGTGAGCAGAGTGCTGCAGAAGTGTGTTTGCTGGGCCTCCACATGCCAGACCAAGAGTAACCCAGACTCCCCCGTCCCCCTCACTGGTCTCCTAGAGGAGTAGTTTGTTCTAAGGAAAGGGGCACCCAGTAAGCCCCCACCCTTTGGAGAACAAATACCGAGAGAGTCCCGTGCCGAGGTTCTCTGGGTAAAAGCAGATTGCAAAATGTTGAGCCTTGTCTTGCAGGAAGTCAGAGGGTGATGGTGGTGGTCATCTTCGCTTGGAGGGCTCAGACCTGCGCCTTTACCTCCTACTCCAGAATCTGAAGGTGGGGCCAGTCCCAGCTTGGCCTCTTGGTAGCCAGTGGCCCTGGAGAAGCTGTTGAGCCTACTTCCCCACCGACTGTGAGCCTCGAATGTCCATGAACAGTGCCTGGTGCGAGGGCATAGTGGATGCCCAGGACTGTTCATTCCTGCTCCCTTCCCTTCCTGGCCAATAGCGCATGTCTTCCCCTGGCCCTCCCATCAGGCTGTGAGGTGGCAGGCTGGATGGGTCTATCTCGGCCTCTTCCACAATGGGAAACTGAGGCCCGTAGGAACTAAGACCCAAAGTCCTGGTCTCCTGAGTCCCTAGTCTACACTGCTTTCCTGATGTGACAGGCCCGTGTCAAGGTCAAAGCAAAGTGTGAAGCCAGTTGTGGGAGGAGGTGGCTGGCCATGCCCTGGCTATGGCCCTCACCCTGTCTTCAGTGGGTCATTGTGCCAGATGTTTGACTCAGCAGAGCTTAGACGCCTGAGTTGTCCGCTCTACCCCCCCACCCCTGCACAGTGCCAGGAACAGAGCAGGGTGTCAAAGCTGGAGGGACTTTGGCGATTGGCCAGACCAAACCTTTGTTTTGTTGAGAAGGGGAAACAGTCTCAGAGACACCACTGACTTCTCCAAGTCACACGGTGACTTAGTGACGGCCGGGATTGAAGTTGGGCCCTGGAGGGCCAGCCTGCCTTTCCTCCTACTCCTTCCGTAGGAAGCTGCTATGTAAAGTATGTTTTATTATAGTTGCTTATAAACATAATGAAAATCCCTTCATTTAATGGCACCCCCCTTTTTTTTTTCAGGCAGTTAATAATGCAGCTTTTCACTTGCTCCTCAGGAAAACCATAGAGGGAGGCTGAAAGAGCATTGCCCACTTTCAAGCTGGAGTCATTGAGGCCCAGGAATCTTTTCTGGGTCTCAGGACTCTCAGGACTCTGGGATTCCTGTAGGTCAGTTTGGGGTGAGTTTGGCCGGGGCCGGTGCTGGCAGCTTCGCCTCTGTGGGGACCCTCCCCACTTTCTGACAGACTACAGACCTTGCTGAAGGAGAGTCTCAGGGGAGAGAGACCTGGGCTCATGCTCAGAAGATTCAGGTTCAAGGCCAGGTCTGGCGTTGGCTCTCTGTGTGACTTTGGAGGCTGTTTTGAGTTCTTCCACTAGGATAGATGGTCTTGGGTCACTCTACCAGCTCTTGCCTCTGCTCTCAAAATGCTCACAGTTTAATGGAAGCAGACTAATAATTTAAAAATACATACTTAGGGCTGGGTGCAGTGGCTCACACCTTTAATCCCGGCACTTTGGGAGGCTGAGGTGGGAGGATTACTAAGCCTGGGAGTTCAAGGCTACAGTGAGCTATGACTGCTGCTTCACTACAGCCTGGGCAGCAGGGTGAGTCCCCATCTCTTTTTAAAAAATTAAAAATGAAAAAAAACAATACAGAAAGCTCTTATAAAGATCAGAACATTTTGCTGTAGGAACCCAGCAGAATTGTCTAGGTAAGTGGGGGAAGGCTTCACGGAGGAGGTGATGTTTAGTGCAGAGGACAGCAGGGGCATCCAGGGAAAAGGTGTAGGGGACAGTCGTAGCATTTGCCAAAGGCGCACATGTGCTGTGTGCCTTCAGTGTGCTGTCTTACTGAATTCTTGCGACATACAACGCTTGGAAGGTTGTAATTATGTGCTAATTATTGCCATTTTGCAGGTGAAGTTGAAGGGCCTCAGAGAGGGGAGAAGGCTCGTTTGGGGTCTCGCAGCCCCTCGTCTTCCTTCCTCTTCTCTGCAGCCACCCCTGCATTTTCCACGGAGGCCCCTGAGGCCTGATCCGAGCCTCCCAGCACTTTTAGGATCTGGGATGTGGGGAAGGTGATGGGTCCTGTAAGAGGGTGTGTCCAGGGAGGGGCGGGGACATCCCAGTGCCAGCAGCCTGTCATAGCCCAGCCTGCCCTCCTGTCACCCCAGTCGCAGAGATCTGGGCAGATGTGAGTCCTCGTGCGTTGGGCCATCTCCAGGGAGCCCCAGTGGCACCTCCTTGTTCCTGTAACACACAACACTGCTGCTCTGGGCACCATCTCTTCTCCTATCCCCTCCTCCTGCCTTGGCTCCCTTGGGTGGCCTTTTGTAAGGGTCTTATTTCTGGGCCTGAGTCCATTCTGCAGATGGAGAAACCAGGGCTCTGAGAAGGAAGGCGACTTACTCAAAGTCATACCGCACTAGGAGCTGGGCAGAACCAGGAGTGACCCCTGTGGCTTGTCTAGCCCTCTCCCATGGCAGGAGGGTCAATGGGATCTAATACTTGCTCCCCACCTTGCACGACGCAGGCCTCCCTTCCTCAAAGACCCTCGTTGAACTTGAAGAGGCAATTTACATTTTTTTCTTCCTCCTCTTGCAGGACTTTTATCACTCTTTTGGAGATTTAGGTCTGAGGCAAAGAGCCCCAGACAGGGAGCCAGGACTCCTCGGTCCTAGCTCAGGGGTGCCCCAGCTGGATGACTTGGGTTTCATTTCTTTGCCAGCTTCCTGGCACTGCCTGCCCTCAGAGGCCCCAAAGGGCAGTGTACAGGGTGCCTGGGAGCTCAAGTTCAGATGTCAGCTCTGCATGAGTGACATGTAGGTGGGTGGTGATGGGCTCATCTGCCCTGCTTTGTAAAAGTAAAAATCCCATCTCAGGATTGAGTTGAGAATATACATAGTAAGTGCTCCATAAATGGATGCTATGGTTACCTGGTCTTCAACCACAAGGGCTCATTTCTCGTTCCTCCGGTCTCTCCAGCTGTATTCTCTGGACTTTTTCAACCTCTGCCACTCTCAGTAAGTGGGCCGACCTCTCGCTTGTGCTCTCAGATTAAAGGCAGGGGTCAAGGTGAAACTCGTACTTGCAGAAAGGTCAGACCTTTGCCTAGCTCCGGGTGTCACTGCCTGGGGAACGGGCAGGCTCTTCCTGTGCTCCAGAAAGACTGGACTGAGCTTTGCATTCAGGGGTTCATACTTACACCTTCTAAACAGCCTCCCCTGACCACCTTCCACTTGCACGTGGACACACACCGTCTACCCAGGCCCCTCGTGAAGTACAACCAGTGGTACCAGGCAGGAGCTCGGGGAATGCATGTGCCCATTTTCTGTCCCTCAGCATTGATACTACGAGGTGGGTAGGATTCAGTTATTTTCGTTTTCATACCATGTAGTGATTTCTCTGAGTGCCTTCAGTGCTGGGCTTTGTAGGGTTATGCAGAATGAGTGCCTACCAGATGCTCAGCAGAGTTGGGCATTTCGTGCACAGCGTCTCCCAGAATCCTTATAACCATCCTGAAGATGAGATGTGATTAATTATAATCCCCATTTTACAGATGGATTCACTGAGGCTCAGAAGAAAGGCACATGTCAACTTTTAGCTCCCAACAGTGAAAAGGACAGAATGAGGCTTTGTGGCTCCCAGCAGAGGTAGTGGTGCTAGGTAAGGGGAGGCTGTGTGGGCTGGGGGTACTATGTGTCTCACCTCACCAGGCAGATAAGATTCCAGTAGGGGCTGAGGGATAGGCTGCTTTATTCTTACCTGTAATCCTCTCCTCTGCTGCTTGTTTGCTGTGTGACCTTAGGCAAGCACCTTACCTTCTCTGGGCCTGTAAATTACTGCACATGTTTGTGCAGTCCATTTTTGTTTTTTTCTGGCAACGGGCAACAGATCAGTTGTGTGCTGAAAAAAAAAGCTGTTTATTGGTTTCAGTGCTGTCTTTATCCTTCAAGGCCTTCATAAGGTGTGGGGGTGATGGGGAGGAGTCATGGCCCAGTACAAAGAACCACTGCTATGTTGAAGAGTCACTACCAATTTGAGGATCCAGCAAAAATTTCTGTTTGTTCACGGGATGGTGCCAGGCAGGTTCTCATGGACTCACAGGCCCAGCCAGCGTGATAGGCTGGCTTTACATTGACCTTTTTAGATATGAGGGTTAACAGTAAGATTCTTTTTTTTTTTTTAAATTGTACTTTAAGTTCTGGGGTACATGTGCAGAATATACAGGTTTGTTACATAGATATAAATGTGCCATGGAGGTTTGCTGCATCCATCAACAGTAAGATTCTTTATGAGAGGAGAGAGGTAAGTGTGTGTTCCATTGCTAAATAAGAAAACAGATTTCTTAACAACCAAATAGACGATCCCTTCTGCTCAAGTTTCTTTTATGAGAAGCACATTCTAGGTATTGAACCATCCTTGAATGACACCCCAGGGACTGATGCAGGGAACCCTGGGTTTTAGCTGTGAGGGGAGAGGGTACAGTGCTCAGTAGAGGATGTAGAGCAGGATCTTGAGTGTTGAAGGCTGTGTCCACAATTGCTTACAGGTCCATGAAATTGCTCCTGCAGCCATCTGCATACCTGGGCTTCAGGTGGAAGAGCCCCAAGCTTGTCCCTAGACTTTTGGGTGCTCTGGGTTTTTCAAAGGGCTGTCCTGTCCTCCAGAGAGGGCAGTACCAGCACTGCCCTGCTGGTACTCCAGGGTCTTGGCAGTGGCTACTGTTGCCACCCCATTCCAGGGCTGAGGACCCGAGGCTCAGGGAGGGAGGAGCCTGCATGAGGTGAGTTGCAGGGCCATCCCAGCAAGTGAAGGGGGCAGTCTCCTCCTCCTTGGGCTGAGCTGGGCTTGGCCCCTACCACTGTAGGGGGCTTCATGCCAGGGGAACCCACGGTGGGGTTAAACAGAAAGGCCTCCTGGAGGAAGGAAAAGATTCCCAGAGTTCTATGCTTCAAGCCATTTTGGTAAAAAAAAAAACAAAAACAAAAACCTAATTAGAGGTGACAATGGTGACTTTGTCTGTGTGTTCACTTTTTCCTCCTTCTTCCCCACACCTCCCCCTTCTCTGTGTCCCTCATTTGTTGTATCCATGGGAAAACTAGGTAACATTATAATTACTGAAAATATTGTGGGTACATGGAAGCTGGGAGTGAGGGGTGCCTGAGAGTGCAGGAGGCCCTTTAAAAAAAAATTTTTTTTTTAGGTTTTATTTTATTTTTTTCCTTTAGTTTGGAAACGGAGCCCTTTGCAGTCATACTGTCACAGTTAAAATAAGGTTTAAATTACAGGCCAGCCCGTGGCTTTTCCCCTTTCTTTCAGAATTTTTGCCAACTTGCAATTTACTTAATGAAATCCTGCTATTCCGTTTAACAGGGATATTTTTTGCAGATGTTGATTTAACTTAGCTTTGCAAAATATGTGAACTGTACCGTTTCTTTTCCTATTTTTAACGGTTTCAGGATTCTAGTTCAGCAGCTCCACCGGTGCTGCCATGCCGACAGGGGTGTTTACTCCCATCCCTTGAAAATATTTGTTTTCCATCGCTCTGTCTGCCCTCCCCTCCATCCCACATACCCGCAAAGGGGAGGGTCCCATACACATGGCAGAATCTGCCAGTGGAGGTTGGACTGGTAGGGCCAGAAGGGACGCCAGAGTTTCCGATAGGACACCAAATCCTCTTGGGTTTGAGGAAACCAAAGCCCAGTGTGGGGAATTAACTTGCCTAAAGTCACACAGTTCGGGGCAGAGTGGTTTGCAGCATGAGCTGTGTCCCCTGCACAGAGGTGAGGGTAGCGGGTAGGAGATGCTACCCTTGTGGCTGTTTTGGCTGCTTATCCTCCCTGGGAAGACTCCCTCCTCCCCTACAGGGAGCTTTGGGCCCGATGATCGTATATTGGGAGGGAAGTCCTGCCTCATGTCTCCCTGAGACGGTTGTGGGGCAGTGGAAAAACTCCGACTGGGAGTCCCTAGGCTTGGCGTTAGCAATGGGGAGCTTCTGTTGCTGACTAGCTCTGTGTCCTGAGGACATTGCTTAATCTCCCCGAGCCTCAGTTTCCCCACCTGTAGTGTGGGTGATGGTCCTTATCTCGCAGCAGTGCCATAGGATCTAATAGAGGGGGCTGGTGCAAGGCACACCAAACACAGCAGACGTCCGGGGAGCACGAACGTCTCCCCGTCCTCACCGTCTGCCAACTCTGAGACCCAGGGTACAGAAGGAGGCGTGGTGTGCAGCCCCGGCCTGCCTCTGGAGGAGTGAAGCTGGTTTCTAGGGGTGTCAGACATAGCAAGAAATACCACTTTCCTTTTGGCTTGGGGACCCCCTCCAGCCACCCTTTCTTTAAGGAGGAGTCCCCCAGAATAAGGGGTTCATGTGGACTCGGGAGACAGTGGACACATTATTTAGCCCCAGGGAGTGAGCAGAGGCCAGAGATGGTGTGGGCTGGCTGGAGGCAGAGCTGAACCCAGGCTTACTCTAGAGGGGCATCCAGCAGGACCCTCAGGCTGGGTCTCCCTGCTTCCCAGGCTGGGGGCTGCTCTGCCCTGATGCTGGCCCCTTCTGGCCCTTGTCCCGCAGTCTCCTGGAGGTCCTGCCTGGCTCTGACACTCTGGGGAGGACTGAAGAGAATTCTGAAGGTGGGCCCCTCTCCTCTGGCAGAGGCACGAGGGCAGCAGTTCAGTGCCTAGAGGAGGTCTGACAAGGGCTTCCCTGCGCACCACCTTCTGCTCACACAGCCTGGATGCCAGAATGTCCACTGAGCCTCAAAAGAAGTGCTGGCAGGAGAACAGAGTGGTGTGGAATGCGCTGGGCCTCCTGGGCACCACGGTAGGCTCTGCAGACGTGGTGCTGGTGGCCTGACTAGGGGCAGCAGGGATAGCTCTCAGGCACGTGTGCCTGCCTCAGACAGCACTTTCCCGTGGCAACCAGCAAAGCCCAGAAGGGCCAGCTTCTTGTTGGTCTGATGGAGTGGGAGCTCTTGCTTTTCTCCTTAAAGCAAACTCCATGGATAGAAAGTTGTTGTCATTGTGTGTCTGTGGGTGGACACAGTGGCAGGAAAATGTGACTGGAACTTTTGTTGACCTGAGAGTTAATCACAGAAATCTTTGTACACTCACAACTCTTGGTTCTTGAAAACTCTTTTTTATTATTAAAATGAAATAATACATAATTATGCAAGTAATGTAGTAACATTCTCTCTCTATAGAATTTAACATACTGCTAAAGCAGAAGCCTCTCTTTCTTCCCCATCCCACTGTTTTCCTGAGAGGGAGTTCCAAAGCTCGGCAGGATGGAAACAACAACAAAACATGATAAATTTCAAAAAACATAGAACAGCATGGCAGGTCCAAATACTCATAACAATAAATATGAATGTGTTAAAATAATCTATTAAAAGGTAAATGCTCTTGGGGCCGGGCACGGTGGCTCATGCCTGTAATCCCAGCACTTGGGAGGCTGAAGTGGATGGATCACCGGAGGTCAGGAGTTCGAGACCAGCCTGACCAACATGGTGAAACCCCATCTCTACTAAAAATACAAAAATTAGCCAGGCATGGTTGCAGGTGCCTGTAGTCCCAGCTGCTTGGGAGGCTGAGGCAGGAGAATCACTTGAACTTGGGAGGTGGAGGTTGCAGTGAGCCGAGATTGTGCCTGGGCAACAGAGTCAGACTCCATCTCCAAAAACAAGCAAACAAAAAATGCTCTCAGATTTTGTCTTTATACATCCAGCTGCATGCTAATCTAGAAGAGACACACCTTAACAAAATTATGGAGAAAGCTTGAAACTAAAGGGAATGGGGAGAAGACTTACTAGTCAATGCTAAAGAAAAAGAAAGCAAGAGGAGCAATATTGATATGAAGTAATAAATTTCCAGGCAAAAAAGCAGGAACCGAGAGGCATATTCTACAGAGTTCAGAGCAAACTTCTTCTGTAAAAAAGATAGTAAACATTTTAGGCTTTGCAGGCCACACAGTCTCTGTTGCAACAGTTCAGCTCTGCCCTGCAGCCCGAGAACATGTGTGGATAATACATAAAACAGTGAGTATGCCTGCGTTCCCACAGAAGTCCATAAAAACAGCTGGTGCCAAATTTCTCTTTTGCGGATTCCTTATTTATATAGAAACCAAACGATCTGTAAGGTATAATAATCAACAATGTTTGTACACCTGACAACGTATCTTTGAAATACCTAAATCAAAAATGGACAGAAACAAGAGAATTTGATAAACCCCCAGGAAAGTGGGGCTTTGTAATCATGCCTTCAGAAATGGACAGAGCTAGTGGACAGAGAGAGAGGAATATTCATGAACAACACAGTAAACCTTTTTTGTTTCAATGGCTTTTGGGGTACAAGTAGTTTTTGGTTACATGGATGAATTGTATAGTGGTGAATTCTGAGATTTTAGTACACCTGTCACATGAGCAGTGTACACTGTACCCCATATGTAGTACACCCTCCTCCCATCCTCCCTGCTACCCCCAAATTCCCAAAGTCCATTATATCACTCTGTATGTCTTTGCATCCTCATAGCTTAGCTCCTACTTATAAGTAAGAACATATGATATTTGGATATCCATTCCTGAGTTACTTCACTTACAATAATGGACTCCAGCTCCATCCACGTTCTGTAAAGGACATTATTTCGTTCCTTTTTATGGCTGGGTAGTATTCCGAATACCACATTTTCCTTATCCACTCATTGACTGATGGGCACTTAGGTTGGGTCTGTATCTTTGCAATTGTGAATTGCGTGCAGCCCAGTAGATTTGAGGATCTGCATATGCATGTTTCTAGATGCTCGTCCGCTGTACTTTGCTGGATCTTCGTTCACTCCTTTTCTTTTTCTTTATTTTTTTCTTTCTCTTTGTTTTTTTGAGATGGAGTCTTGCTCTGTTGCCCAGGCTGGAGTGCAATCTTGGTGCAATCTCGGCTCATTGTAGCCTCCACCTCCTGGGTTCAAGCGATTCTCCTGCCTCAGCCTCCAGAGTAGCTGGGATGACAGGCATGTACCACCATATCCTGCTAATTTTTTGTGTTTTTACTACAGTCGGGATTTTGCCATGTTGGTCAGGATGGTCTCGAACTCCTGACCTTGTGATCCACCCTTCTAGGCCTCCCAAAGTGCTGGGATTACAGGCATGTGTCACTATGCCTGGCCCACTCCTTTTATTTTTTAAACCAGAGTGGTCTGTCTTACCTCTGAATAGGCTTCACAAATAAAGACCAGGAACAAAAGCTCTGAGTGTTCAGTGCTTTGCACTCGTAGAATCCGCCTGTCTTCTAGTATTATTTGCATCCACTTGGCAGCACCAGGTGGGATCCAGAGATCCAGAGGCAGTGTGAGCAGGGTCCCTGCCCTCTGTTGGGGTGTGCATACCTGAACCTGGGAACTCATTGGGTCCTGGCTCTCCTTGCCCAACACCTTGCTATCCCTGTGCCCACAACACAGCTGCTTATCCTGGCCCGATAATCAGGGCCTTGCGTGGTCTGTTCTTCACTAGCCCTTCTGAGGTTCTGCAGTCTGGTCAAATGAGACCATTCTGGCCTTGTCTTCTGCCTGTGTGCCTCTGCCCATGCCGTTCCTCACACCTGGAATGCCACTTTTCCTCCCCATCCCTCCCACCGTCCCCGCCACTGCGCTCAGCCTTCAAATCCCTGATTGTTAACCTTCCTTTCTAGATGGATGTGATTCTCTCTGTTCCTTGCCTCGCTGCCCTCATTTATAATGCTGTTTTGTGGTCACGCCCTTTCTTCCTGTTGGACTTGGAGCTTTGCTGGCAGAGATGTGTCTTGGTCTTCTGGTGCCCCATGCAAAGCAGTGCCCGTCATGGGTGCTAGGGAGTGTTTGTGGAATCCAGAGAAGGGAAGGAAGGCAGCATTGGGGGAAGACTCTGCATGCCAGAGCAGAAGTCAGACTGAATGTTTGTGAATCCCACATCACTGGTGACTTTGAAAATTGAGAACATCTATGTCGTAGGGTTGTTGTGAGAACTAGGGCGTGCTTGGCACATGGCAGGCTTGAAGGACTTGTCAGCGACTAATACTTCAGCTCCCTTCTAATGATTCATCCTCATGGCTGCTCCTGGTCTCATGTACCTGAGGCCCAGAGAGGCTGAGGCATTCATCCCAGACACACAGCTAGGAACTGGCAGAGCTAGGATTTGAACTGTGGGCCTTGACTGCAAATCCCACAGGGAGGTGCACACTGTCCCAAGGGCCTGTCCTCAAACACACCCAGACATACTCATCAGCGCCATCCGCGATGGCTCCAGAGTGTCGCCTTCCCCGCCAGTCTCCCAGGCTTGGCACTGGGACCAACCATGTCCATCTCATGCTAGGAAGTGAACTTGGTTTGGTCTCCTTCCTGCCCCTGTCATCCCTCCCTGGAGGAAGCTAGCTCCTCCTCATTGTGTCAGGCCGTTGAACCCTCCTCTCGAGGGATCATGACGTATCAGAGTCAGAAAAGGGGCCTCCTAAATCTTGTTAAAAACATAGATTCCCGGGCTCCACCCAGGACCTATGAATCAGAATCTCCAGGGGCGGGGCCTGGGAATCTGGACACCAGGGCAGGAGAAACACTGTCTCTTTTAACCCTTTTATTTTTCAGTTGAAGAAGCTGGAACTCAGAGGGGCGTCTGCATAGCCATGAGGCCCAGTGAGGCTGGGAGCCGGGAAAACCCCTCTCTGGGCTCTTACCTGGTCTGTGGCTTCTGTCACTTCCTAGCACTGTCCCCGTCCCTCCTGCCCCACCCTCAGCCTCAGGATCTCTAGCAGCCCCGTACAATGCAAGGGGTTGTGAACGGGTGTGCAGAGGCTTTCTAGAAACCAGGCTGTGCTCTCAGACTTCCTGTCTTACAGTGTTATCTTCAAAATAGGAAACTTTGCCCCATTTTTGCAACGCACATCCTTTGCCCGAGAGTCGGTGGTGGTGCTGGCCAGCCGGGGCGGGTCACTTCTCAGGCACAGGCGGGGAGTTGTTCTGACAGCAATGCGAGGAAGGGCTCTCTCCCTTCTACCCACAAGAACAAATAAACAGACCATTTTGCAAAAATAATTCATGTTGGCTGGACTCACCAGGATTATTTGTCTCCGTTCCTTGGGCCTGGTGGTATCTAGGACGGGGGCCTTTCCTCGGAGGCAGCAGCCGTAGCTGTAAGGCCCTACCCTCCTGGATGACCTTGGATGAGTGATCTCTGCTCTCTGAGCCTTAGTTCCCTCTTCTGTGAAGGGAGGAGGTCAGGCCGAATGATCTCCAGCCCAGACATTCCCAAGGAATGCTTTAGATTCCCCTGACTTCCTCCAGGTTTCTTTGAAATATGCACACTGTTGCTGCTAGACAGCGCCCTGTACTTTTCCGAGCTTCTGCCAACCCAAGGGTGGCATGCCCACCTCACCCCGTGACAGTCACATTGCCCACTGGGGTGGTATGCGGATTCCTCAGACACCAGAGTCCATTTTGAACTGGGAGCAAGGAAGTGACGCTCAGAACTCCCAGGCTGGGGTGTCTCCAGGCTTGCAGCAGCTCGGCCCTGGGCGACTGCTCACCTCCTGCAGGCCAGCAGCAAAGAATGTTTGTGTTCTTCTTCCAGTCTGACGGAGGGCTGTTTCGATGTGACAGAAAAAAATAATGCGTGTATCACCCACTAAAGAAACTTGGAACTGACCAGCAGGAAGGAATGATGTTTACAGAAACAAAGTTCCTTGATTTCCTTGGACTCCTGCATTATTTTCTCCTCTCTCCACTTCCGGTCCTCCCTCGTTCTTCCCGTGTGCCTGTGTGGGTGCATCCTTGCACACAGTAGGCACTTAGCAAGCAGGTGACAGGGGTCCAGTCTCCCAAGGAAACGCCTCTCTGGCACCTCAGTGGCACTGCTGCTGGCTGAAACCCAAACCCACAATGAAGGGTTCTTGAAAACAGCCTACCCAGTCTTTGGCCTCAGGGAATTTGCTTCCAGGGTTTCTGGGTGGAGCTCTCTGTGTTCCAGGCCTGGGCAGCCATCTGTGGGGGGGGAGGGGCAGGAGCACTCTCGGAGAGGGGCTTTGGGGGAGGTAGAGGTGGTCAGATGCCAGCAAGGAGGACCTGATGGGAAGTGACTCTTGGTGGGTCTGCTGGTTTTAGAGTAAACACCATGAGGGAAAAGAGGCTGAACCTGGTGGATGCTCAGATTCCAGACATACAGATGAAGAATCCTTCCCACCAAACTGTCCCGTTGATGAAGGGTCATCTTCAGAACCCATGGTGTCTGTGGCAGAATGCCCATCTGCTGGCAGGGTGCGTGCCCAGTGCCAAGCCCCAACCGCACTGTTGTTGGTCTTACCTGATGGCAATTTTTGAAGCCCAAGGGGAAGATGCAAAGGAGTTGGTAGAGAGAGATTAAAAGGAGTTCACCAATACACCTGGCTTCCCTGTCCCAAAGGAGGCGTCATCCCCAAAGGACACATCCCTACCAGTCTTGGGATCCCCTTCTGAGGCTGCTTCCTTCACCCAGTGGGTGCGGTCAGGGTCTTGTTGAGCCAGAAGCTGTCCAAAGTGCCCTCAAGGCGAGCAGCAGCAGGGCCCCCTTGCGCGGTGGGCTCAGTGAGCTCTGCCGAGCACCTCCAGAACTAGGAGACGGAAGGTGGAGGGGAGAAGAGCAGTCTTCCAGCCTGGTGGCCAGGCCTGACTCCCTGCTCAAGGTCAGTGTGCCACTTGGAGGGACTCTGCAGTCCTCAGGGGTCCTCAGGCCAGTGGACTGCAGGGTTGCACCAGGACAGGGGCACCCTGGGGAGACTGGCGGCTCTGGGTCTCCCTGGCATGGCTCCATCCCCCACGTGCCCAGAGACACAGGCGTTTGCTCCTGACTCGGTGCCCTTGGGGACCAGCCCGGCCGGAACCTGCCATTCTCTCGTCAGTGCCGCCTCCCTGACTTGGCAGGGCAGTCTGCTCGAACTGGAGCAACCCTCGGTATTTCCAGCTTGGCCCCCTGCCCACCTCTCTGGGGCCTTGCAGTCTGTTCCTCTCGGGCCAGGACCGACGCACCCTCTCCACTCGATGGCTTCACCACCTCGCCCAGGGCCTCTTCCTGCCACTCCACACTCCCCAGCTTATCTGGGGCCCCTCACCCCCTCTTCATTACTATTACTGTCCCTCCCAGGGTTGGAAATGCTGCTTCCTCCCAGGGAGAGAACCTGGGGCCAGCTAACGTGGAAATCACCAAGGAAGCCACAAATGTGGGCTGTCCTTGGTTCAGCTACTGCAGTTGACACCTGAGGGGTTTCCACTCAGGGGTGGGGCCCCACCCTGCCCATTTGGAAATGCCTATGTTGGCAGGGTCCCCTGGCCAGACGCCCTAGGAAACGCTGCTTCTCGAAGATGGGCATGGAGATAACTGGGTGGCATATTGGCATACCAGAGCCAAGGGCTGCCGCTCCTTCCCGGGCAGCCCTGAGTACCAGAGCATGGCTGGGGAGCCTCAGCCATCCACGGGACTTCCTTTCCAGATACACAGAGCAAGAACACTGACAGCTCAGGGGCTCCTCACCAATTCAGACTGATTGGGTGGTGGGCGATTGGAAAGGATACTGTCTAAGAAACCAGGTTTTGTGATTTCCAAATACCGTAGACTGTGATACTAACTGGATAATATTTCCTGTTAGAGGTCATGCAGAGATCTGCTTTCGAGAACAGATAAGAGCGATTTGTCATTGGTATGCCAGTTGTTTATACAGTGCTAGTAGGATAAACAGTTCTCCTGAACCTTATTTATATTTTGCATTTGTTTATCAAAACTTTTTTTTTTTAACTTCGACCCAGCTGCTTTCGGAATTATTACAGACTCTGGATTTATGAGTCCTAATTAATGGTACTTTATTGTATGTGCACAGTGATTTATCTTGGTGGGATGCGTGCTTTATCCGAAAGCCTCAGTATTTAGGGAAGGGAAGCCAGGAGACAAAAGCGTCCCTTCCTCCCTGGAGCATATGAAGACATGGGGCCAAGTTTCTGTCTTATCACATCAAAAGCAGATACAGCATGGGACGCAGAAAGCATGAGATCGAAGGACCTTTCCTAGACTCTGGATCGGAAGGTGCTGAGTCCCTGGAGCTCACAGTTGACGGCTCGGTGGATACTGTGGGTGAGGTTGACATACCGTAAGCTGTGTGTGGGTCCAGAGGAGGGAGAGGACCAAGAGGAGACTAGGACACCGGATGGCAGTGACCACGTAAGTGTTTGTCCTTGCTGTGATAGGTTGCTTCTGTCACTTTGTCCTTCTGTGATCTCACGACTTCATTTTGTCTTCCATCCAGCTAGCAGCAAAGGTTCAGCATTGTTGCTGACATCAAGTGTCCATTCTAACTTGTAACTTAAAAGGAGGGAAAGCCCTTTATTGCTTTTAGGAATTAAAGACACTGTGCTCAGATTTCACCCCTGGGTTTCACCGCCATAGGGCTCCATCTCACACCAGGGTTGGTCCCTTTGTGTCTCGGGGTGTTTGTCCATGCAAAGGCCTCCCAAAAACTTCACCCAGCAAAGAGGGGTCATACTTCTGTCCTCTCCCTCACTACCTCTGAAGATGCTTGAATGATTTTAGTAAGGCTGAGTAGCAGCCCTCACCCATGCTGTCCCCTCTACCCCAGCCACCTGGCACTTTCCTTCATCCAGCGAGGAGAAAGTGAGTGGGTAAGGTGGGAAGCAGCGACTGCTCTGGCCCAGGCTCTGGACTGCTGCTGAAGTCCTGGTGTCTCCCTTTCCGGCTAGTGAGAATTACCAGAGGGGAGGGCTTGCTGATTTCACTGATTACCCCCTTCCTACACACAGACCACAGTCTTACTCAATGGGGGAACATCTCCCCATTTCTTTCTTTTCTTTTTTTTTTTGTTTTTGTTTTTGAGACAGAGTCTCACTCTGTCGCCCAGGCTGGAGTGCAATGGCACGATCTTGGCTCACTACAACAACCTCTGCCTCTCGGGTTCAAGCGATTCTCCTGCCTCAGCCTCCCGAGTGGCTGGGATTACAGGCGCCCACCACTACACCCTGCTAATTTTTGTATTTTTAGTAGAGACGGGATTTTACCATGTTGGTCAGGCTGGTCTTGAGCTCCCGACCTCAGCTGATCTGCCCACCTAGGCCTCCCAAAGTGCTGGGATTATAGGCGTGAGCCACCTCGTCCAGCCCATCTCCCCACTTCACAGACAAGAGAAACCAAGGTGCATAGTGGCTTTATGATGATGGGGGCATGCAGGTTGGGTTGGTGCTTTGGGATGGATCCGGGAAGGGTGACTTCTGGGTATTCGGGTTTTCTGCTGTTATTTTTAACTCTGGTTTTAGGCGTGCTTGCTGGCAGCAGTGGCCGTAAGACAGGGCTGGGATGCTGTGAGACGCTTGATGTAACTCGAAAGGCCCTGCCTGCAAGTTCCCCACCGAGGAGGAAGTGGTTAGGTGGCCAGGAATGCAACCTGCGCCTCCCAGATTAATTAATAATTGAGAGCTGGCCCCCAGCCAGACGGAGCTGAAAGAGATACAGTGAACAAAGAGTGGTTAACTACAGTGGGGGAAGGAAAAGTTTGACTTTGCCTGTGGCTAAAGGGGAAATTCACAATGGCCATGATTTATGGGCTGAATTACTCAGGATCCTCCTTAGTGGGCCTGAGTTGGGCATGTGCTCCAGGAATGCAGACGCTGGCGTCCTGCAGGGCCATTTGTGCCCATGGGGAAGGGAGGAGGAAGGAATGGGGGGCAGGGGGCAGGCGCCAGCCTCGTGGAGGAGGCACGAGTCACACCCGTGGGAGACGTCAGGGAGAGGGACTGTGCTGACTGCCTGTTGGAAGTAGGTACAGGCTAGAAGTTGAGCGCCGTTCAGGACGCACTCTGAAGAGAAATGAATGGCAGGAAGAATGGCTGTGGAGCCTGGCTGCCCTGGGTTCGGATTGGGGCTTGTTGGCTGTGTGACCTTAGGCAGGGGGCTTAACTCCCTGAGCCTCCATTTCCTCCTCTGTAAAATGATACCTGCCTCCTAGGATTGTTCTCAGCATTAAAGGAGATGGGGTGTGTGGACATAGGCGCTCAGTAGCCACTGGGTTCCGGTAGGAGACCCAGAGACAGCAAAGGGTGTCTGCAGCAACCTAAGCAAGGTCCCTCCTTAGCCAATCTCTGCCAATGCTTGCTGGGCCCACGCATGTAAGTTGCCTGCTAGCTAGACCCCAGCAAGGCTTCCCTGTGATTCAGGAAAGGCACCCCTCCTCCACCTATCACGTAGGTCCCTGTAGCTGCAAACAGCCCTCTGGAGGGGGAACCATTCTAGAAGGCACTTGGGCATTGCCATCATCAAGTTCAGCCAAGATGTCTCTCTGGGACTCTTGCCTTCTCTAGAAGAAATTTACAGTTCTGAACTGGATCGTGGAAAACGTGGCATGCCCATCTTCAGTGAAAGGTTAACCTTCGGGATAGAAGACCAAATAGCAGCCGGGTGACGGCTGTGGTCACTGCGCTCATTGTTGTTGCCGTGTTGGTTTCAGTCACACAGTGCGTGCTCTTACCCACACACAGGCTGAAGAATCACTCCGAGAAATAGGAAACCGTGACTGAGATAATAACTCACCTTCTTCAAGATGCGGGGCGGGTGGCAGTGGCAATGGAAGGAACATCTGATCGTTCCGTCATTAACCTTGTGGGCCGTGGGGCAGTCACCAAACCTCTGAGCTTTATATTCCGTAACCTAAAACAAGGTCATTGATGAGTGGGCTTGCAGAATTGGGAAACCTTCCACAGTTCAAAAGAATACCCGCCCCCATTACCATCTATGAGGATAGAACCACCTTCTTGGCATGGGCTGTGGAAACCAAGCATTGGCTTCCTCCTACCTTGGAAACCAGTCTTGGACTTGGGGTAGAGGTGTCAGTCCTGGGGTCTCTGTGGGGCTGTGTCCACCTGTTAGCCTGGTGGGGTGGATGTACTGGTTGGCTGTCTCTCCCTCCTCTGCACCCTTCACCCCGATCAAACAAGCCAGCTCTTTCCTGGCAGCTTGGGCGCTTGGGCATGGATGCGTCAAGCAGCTTCAGCGTGCCCGCCCAGTAGCACAGCCACAGAGAACAGCCAGGTAGCCGTGGGAGAGTCAGCATGCCCACACAGTAGCACAGCCACAGAGAACAGCCAGGTAGCCGTGGCAGAGTCAGCATGCCCACACAGTAGCACAGCCACAGAGAACAGCCAGGTAGCCGTGGCAGAACCATGCACTTCTGCCAGGCCAGTGGGGCATTTTGCAACATTTCTGTTGGGAATGCTTAAGTCTCATGTTACTACATTCTCTGCAGCAAATATTAGTATTTAATTGTGGATTAATAATCTCTCCAGTCACTATTAGCCTTTTGCTAATTATAAAGCATTCCTGTTTGTTCCAGAAATAGCCCAAGATCGATGGAGGCAATCCTCACTTTAAGAAAATTCAGTATGTAGGCCTCTGCATTCTCCAAAGAGGTGTGGATCATGTATTTTTGTATAACAGAAGTCTGTTTTAAAGGAAAGGATTTAATGCAAGAATTATTATCTAGTGCCCCATTTTTGTACTTTTAATTTTGGAGTGATTATCCCAAGCTGCATCTTTTTTTTTTTTTGAGACAGGGTCTTGTTCTGTTGCCCAGGCTGGAGTGCAGTGGTGCAGTCACGGCCCACTGCAGCTTCGGCTTCCTGGGCTCAAGCGATTCTCCCACCTCAGCCTCCAGAGTATCTGGGACTACAGGAGCATGCTACCATGCCTGGATAATTTTTTGTTTTTTTGTAGAGATGGGAACTTGCTGTGTTGCCAGGGCTTCTTGAACTTCTGGGCTCAAGTGATCCTCTCACCTTGACCTCCCAAAGTGTTGGAATTACAGGCGTGAGCCACCACGTCCAGCCTGTATCTTTAGTGTAAATCGAGGCAGGTATATTTGACTTGCAAAAGTCACATGATTCTGTCTAGTTGGTAAACAAGAACAAACTGGTGTTAGATGAGGCTTGCGTTTGAGAGTTTGCAAATAAGAAAACCAGCTCCTCCACCCCATTCTTTGCTTTTCCATCCAAAGCCTTGTTCCCTGTTTCATTTACCTTCATAGACTTAGTAAGCCAGAGAAATTAAATCCACCCCCATGGCCAGGTAAGACGACTTGTAGGCTTTAGGTGATTTTATTTTATTTTGATCCACTAAAACAAGCCTCACACATAGTAAGCTCTTTTGTCATTCTGTTAACCAGGCTGCGTCATGAGGATCAGCCAATGGGGACAGTGGTTCTCCCCACCTACCTAACATCCTGACGTCTGAGCATCAGTAGTACCATCTGTTAAATGGGAACGATATTGCCACAGGGCCGTTTTCAAACCTGGGGCTGGGTTTGAAAGGAGGCAGATGACTTTCCAAAACCCCTTCTAGCCTCTGAATTTTTATATTCAGTTCCCCATTGCTGAGAGCACCTCTGTTAGGCCACACAGTACCAGGTCCTTGGAGAGGAGAGGAGAGATCAGGCCAGCTGAATCCCAGGCCAGCCTGCTGGTGGATGAGTTGGGTGGAGACACATACCCTCCTGTTGACAGCAGAAATTAGAGTGTCACAGAAGAGGGGCATGTGATTCAGACCCAAGTGCTTTCCAGAGGAAGTGACAGTGGTGTCTGGATGGTTAAGCAAGTTTCTGACAAGTATTGGGGAATGGAGGAGGAAACTCATGGTCACCCGAGTGCTGGTTACTATTGTCAGGCCCTCCTCTAAATCCTTTTACCCTTATGAGTTAGGTAACCTCCTGGAGGAAGCCAGCTCCTGGCAGGGCCTGCTCCATGGGTGTTCAGTGTGTGGGGTAGCTCAGGGCTCTTGCTTGGAAGGGGTCTCTGCCTAACTTAATGCTCTGCTTTCACCATTTTGAAAATCTTAATAATTTTGGAACAAGGGGCCCTGCATTTTCATTTTTCACTGGGCCCTCAAAATTAGGTAGCTGGTCCTGGTTCTCAGAGATGTGGTCACCTGCCCACAGTAACACGGCTGTGAAGATTTGTACCAGTTCACCTCTCCATCAACTGTGGTCTCAGGAAGCATCCCAGATGAAGAGAGTAGGATGGATGAAATTCACACTGAGTGTGGCAGGAGATGGTGAGGCCAAGCATTTGATGATGCTGGGCTGTGGGTACCTTACCTGGTTACCCCCTGGGACGTTTCTATACCAGTGTGGATGCCTGTTCCTGAGACCTGAGACAGGCTAAGTGAGGGCAATTTTTAGGTACTTTGCTTTTATGGCTTTGTATTGGGTCTAAGAAGTCTAAGGTAGGAGGTTTGCCAATAAAACACATTGCATTTGAGAAATACACATTTTTTGAGATGGAGTCTCGCTCTGTCACCCAGGGTACAGTGGTGCAATCTCGGCTCACTGCAACCTCCACCTCCAGGGTTCAAGCAGTTCTCCTGCCTCAGCCTCCCGAGTAGCTGGGATAACGGATGCCCAGTTAATTTTTGTCTTTTTAGTAGAGATGGGATTTCGCCATGTTGGCCAGGCTGGTCTTGAACTCCTGACCTCAGGCGATCTGCCCTCCTTGGCCTCCCAAAGTGCTGGGATTACAGGGGTGAGCCACCACGCCGCGCCGAGAAACACTTTCTTGAAGCATACCATCATCTGCTACAAACCAGCATCCCTGCACGTCTGATGCGTGCCCAAGCTGTCCCTCTCTGAACCCCCAAAGGGCCAATTTTGTCTCTATGGTCTCAGATTGACCAGGGACATCAGGGTTGGGTTCAGTTGGAGAAACTGGGCATTTAATGCCTGATGTAAGAGTGAATCCAGCAGTTCGGCCATAGGCAGTGCAGACCCACAGGCTGGGAGGATTTGGGGGCCCCTTCCCATCTCACACCTGCCACCTGGGAACCGAGGTGCCCAGCTTCATTGTCCTGCCCACTGTCATTTTAGAACCTTTCCAGAGGCAATAAGGAAAGCAAGGCTTTCCCAGCCCAGGTGGTCTCTCAGTAAGAAAACAAACAAACATACTCCGGAGTCTGACTTTGTGTTAAAACAAAAGTGGACTTGGAATGGGAGCAAAGTTCAGAGGCTTTTGTTGCAAAAACTGGTTGCTTCTCAAAACCCGGGCTGATTTCATAATCTGCTCTTCTTGCCCTGGCTCTCCCTGTCCACCCTCCTTCCCTTGGGGACACAGGGAACCAGAGCTCCCCCACCTGGGCTCCTTTCCTCCCCAAGGGCCTGAGGGGCTCCGTGCTTGCTTGCCGGTGGTCTTGTCATTGGGGTTTCTTTTAAGAGGGCAGCACCACCGTTTCTGGTGCAGAGTCCGATGGATGAGTCCTCTGATGCAGGAGATAGCTCTGCCACCAGCCTCCGTGTGGCTCTTCACAGCTACAGCTGCCTGCAGAGAGTGTAGTGAAGAAGGGAGCCTGTACCACAGAGCCCTGGGACCTGGAGAGAAAAGTCATGCTACCTGGGCCCAGGGAACCCAGAACAGTCTTAGCAGGTGGGAGATGATCTCTTTGGCAGGGCCGAAGGGTGAGCTGCAGGTAGAGGGCAGGTAGAGGCATGCTTATGGGAGTGGGTCCCCTTGCCATTGGAGTGGTAAGGCCTAATAGCTCCTGGGGGAACTGTCTGTAGAGGAGACACTGAGCAGGCCTGTGTATTAGGACCTGGGCAAAAAAAGCTTGTTCTGTGTCATTGCAAAATGAGTTCATCTGTTCAGGATTTGAGTACTGCAGGAGATAAAAGAACGGAAACCTTACCCATCACAGCCCAGGCCGCCACTTTGTTCCGCCAGAGACATGGGGCCGAGCAGGCTGCCATCAGGGCGCCGAGGCTGAAAGAAATGGCTTTCTGTAGAGAAAAGCCTGCAGAAAACCCTTGGCCTCGAGAAGGCTGGGTACAGCTCAGCCAGGTGGCCTCCAACCGTCAGGGTACCCCAGATCACTCCTAAACCCCTCCTGCAACCGGGGGACTCTGAGCACCACCCCAGAGAGCTCAGGGAGCCTATGACAGCACCAAGGAGGGCCCGCTGGAGAGACGGTGGGCCCAGGGTCAGGCTGGTGCATCAGGATCCCTGTGCTGCACTCTGACTTTGGGTCTGTCCTGAGGATGGGGATGATTCTGCTTCCTGGACTTGCACAGTTCAAACATGATCATGAATGAAGAGTGTAGAGTGCCTCCCACTCCCCAGGGACTAGCCAGGGCTAGCGGTCCTTTTCCAAGATGAATTATTATGACTGTAGCCCATCTACAAAATACTCATGTTTGCATTTTAGAGGGCCAGAAGGTTTGAATGTGGGGGAGAAACTACACTTAAAAGCCAAAAAGTGGCCAGGTATGGTGGCTCACGCCTGTAATCCCAGCATTTTGGGAGGCTGAGGTGGGAGGATCACCTGAGGTCAGGAGTTCAAGACCAGCCTGACCAACACGGAGAAACCCCATCTCTACTAAAAATACAAAATTAGCTGGACGTGGTGTGCGCCTGTAATCCCAGCTACTCAGGAGGCTGAGGCAGAAGGATTGCTTGAACCCAGGAGGCAGAGGTTGCAGTGAGCCGAGATTACTCCATTGCACTCCAGCCTGGGCAACAAAAGTGAAACTCCATCTCAAAAAAAAAAAAAAAAAAAAAAAAAAAGCCAAAAAGTGTGTTTACAGGGCTGCATAGGGGGCCAGAAATAGCTGTTAGGGCATGGTATTTGAAAAGCCCACTGCTCTCCTAGGAAGGTGGACAGCATGTCCTGGGGGCAGTGTCAGCGCTGTCACTGACAGGGACCCCTTTTAACGTCCAGTCTTTGCAGAACCCCCATGTGATGGCTTGGAGTAGACGTGGCTGGCTGCTTATAGCGTGGTCTCTGTGCCATTGCCCTGTCGTCCTCTGGGATTTTGCAGCCCACAAGTTGCAACCGCCGGAGTAATGCAAGGAGTCCAGGCCTCTAAGCCCAGATGGATGAAAGCTCAAATACCGCTTTGCAGTGTCCTGGCTGAGAAGTTGGGTTATGTTTCCGGACTTTCAGGCCTCAGCTCCCTCATGTTAAGAGGGGAGAACTGGCTGGCACGGTGGCTCACAACTGTAATCCCAACACTTTGGGAGGCTGAGACCTGTGGATCATGAGGTCAGGAGTTCAAGACCAGCCTGTCCAAGATGCTGAAACTCCGTCTTTACTAAAAACATAAAAAGTAGCCAGGCATGGGGGCAAGCACCTGTAATCCCAGCTACTCGGGAGGCTGAGGCAGGGAATTGCTTGAACCCAGGAGGCGGAAGTTGTAGTGGGCCGAGATCGTGCCACTGCACTCCAGCCTGGGTGACACAGCGGGACTCCATCTGAAAAAGAATAAATAAAAACATGGGAGAATGAATGTTGAGGTAGTGCATTTTAAGGGTTTCAGACGCTGCCTGTCATTTGGTAAGGGTTTCTTAAATGTGAGCTAGTTTATTATATTATCCTGACTGTGATTACTTCCCTTTGGTTCTCAACTCCACTGGCAGATGGTATGTTTGCAGGTGTTACTACTGAATGTAAATACCCTTATGAACTGTAAGGCTGGGTCACTGTATCGTATGATTTATATACATATGTAAATAAGGCCGCATGGTGCTAATAATATTAGTCATCATAAAGGGTGCAATGCCTCTTGAGCCAGGGCATTATTTCACACACTTGAAATTAATCCTGACCCCCTGATGAAGTAACCACTGATTGCATCCCGGTGTTACAGGTTAGGAAACTGACGCCTAGAAGGGTGAAGGCACTTGCCTAAGATTTCACAGCTGCTGAGTGGCAGAGCCGGGATTCACACGCACGCACCTTTGCTCCTGAGTCCGTGCTTTTGACCCTGTGCAGGAGACATCCTGGTCCCAGCTGGGTTGCTAATTTCCACTGTGACCTTGGCAAGTCACTTTACCTCTCGGCCTGTTTTTGCACTTTAGCCATGTGGACCGCACGTTCCTCAGTGTCCCTCCTCCTGCTGCTGTCACGCGGCCTCTCTGTTCCCATCACACTCCCTGTCTTGCGGGTGTCCCTCCGCCGCCAGCACACCAGCTGAGCAGCTGTCTGGAGGGTGGTGGCCAGTGTAGAGGCCAGCCGCCAAAAGAACCCCCGAGGTGGGCCCTGTGCAGGCAGGCTGCGGTGGTGGTCAGACCGCCCGTGACGTAATGACCGATTAGGGACTTCCCCTTGGAAGCCAAGCTTCCTCTAGGAGCCAAAGGCGCCGGAGTTGAGGTTGGGGGTGGGGAGGGGTGGGTGGGAGCGAATAGGAGGAAACTCCTGTCAGCTGGGCCAGCTTTTGGAAAGAGTTCAGCAGAGAGGCTTGTTCTAAGCTGTTGACCATTAACATGGCCCTCTGCATATTCCTTCTCTGCTTTTACTACCGGAGCCCGGTGGATAAAGAACTGGTCTTCCCCTCCTCTCACAAAGAAAAGAAAAAGAGCATCTAATTAACGCTGTGTCTCTAGACTTGCTGCAAAACCTGAAGCCATTTCTGTAGCTTAAAACGACAAAGGAGACTTAAGTGGAAACTCCTTTTTCCCTCTAAGTTTGATAACAAAAACTACTTATCTAATGGGCAAACAAGGCTTTAAAAGGGGTGTTAGGTTAACCAGATGCAGGGCCATGTAATTACTCCCAGGCTTGGGAGCCACAGATGAAAAGCTGCCAGTTGGACAGGAACTTGAAGCCACAGGCATGACACGGGACAGAAGAAAGGAGTTTTCCAGGGGGGTGGGAGGCCTCAGTGCAGCCCTGTGCAAAGGGCATTGAAAAAGCCAGCCCTGGGCCCCTCTTCACCTCTGCCACCAACTTGCTGGGTGACCCTGGGCAAGTCTGTTAACCTCTCTGGGCTTCTGAGGCTTCAAGTATCTCTTCTTCGCTCTCGGTGGGGTCTGGGCCTGTCTGCCCTTGTTTCAGGCCCATCAAAGAAGGGCTGAGTGGGTCCCTTTCCGTCCAGCCCTAGGGAGCCACCTGGGTGGCTGCTGTGGCCCAGGTGGGTGTGAAGCAGCAGTGAAGACTTGGAAGGTGAAGGGGCAGGGACCGCCCGGCCAGACCCCCGAAGACCCAGAGGACTCAGGCTGAGCCTCCCGAGAATGGCTTGAACCTTGGAGTCTAAGCTGGGCACATCACTGGTTCCTGCAGGGGATGGCTGAGTCCAGGGCAGTCTGGCCAAAAGGAAAGGGGGAAGCCAGAAGAAAGCAGGCTGCAGTGTGTGCTCAGGCTCTTGGAGCATGCAGTCCACGGGGGAGCACTCAGGAACGTTCCTGGCCTTTGTTTTGACAGAAAACTGCTGATTCGAAGAAGCAAAAGGCTTTTCTTGGGATTTCAGCACTCCCCGCCTCCCTCAGACTGCAGTCAGCCCCCTTGGTGCCCCCACGCCCCCACAAAATTACATGTTGGGCTCACAGCACCCTCCCTGGGCAGAGAGGCCAAGAGGAAAGAATTCTAGCCACCGAGGGGCCGATTTCTGCACAGGGGAGAAGGCCTATTGTTGGAGCCAGTCCTCCTCCTCGGCACAGCCAGCCACCACCCTCTGGTGGCAGGAATGTGGGTGCCACCAGGAGGGAACAGGGCTTGTCCCCTGGGCCACTGTGGATCCCTGCTGGGGCCACTCCAGGACAGCCACAGGACATCCCCACTTTCTTCTTTTTAATTTTTTCAAGGTATCATACCTAGAATGAAATCCACAGCTCTTAAGTGTACAGGGTGTGGCTTTTTACAGCACAGATGCCCAAGTTCCCATGGTTCCAGTCAAGAAATCAGACATTTCTATCATGCTGAAAAGTTCTCTTGTGCTTCTTCCCGGCCGTCTCCCTCTCCCCACTGTTCTGATTTGCTTTATTATTATTATTATTTTTTGAGACAGAGTTTCACCGTTGTTGCCCAGCTGGAGTGCAATGGTGCGATCTTGGCTCACTGCAACCTCTGCCTCCCGGGTTCTAGCTCTTCTCCTGCCTCAGCCTCCTGAGTAGCTGGGATTACAGGCATGGGCTGCCATGCCCGGCTAATTTTTGTATTTTTAATAGAGACAGGGTTTCACCATGTTGGCCAGGCTGGTTTCAAACTCCTGACCTCAGGTGATCCACCCGCTTTGGCCTCCCAAAGTGCTGGGATTACAGGCGTGAGCCTCCGCGCCCAGCCACTGTTCTGATTTACAGCACCGTAGATTAGTTTGCCTTCTCAAGAGTTTTGTCTCAGTGGAAACACACCGCGAACCTTCTGTGTCTGGCTGCCCACACTCAGCAGGATGCCCTTCAGATTCATGCACCTTGTCGCTAGTGTCAGTCGCTTACTTCTTTTTCTTGGTGAGTAGTGTTCCACTGGCTGGATGTGCCCAGTTTTTATTGGTTTTCTGTTGACAGACATCTGAGCTGGTGTCTGAGTTTCCGTGGTTAGGACTAGAGCTGCTAGTCCTAGGAACATTAACTAAATCATGGAAATTTAGAGCTGGGGAGAGTAATGATGTCATTGTTCGGATGGGAAGACGGAGGCCAGAGGAGGGAGGTGACCTGCTGATCAGGGCCAGGACGCAGGACTCCTCCCAGGCTAGTGCCACCCTGCCAGATCCACCCCAGACACAGCTCCTCTCCTCCTCCCCACAGAACCCTCCCAGCGGGACCCAGCAGTGCTGGGAACTAGGCCAGGCCCTGAGCAGGGGGCAGTGAGTGGGAGTTTCGGTCAAAGCTCGGTCATCTTTGATGTTGTTCACTCGGGTCTGACTCCCTGGTATTTATTTGCAATTAAAGAGCTGGCTCCTAATTAGGCTGATGGCTGTGGGAGATGGCGGTGCCACAACCTAGGAGCCACCAAGAGAAAAGGATCCTTCTGCAAGAGACTGTCCCCTCACCTGAGCGGCAGCCCAGGCTTATGACTCAGAGGCATAGCGGGTGGGACTGTGCAGCTGTGGGAAGTACAGAGGGGGACCATGGGTTAGGGGGTGCCGCCTTCTCACTTGTGGTGTCACAGAGAGCATGTCAGCTTGTGTTGGACACCCCACATGAAATCTGAACGCACATATGTGTGTGAGAGAATGGAGACATTCAGACATTCATTGTTTCGTTCTTCCGTTCCTTCACTCACTGAGCACCTCTTCCACCGCAGGTACCGGGTGGGGGCTAACCCCTAACATCTGTGCAGTGCTTTGCAGTCTGCAAAGGGCCTTGTCGCCACAGTTCTGTTGAGACCGTCCATGGTGGTGACCCTGGGCCGTGACCCCCAGCCCCACTAAAGATCCCTGGCCCCTGAAGGGTCAGGCCAACACTGAGGCCCGTAAACAAGGTAGCTCCTTCCTTTTACACTCAGCTGATTTTGCTAGAGTTTCCAGAAAATTCAAAGATGGACTGTGTGAATGGTGGGGCACTTTATTACGAATCAGTGCTTTTACAAACAGGGAGACTGAGGCTTGGGGACATTTAGCAGTGTGTCGATCAATGGCCACACATCCAGTCCATGGTGGCAGCCTCAGGTCGGTCTCACTGGGAAACCTTTGGGATCACGCAGCATGGGGTAAAGTAGAATTCTGAGCTCTCAAGTTCTGGTCGTAGGTATGCCGCCCACTGCCGTGTGTCCTTGGGCAAGTCCCCCGACACCCCCCAGGGTGCTGTCTTTGGGGCACCAGATTATTGGACTCCATTCGTGGTCCCAACAGTTCAGTCTCAGGACGAAGTTTTCATTGGCCCATGGTGAAAGAAATAAAACTAAGTTAGAGAATAAGTCTGTATGTGGCAAAATAAAGCAGTGGTAGGCTGGGTGCAGTGGCTCATGCCTGTCATTCCAACACTTGGGAGATCGAGACAGGCAGATTACTTGAGGCCAGGAGTTCAAGACCAGCCTGAGCAACATGGTGAAACCCCGTATCTACATTTAAAAAAAAAACAGCTGGGTGTGGTGGTGGGCACCTGTAGTCCCAGCTATTTGGGAGGCTGAGGTGGGAGAATCGCTTGAGCCTGGGAGGTTGAGGCTGCAGTGAGCTGAGACTGCCCCACTGGACTCCAGCCCAGGTGACAGAATGAGACCATTTCTCACACAAAAACAAAGCAGCGGTAGCCCTGTGTCACTCCCAACTCCCCTGTTAAAAACGCGTTGGTTTGTGGAAGCCCTAAGTGTTGGGTCTTCCCAGATAAGACAGTGTCAGCAGATACTGAAGCTCTGAAGTCCTGAGGCTGAGAGTGGGTGGGAGGGTGACAGGGAGGCTGAGAGTGGGTGGCTCCCCCTCCGGATCAGACAAGGGACTTCAGTTTTTACCCACCACCCTTCAGTGCCCGAGGGCCTGAGCCCACCAGCCCACCTGCTGGGCAGGACTCCCATGGGGTGGGGTGAGGGCCATGTGCAGGCGTTGGGACCTATTTTATTTCCTGGCTCCTTTCTTTTTATCGGGTTGGTGCAAAAGTAATTGCGACTTTTGCCATTGAAAGCAACGGCAAAAACCAGGATTACTTTTGCACCAACCCAATAACATGTTCCAAGAGAGTGTCCTAGGGATATCCGAGGCCCTGGGAATAAAAGGAGACCCACCCCTTCCTAGAGAGTGTAGGCCAACTGGGGGCACCGACCAGCAGCAAGACACATGTTAAGGCCAAGGGAGGAGCACAGTTCAGGTGCCCCAGGAGGGAGAGGTCAGAGAGGACTTCCCGGAGGTGACAGTCTGTCTCCCTGAATTTGGGAGACTCAGCTAGGAGCACAGACCTGATGAGGTGTACCCCAGTCTGTTCAGCCAAGGAAGCTGCAGGGGATGGGGCCTGGCTCATGCCCTGGGTGTCCCTGAGCTGGATGGCTGGGGCAGGCAAGGCCCAAGGGCAGCTCTGTGGCTTCATCTCCAGTCATAGAGTACCATAAGGAGCGCTGGGGTTAGGCTGGGGACACAGGTTTTGAGGTGGGGGGACGGGGGAAGTTTGACCTGGCTGGGATGGGGGCAACTGAGAGGAGGGGGATAGGAAGTCCCATCTGTCCTTGAATTGAAAAGCTTCTCCACTCGCCTCCCCTCCCCTCCCCTGCCCTCCCTCTTCCTCCTTTTTTTTTTTTTTTGAGACAGAGTTTCACTCTGTTGCCCAGGCTGGGATCTCTGTTCACTGCAACCTCTGCCTCGGGTTCAAGTGATTCTCCTGTCTCAGCCTCCTGAGTAGCTGGGATTACAGGTGCCCGCCACCACACCCAGCCAATATTTTGTATTTTTGGTAGAGATGGAGTTTCACTATGTTGGCCAGGCTGGTCTCAAATTCTTGACTTCATGATCCGCCCACCTTGGCCTCCCAAAGTGCTGAGATTGCAGGCGTGAGCCACCGCGCCCGGCCGAAAAGCCTTTCTTTCTCTTTTTTGTTTTTTGAGACAAGGTCTCACTCTGTGGAGTGGAGTGTGTAGTGCCACAGTGACAGTTCCCTGTGACTTCAGAGCCTTGGGCTCAAGCAATCCTCCTGTGTCAGCTCCCCGAGTAGCTGGGACTACAGATGTGGACCATCATGCCCAGCTAATTGTTTAAAGTTTTTTTTGTAGAGATGAGGTCTTGCTTTGTTGCCCCGGCTGGGCTTAAACGCCTGGGCTCAAGTAACCCTCCTGCCTCAGCCTCCCAGAGTTCCCAGCCAGAAACCTTTCAGAAGCTGGGAAAAAGAAAGTCACTCCCCCAACGCCCTGCGCCCCTGCCCTTCCCCAGCTAGACTCTGCCTTTTTCCATGGACAGGGTAGTGTGCCGTCACTCTGCGGCTAGGCAGCTGTCTCAGAGCCCTGTCTGTGAAGAGGGACAGCAGTGACCGCTCCCTCAGTGAGACAGTAAAGTGAGTCCTCCAAGAGTGGGAACAGTGATGTCCCAGCTTGTAGAAAGTCACCTGTAGGACTCATGGACCATGAGAGCAGTCATGGTTACCGATAGAGAAACTGATGCTTAGGGAGGGAGAGGGACTTGCTTAGTGCACAGGTTTTAGGGAGGAGCCAGGGCTGAACACGCTGGAGAGTGGAGAAGAGCTCCCTTCTAGAGTGTGGCCTGGCACTGAGGCGGCCCCGGTGTTCACTGGTGTGTACCCTGGGCCTCAGTTTCCTCACCTGTGAAATGGGGTCTAGCAGAGGTGAAACGAGGCTGTTGTGAAGAAGGGGTATAGCTCATAGAAGGCACTCATGGGGCCGGGCGCGGTGGCTCACGCCTGTAATCCCAGCACTTTGGGAGGCCGAGGCGGGTGGATCACGAGGTCAAGAGATCGAGACTATCCTGGTCAACGTGGTGAAACCCCGTCTCTACTAAAAATACAAAAATTAGCTGGGCGTGGTGGCGCACGCCTGTAGTCCCAGCTACTCGGGAGACTGAGGCAGGAGAATTGCTTGAACCCAGGAGGCGGAGGTTGCGGTGAGCCGAGATCGCGCCATTGCACTCCAGCCTGGGTAACAAGAGCGAAACTCCGTCTCAAAAAAAAAAAAAAAAGACACTCATGAACGCCGTCGCCCATCCTGTCTCCCAGCGTACTCCAGGCACTGCTTCTCTGCATCCCCACCTGGCACACTCATGGAATTCTTGTTGGTTGTGAGCAGTGTGGGTACTGGAGTTTCATGGCCAGGCTGGCACGGTGCTGCTTTTCTGGCCCCTGGGGGCTCCCAGACCTATGCCAGATAGATGGGTGAGGAGAGGGGCACTGGCATGGGGTGGCTGGAGCTCAGAGTCTGGCTGTTTCCAGCTGCCCACCTGCTGGGACTGGCTTGGTACCTGCAGCCTGGTGACCTCCTATGGGCTTGAGCCGTTTCTGTCACTACTGTCCACTGGCTAAGGGGCAGTTCAGTTGAGGGCAAGATGCAGGACCTCTTTCTCTTGTCCTGGCCATCAGCTGGAAGCATCAGAGGCCTCGCTGGACACTGTGAGGCAAAATGATCCAAGCTGTGGGCTGGTGTGAGAACTTGGCCTTGGGGACCTGTGTCTGGGACCTCAGTAGCAGGCACAGGGCAAGGGGCACATGCCCAGCCCAAAGCCACAGCAGAGCAGTCAGCCTCCAGGACGCCCCTGAGGCAGACAGCTTCCTGCCAGGTGGCTGGGTGGGCCTCCCAGTGTGTAAGGGGATGTCAGGGGCCCTGCCACCCAGTTCTTTTGGGGCCTCTAGGCAGGGGCAAGGCCAGGGCAAGGCAAAGGCAGCCAGAGCTGGCCTCACCCAAGCTCCCAGGTGAAGCTGTAAGAAGTGTTATCCTCTGGGATTTGGTTGGACTTTGATCAGTTTTCCTTGGAGAAACAGCCATGAAGCACCTCTCTTTGCTCTGTCAAGCCTCCAGCAGAATGCCTCCCTCTGCACAGGCCTGGCCAGGGACCTGTGTGGAAGCAGGTGCGGCAGGCAAATCATGTCACCTCACTGCGCAGTTATGGGTACCTGCCTGCTTCTCAGCTGTGAGCTCTCAGGAAAGGCCAGATGTCAGAATCTGAGACGCTGGCCACATGAGAGCAGGGAGCACCCTGGCCTGTGTTGCTCTGAACTTTGGTCTCAGAAAATTGTTAAACTCCTCCAGACACACAGATGGCCCCAGTCACAGTGACAAGGGCTTTCAGTAACATCTTAGCTACCCCTTTGCTATACAGTGGGGAAACTGAGGCCCAGAGAGGAGCAGCACACACCTCAGAATTGCTGGCCAGCTCCAGAGCCCATAAGGAGCCGTTTTTTTGTCATTTAGGGACCCTCAGCTCCTCTGCCATGCAGAAGTGACTGCAGTTCTGGTGCCAACCTGCATTTCCTGCCAAGAAAGCCAACTCAGGTGGGCAGTACCAGGAGACTGAGGCTGAGGCAGGGAGCAGTCAGGTAGTCATATTTATGACAAGGGCACCGCAGGACTCCCACCGCTCCAGGCAGGAAGGGATCCTGGGCAAAGCCCCCGACCCCCAGCCCGCCTCCTCGTGCGGGAGTCCTCGAATGTGGTGATTTCAACCCCCCATCTCCCAGTAGCCTAGCCCTGTCAGGTTGGGACTCGGACTAGTGGGTTCCAATCCTGGCGGAGTGCCCTCCTCTGTAGAATGAGGGGAAGGTGGCATCCTTGCAGAGTGATCGTGAGGACCAAGTGAGTCCCATGTGCTGTGAAGAATAAGAAGTACAGTGCCCCACGCCTGGTCCCCGGTGGGTGCCCCACAGTCAGTCCCTCCTTCGGGGGTGCAGGCAGTTGTCTCCTGCTAGCAGAAGAGTCAGGGGCAGGGTATGTTGGGTTCATGTCTGCGCGTTCACAGCACCTGGCATACAACAGGTACTCTCTGGCTTGCGCTCTGTGGCTCATAACCTTTGTCTCTTCCTTTGTGTGAGGTTGCGTGTGTGAAAGAGATGTCCCGTTGTGTGCTACATTTCCTGAGGACAAGCTGGCACACAGTCGGTGCCCCCATGACCGCTGGATGCTGGAAACCTTACCCAGCTCCCACTGCGCAGACGGCAGCGCCCACCTCCCCACCCCGAATAACGCGGCGGTCCCTGTGCTTGTCCCGCAGACGCCAGCATGTCTCCGGACGCCACCAAGCCGAGCCACTGGTGCAGCGTGGCGTACTGGGAGCACCGGACGCGCGTGGGCCGCCTCTACGCGGTGTACGACCAGGCCGTGAGCATCTTCTACGACCTACCTCAGGGCAGCGGCTTCTGCCTGGGCCAGCTCAACCTGGAGCGGCGCAGCGAGTCGGTGCGGCGGACGCGCAGCAAGATCGGCTTCGGCATCCTGCTCAGCAGGGAGCCCGACGGCGTGTGGGCCTACAACCGCGGCCAGCACCCCATCTTCGTCAACTCCCCGACGCTGGACGTGCCCGGCGGCCGCGCCCTGGTCGTGCGCAAGGTGCCGCCCGGCTTCTCCATCAAGGTGTTCGACTTCGAGCGCTCGGGGCCGCAGCACGTGCCCGAGCCCGAGGCCGCCGACGGCCCCTACGACCCCAACAGCGTCCGCATCAGCTTCGCCAAGGGCTGGGGGCCCTGCTACTCCCGGCAGTTCATCACCTCCTGCCCCTGCTGGCTGGAGATCCTCCTCAACAACCCCAGATAGCGGCGGCCCCGGCGGAGGGGCAGGTGCCCAGAGACACAGCCCCCACGGACGAAAACCCCCAGATACCATCTACCTAGATTTAATATAAAGTTTTATATATTATATGGAAATATATATTATACTTGTAATTATGGAGTCATTTTTACAATGTAATTATTTATGTATGGTGCAATGTGTGTATATGGACAAAAGAAGAAAGACGCACTTTGGCTTATAATTCTTTCAATACAGATATATTTTCTTTCTCTTCCTCCTTCCTCTTCTTTCCTTTATATATATATATATATATATATATATATATATATATATATATATATTAAAAAAATGATACAGCAGAGCTAGGTGGAAGAGCCTGGGTTTGGTGTATGGTTTTTGAGCTATTAATGCCCAGACAAAAAGCTAATACCAGTCACTCGATAATAAAGTATTTGCATTATAGTTTTTTTTTTTTTAAAACTGTCTTCTTTTGACAAAGAGGGGCAGGTAGGGTTTCAGCGGATTTCCGACCCGTCCTGTACCCCGAAACTTCACCTCAGTTTGCAAGTTTTACTTTTACTGGATAAACATAGAACACATTGAAAAGGGAGGAAAGTCACATTTACTCTGAAGTAAACCAGAGAGGGTTCTGTTGTTCCTTCCTGCCCACGGCTGTGGTGCATCTCCCAGATAGGGATGCGGGTGGGGAAAGGGAGAATACACTGGCCATTTTATCCTGGACAAGCTCTTCCAGTCTGATGGAGGAGGTCATGTCCTGGCCTAGAAGGGTCCAGGCCCACGCCCCCCATCTTTGAGCTATGAGCAAAGCTAGAAGAAGACACTATTGCTCACCACTTTGTGGAAACGGCCTGGGGAACAAAGACTGAAATGGGCCTTGAACCCACCTGCTACCTTGCCGAACCATCTTGAGCCCCATGGTGAGTAGATTCTCTTAGGACCTAGACAGGCTATTTCCCACCCCCAGCCAAAAATAGCTCAGAATCTGCCCATCCAGGGCTGTATTAATGATTTATGTAAAGGCAGATGGTTTATTTCTACTTTGTAAAAGGGAATAGTTGAGGTTCTGGAAGGATAAATGACTTGCTCGTGAGGCAAAATCAGGGTTCGAAGTTACATCAAATTGTAGGACCAGAGCCATATCATAGATCAGCTTTCTGAAGAATATTCTCAAAAAAAAAAGAAGGGCTCCTTGGCCAGATCATGAAGAGGAATGTTGCATTGTACATCTTTTTTCTTGGACATTTATATTAACGTAGTAAGTACTCTGAGAAGTCCTATGTGTTATCTCTTGCTGCCTAATAAATTATCCCCAAACTTAGCAGCTTAAAATAACTACCATTTATTATCTCCCACAGTTTCTGTAGGTCAGGAATCTGGGAGCAGCTTGGCCAAGTGGTTCTGGCTCAAGGTCTCTCGTGAGGTTGCCATCAAGCTGTCGGCCAGAGCTGCAGTCATCTGAGTCTTGACTGGGTCTGGGGGACCTGCTCCAAGCTCACTCACGTAGCTGCTGGCAGGATCCCTGAGATCCCTGCACGTGGGCCTCTCCACTGGGCTCCTTGCAACATGGCTTCCCCAGAGCGAGTGATCAACAGAGCAAGGGGGAAGCTGCTGGGGTTTTTTTTGTTTTTGTTTTTTGTTTTTGAGACAGGGTCTTACTCTGTTAGCCAGGCTGGAGGGCAGTGACCCCATCATGACTCCCTGCAGCCTCAAACTCCCTGGCTCAGATGATCCTTCTGCATCAGCCTCCTGAGTAGCTGGGACTACAGGTGCACACCATCCTGCCTGGCTAATTTTTGTATTTTTGGTAGAGATGGTATTTCACCATGTTGCCTAGGCTTGTCACGAACTCCTGGGCTCAAGTGATCCTCCCACTTCGGCCCCACAAGTGTTGGGATTATAGACACGAGCCACCATGCCCAACCTAAGCTGCTGTCTTCTGTAACTATATCTCTGAAGTGACATACCATCACTTCTGTCATATTTACTGGTCATACAAACCATGTCTGTTACAATGTGGGAGGGATCACACAAGGACGTGAATGCCAGGAGCCAGGAATCATGGCCACCACATCCTCCAAGAAGTCAAACCGTTTAACTTTGTTTCCCAAAGTTATTTGTCAATAGACTGCACGCCCCACCCCACACCCCCCACCCCCCGCCCCCTGCCGCCCATAATTCTGTCCCCATGCCTAGGCATGCCGGTGCTTCTGGGCTGACCACAGCTGGCCATGCCAGGCTGCTCTGCACTGAGGCCCTGCTCCGAAGACACTCAGCAGAGACGTCTGTCTCTCTGGAGTGCGTATTCAGAGAGCTCTTGGTCTAGCGGCGGGCTGGGAGACACCTCAGGCTCACAGGCAGTTTGTGGGCACACAGCCAAAAGGAATAAGCAACCGCTTCGGTGGGAGTGCCGAGGAGGGGAATCGGGAGGCCTCCTGGGAGGGCTCAGTGCTTTGACCTCTGGTCCTCACTGGACAAATAAGCAGCAAGCTTGCAGGCTAAGGTTGGCAGAGGGTGCAGGAGCAAAGAGTTTGGGGGTGGCAGAGACCAGGAAGCAGGAGAGGCCAGGCTGCCGGAGTTCAAATCCCAGTTATGCCCCTCGGAGTGACTCTTGACATGCTTTGGTGTTATCGTTGTAAGATGGGAATAAGATTGTCTCCACCTCAGAAGTAGGTAGGAATTGGGAGAACGAAGCACGCCACGCAGAGCCTGTTCTGTCATCAGACACAGCAGCTGTTAACTTTATTTTTTCAGGCAGAGTCTCACTCTGTGCCCAGGCTGGCTCACTGCAACCTCTGCCTCCCGGGTTCAAGTGATTCTCCTGTCTCAGCCTCCCGAGTAGCTGGGATTACGGGTGCATGCCACCATGCCGGGCCAATTTGTATTTTTAGTAGAGACGGGATTTCACCATATTGGTCAGGCTGGTCTCGAATTCCTGATTTCAGGTGATCCACTCACCTCAGACTCTCAAAGTGCTAGGATTACAGGCGTGAGCCACTGCACCTGACCCAGGTGGTATTATTAACACAGGGCTAGGGCTGGAAAGGTAGCTGGGGGGTCTCGAACACCAAGATGAAGAGGGGGGTTGATCTTCAGGGGCCAGTGGGGAAGGTGAGCTGGTTTCTCAGTGGGCCAGGGAGATGAGCAGACCTGGGCCTCCTAAGGATCACTGCAGGGTTCCCTGAGCCCTGAACCCATCCTGGCTCCCCTTGAGCCTGGTGCCCAGCAATGCCAGTCTCCTGAGAGGGGCTCCTTGCCATTTCCACTCCGCAATGCCCGGATGTGGACGTGATCATTATGATCTGACATCATCCGGGGTTGACAGCCCCATTTTACTGGTGAGGAAACTGAGGCCTGGAGCAGGGAAGTGCTCACTTCAAGCCTGTAATCAAGGAATGTTGGAGTGTGACTCAGGTTTCCTGATCCCACATCCTCTCCCTGTCTCCCAGATTCTCAGAGGGTGACCAGCCAAGCAGAGGACATTGCTTTTTTTTTTTTTTGAGATGGAGTCTCATTCTGTCGCCCAGATTGGAGTGCAGTGGTTCGATCTTGGCTCACTGTAACCTCCACCTTCTGGGTTCGAGTGATTCTCCTGCCTCGACCTACTGAGTAGCTGGGACTACAGGCACCTGCCACTAGTCCTGGGTCATTTTTGTATTTTTTCAGTAGAGACGTGGTTTCACCATGTTAGGCTGGTCTTGAACTCCTGACCTCAGATAATCCACCGTCTGGGCCTCCCAAAGTGCTAGGATTATAGGCGTGAGCCACCATCCCCTGCAGACATTGCTTCTTAGAGCTAAGCCTCACTGGCCCTACCCTGCCCTTCAAGGGAAACTCTCCTGGTTCGGCTGCCAGCCCAGACTCCTACACCCCTTCCCATGGCAACTGCAGGCCCGAACCTAGCATGGGGGTCCCCGTGCCTCCCTCCCCAGTCTGTTGCCCTGCACTGCTCAGGCCTTGGCCCTTCTGTCTGAACTCTGCAGGCGCATAGCCGGCTGCTCTATGTGAGAATGTGCTTGGAGCAATGACTAGTGACACTCACTGCGTGGGAGCCCTTACAGATACAGAAGCCCATGCTGACATTAATGGTCATTCGTCCAAGCTCCCTGGAGGAAGGAACAAGCCCCCCGTCTCAAATGCCAGTCTGGAGCTCTCCCCATGCCCCAGATGTGACTGGCTTTGTTGGAGTGGGCTTGTCCCTTGGGGGACAATATGCACTCCTGAAAGACTGATTTCTGGGGACCCAGGGATCTCAACCTTGAAGCTATCTGCTGCTCCGAAGCTAAGGACTTCCCTGGGGTCCTCGGGTGGCCTCGAGTGTCAGGGAGAGGCCCTGTGGCTGCCTTCTTGAGGATCTGAGAGTCCAGTTCCAGCCCCTCAGTTTACAGATGAGGAAACCGAGTTCTGGGAGTTGGTCTAGCTGCTGAGTTGAGCAGTGGCGGGACCTGCCGTCCTCCCTCCTCTCCTAGTCTCATGGCTTCCCAGTAACTTGGTGGTTTCTCCTAGACCACCCAGGGGCCCGATGACTCAGGCTCCGACACACACACTTTCTAAACAAGCCCTGGGTCTTTGCAGAGTGTTGCGGGGAGCCCGGTCCCTGCAGGCCCTGGGAGGCAAGATTGGTAGGACTTACTGCCCCCCAAAACCAAGGTGATGCCCTAGGAGTATTCCTGCAATTGACTAGGTTTTTGGAGAAGGGTTAGTCCCTACATTCTCCTCTCCAATCCGTTTCATACCCGACCCCAATCTCCGGCACCTCGCCTGCCTCAGTCTCTGGGTGTGCATGTTGAGGGTAGGAATGGAGGGGTTGACCGAAAGAATGAGAGGAACAGATGGGAAGAGAGCAGGGAGCCTGGAGATTTGGGGTTCTTGTCTCAGAAAACTGAGGCCCAGACAGGGGGTGTGAGTGGCTTGAGGTCACACAGCATGTACACACATTACTCATCTCTGGAGACTTCCTGGTGCTTCACGCTTCCATAGTTCGCTCCCTGCCCATCTGTCCTCTCCCGAAAACTTCTATCCCACACATTGCAAGGAACGTAAAAGCTCCGACTGCCTCTGGCTGCAGCTGCCTTGTTCTAAATCCCGACCCTGCCACTTAGCAGCTGTGTGACCTTGGGCAAGTGACTTGACTTTTCTGTCTCAGTTTCCTCATCTGTAAAAGTGAGGAATAGTAATATAAGAGTATCTACCTCCTAGGGTTGTTGGGAGGATTAGATGAACTCATGCCTGTCAGGCCTTCAGACCTGGCCTGTGTAGACGCTCATCAGGTGTTCACAGGTATGACTTGGGGACCTGGAAAGGGAGGTGATCAAAGCTTTGGTGTGGGGACTTCTCAAGTGTGAGGACTCACATCCAGATCCCTCGGTTTGCTGGTGGCCTTGGGCAGTCACCTGACCTGTGTGAACCCCTGTTTCCTCAGCTAGGAAGTAGAATCAATGATCCACAGTCGCGTCCCTCCCCTGACCCCTCTCCTGCCACCTCCATCCTCCACCTGCAGGGATGATCCACACCCAAATCCAACCCATCCCTCCTCCCAGTGCCAGGATGAGTCCTTGTACCCGCAGGACATAGACCTGCCTCTCAGAGTGTGGCCCCAGGGGAATCGGGTTCTGCCCCTTCGCAACCCCAGACAACCCCTTCAAACAACCCACTCCAGACTGATCTCTCTCTGTCTGCCTCTGTCTGTCTGTCAGGCCTTTGCCCAAGTTGTCCCCTCCTTTCAACCGTCTCCCAGCCTGCCCCATCCCGGCTCTGACCACGCCGCTGTCTGCTCTTCCTTCCCCTGGAGACTCCCGAGAGCTAGAGATGTCTCATATCTCACTGGCCCCCGTGGCCATGGGCCAGCCCAGTGGCAGATACAAAGGATGGACTCCCTGAATGTTTGTGGAATGAAAAGACCATGGAGGTAGTGGGTGTGGGCGAGTTATATAAACTCTGAGGGTCCAAGCATGCATGTAGAGGGGGCTATGTTTATTAGCATCGTGTCTCCATGACAACCCCCAGCTGGCTTCTCCCTACAGGCCCTAAGATCACTCACCCCTCCTCCACCCTCAGGCCAGTGTCCTGGGGGCTCATGGCCTGCAGCCTTATTCTACCCTCTTGAGAGTGTAGTGGCAAGAATTGCTGTTTGCATCTATTAAAGTACAGGAGGAAAAAAAAGAATTCCTGGTTTGTGGTGGGAGGTGAACAAGGTGGGGAGGGGTCCATGGGATGGATTAGAACCGGAGACTCAGGAAACGTCTGAACTGAGAGAGGCCTCAGAGTGTGTCTAGTGTCATGGCTATCCCGGAACTGAGGCGCAGAGAGGGCAGGGTGCTAACTAGGGTCACACAGCAAGGCAGTAGCAGATGGAGGCCAGCGCATGACTTGAAGCTCCTTCCAGAACCTGCCTCAGCAATGCAGCAAAGGCTTCTGGGAAGCCAGCACTGGCCTGAGCAAAGCAATTGAGAGGCCAGAAGGGTTGGGGTGCAGATCATGTGTTTCATTTTGTTTTAACTGTGGTGAAATATATATATATATATATGTATATTAAAACTTCCCATTTTAACCATTTTAAGTGAAATACATACATAGTAAAATTTCCCATTTTAACCATTTTTAAGTGAACAGTTCAGCAGCATTAAATACATTTATATCATTGTGCAGTCACCACCCCCATCCATCTTCAGAATTGTTTCCATCTTCCCCGTGTCTTCTACCTTTTACTGTGGTAAAACACACATACCACAGAATTTGCCGTTTTAACCATTTTTAAGCGCGCAGTCCTGTGGCATTCAGCACATTGGCATTGTTGCGTTCCCTACGCTTTTCAACGAAAGGCGAAAGAAGACAGTGTTTTAAAATCCTTCACCCTGGGATCTTGAGCCTTTGCTGACTTCCAGCAGCCCTGGGAACCTAGAGGAGGGTGCGTGTCACCTTGGCCCAGTTGGGGGGTTGGAGGAGGCTGTTGAGGGGGTGTGGGGAGGGGATATTCAGGCTCAGCTCATCATCACTAGGGACACAGACTGTGAAACAGCCTGTAATCGCTTCTCGGCCTTTTGGCTAAGATCAAGTATAGTATCTGTTCTTATCAGTTTAATATCTGGCGCGTCCTCTATCCGAGGACAATATATCAGGATTTTTGGAGCAGGGAGATGGAATAGGAGCTTGCTCTGTCCACTCCACACGTCCACCTGGTATTGCGGTACTTCCAGGAACAGCGCACCCCCTCCGGGCACATTAAAAAAAAAAAACAAAACCAGCCTTGTAGCCTCTTAATTTTCAAAACAACCATCAATGGGGCTAGTGGAGTGTAGATTAAGTGTCCAGGATTTCTGAGCCTGAGATTGGGAATCTATGGTCTGAGCAGAGGAGAGATGGTTTTCAACTTGACGTCCTTGGACTCTCTGAGGTACCATGGGAGACCTGGGTAAGTGATGCTGGGAGAGTTCCCCCCTTCCCAGGCCTCAATTGCCCCTTCAAATAAAAAGTCTGGCTGGGCATGGTGGCTCACACCTGTATCCCAGCACTTTGGGAGGCTGATGGGCGCAGATCACCTTAGGTCGGGAGTTTGAGACCAGCCTGACCAACATGGAGAAACGCCGTCTCTACTAAAAATACAAAAAAATTAGCGGGCGTGGTGGTGGGTGCCTATAACCCCAGCTGCTGGGGAGGCTGAGGCCGGAGAATCACTTGAATCTAGGAGGTGGAGACTGTGGTGAACTGAGATCACGCCGTTGCACTCCAGCCTGGACAACAAAAGCAAAACTCTGTCTCGAAAAAAGAAAAGAAAAAAGTCTGGGTCAGACGGCTTCTGGGGGAACTCAAGAGAACCCCTGCCCCTCACCCAAAAGTCTTACGCTCCAAGAGAGGCAGGTAAGGTAAAGCTTCACGCTGAACCTGCTGAGAGAAGCTGGGACAGTTGCTAGCAATAGAACTCTTACTCTGCTTAGTGATCATCACAGCAGTTATCATTTACTGAGGGGCTTGTTATATACTTGTTATGTTTATATTATGTCATGCATCCTTACTCCATTTTATAGATGAGTCTCAGAGAAGTTAAGCAAGTTTGCCAAGGTCACACAGCTGGTATCAGAGCTGGATCTCACACTCAGATCCCTTTCCAGAGCTGGTGTTCCTACCTCCACACCCCTGCTGGTGGCAGCACTTCTGAGCTTGACTTTCCACAGGTGCTGAACACACAGGCTTTGGAGCCAACTTCTGGGGCTCCAGGCCCAGTTCTTCCTTGAGCTGAGTGACTTGGGCACGATACTTACAGTCTCTGAGCCTCAGTTTCCTCATCTGTTAAAATGGGCATAAGAATAGGGTGGTCAGGAAAATTAAATTTGTTAATACTTGTGAAGTAGTTAAGCAGGGCCTGGCCCATCATGAGTGACATTTAGTAGTTGCTGAATGTTTTAAAATAGTCACATTTGGGCCAGGCGTGGTGATGTGCGCCTGTAGTCCTGGCTACTTGGGAAGCTGAGGTGGGAGGATCACTTGAGCCTAGGAGTTTGAGGCCAGCCTGGGCCACATAGTGAGACTCTGTCTCTATAATTTTAAAAAATTGAAAATTAAATAAATAAAGTATTATGTCTGTTGCCAGTGTTTTGGCTCGGTTCTGCCTGAACCAGCAAATTGGAACTGTTTATTTTTAAAGTGGTTTTGCTTTCTATTTCTCATCATTGAGCAAGGAACAAAATAGAGTTTTTGGAATACCCAGGAAAACACGCACATAAACACCACCGCATATATGCACTCAGTCCAAGAGGCACTTTTGTTGACATTGTAACAGAAACTCAACTATTCATGAATCTTTGTAGAGGAGGAAAAAAAATCTCCTCCAGAATAGGCTGTTCAATGTTGGCCAAGTTCCTTAAGTTGCCTAAAATGGGCAGCATTTTGGTGTTTTCCAAGTAGAGTGTGTGTATTAGAAGCTGATCTTTTGGAAGCGGTGACCCCCCCGGCGACCCCTTATTTCCTTCTCTACCCATGGGGCAAGGGTGTTTACCTTCCTGGCTCTGATGACAACTACTTTGACCCTTTGAGAATTCTCTGCTTTATGCTGCCCCAAATATAATATCGATGAATGTCAGAAGCCACATCAGGTCCCCAGAAAGCTGAGCGGCACTGGGTCTGCCCTGGTGCCTCCTGAGCCGTAATCACTCTAAGGCCCAGGGGCTCTGACGTCTGGCTCCTGGGCCACTTGGCACCATCTGGGCCCACATCTAGGATCCCTGCTCCACCCTCACTATGATGACAGGTATCTTTGTCACAGCTTGCAGAAAAAAACCAGACTTGAGTCATGCAGATTTCTAAATTGAGGAATTGCCAGTCCATATGTCTGGGAAGCTTTGTTCTGTCTGAGTCTGAGCCTGGGTGCTCTGCTAGGTGAGGGTTGGCCAGGTTCTAGAGGCAGCAGGGGATGTCATCAAACATCTTCTGTGACAGTTTCTAAGCCTTGGGGGCGGGCTCCCAAGTGACCAGGAGAAACCATAGGCCTTTGAGATAAGTTTCTTCTTGAATTTCCCATGGTTGGGAAGAGAGGAGACGCTAGGCACCTAAAGTCCACAGAGCCACTGAAAACCGTCCTTGAACAGAGAGATTTCTCTACCTTCTCCATCAAGCCTTATGCCTGAGCTACTGGTGATGATGGAGAGGCCAGCTTCAGAGAAAGTGAAAGCGGACACAGACTTGAATCCTGGCTCCATCATTTTCCAGTTTGTGTGAATTTAGTCATTTTATTTTCCTCTGGGCCTTGATTTTCTCATATGTAAAATGGGGATGATATCCTCTACCATGTAGGAATCAAAGGAGAAAGCATATCGTGTTTAGATACAATTCTCCATGGGTCTCCCTGCAAATATTGCAAGCAGAAGCACTGATGGCCTTTGTTCTGGACTATCTTTTCAAGGATATATGATAGCCACAAGCATTAGAAGATATCGTATCTCCCTTTGGTGCAAAGGGCAGGCATGTTTACTGCCCACTATAAAAGATTTGGGTTCTCTAAGTCCAGGGCTCCTCTCCTGGGGGGCACCTCCACTGAGTATGCAGGTATCACCTGTCTCTCTTGGCATCACAGGGGAAACTGTGACACTGCTCATTCTGTGTCGTGAGGAGCAGAAAGAAGTCGTTTGTCTCTGACTCAGGAGTCTTGTGTCTTCTCATGTCTTTCATGAAGCAGTGACAAGCTAACTTCTTATTTTATTGAAAAAATGGATAAAATCTCAGATTGTTTACATTTCTTGACAGTTTTGGTGATCAGGATGGGATGCTGACAGAGAAACGGCTTTCTTGAAGAGGGAAGATGAGGGTCTCACAAGCCGATTTGTGCAATTTGAGGGAAGTCTATGGAGATCAGCAGCAAACCTGTTGACCAAAGTGTATGGTCACGTGGGCAGTTAAGTGACCCTCTGCTTTATTTTAATGCTTGTTAATGAGAAGGAATTGGAGAGGTGGTTGCAGGCTGAGTACTGGGAAGCAGATTCAAAGACGGCTGCCATAACAGTGCCCTGGTGTTTGTCACCTGGTCTGTGGGCTTCCTTGCCGATCTAATGGCCAGCCTCAATCCCTCCCCCACTGAAACGAAGAAGCACTGAGCTTTGTCCTGGGTGGACAGAAGGTGCCACTGCCTTTCAGATAGCAATTACAGAGATGGCCGCACACACAGAGTGAAGGGAGGGAAACTCACTCCTGCTGTGGGCAGAGACCAGAGGGCTGTTACAACGTAGGCAGGTTCACTCGGGAGAGGAGGGGATGGGCGCGTGACGCTTGTGAGGGAAGAAGGACGACACTCGGCCCCTCCTGCCCTCCACCACGCCAACCTTAGACCCATTTGGAGATGACAGCAGTCGGTCTCAGTTTTTTTGGTGTTTATGTGCTGCTGTTGTTACAGTGAGCCCTGGCTGCTCTAAGAGAACAGATGGGAGTTTTGGCTGCTTGGGGGGTTTCTCTGAGACAGACAAACTCCTAGAGGACACCATAGATGAAGAATTGGTTGGTATTAGGGCTCTTTATTTTTTCGTTTTTTGAGAGAGTCTTCCTCTGTCACCCAGGCGGGAGTGCAGTGGTACAATCTCGGCTCACTGCAACCTCTGTCTCCGGGATTCAAGTGATCCACCTGCCTCAGCTCCGGAGTAGCTGGGATTACAGGTGTGTACCACCACACCTGGCTAATTTCTGTATTTTTAGCAGAGATGGGGTTTCACCATGTTGGCCAGGCTGGTCTTGAACTCCTGCCTCAGCCTCCCGAAGTGCTGGGATTACAGGAGTGAGCCACCGTGCCTGGCTGGTATTAGGGCTCTTAATGCTTCATGCTGGGTTTGCAATACCAGTGGTGACCCATTAGAGAATGAGAAATTGACCCAAAGAAATCTAGATAAAGTTTTGCTGTCAACCCCACCACCCTGGAAAATCCCCCCAGTCCTTATGTTGAAACCACATAAGAAGTTAACAGATCTTATATTTGGGGCCGATGCCCTGGATTCAGGTGATCTCCTTTAACAAGTGGCTGCACTGTCTGCAAATCAGGCCCAACGTAGTCTATGGACATAAATCCCCTGGCCCCAGCCAGAAGGTTATGTGGCTACAGGTGCTGAGTCAAGGTATCACTCAAACTAAGCTAGAGGCGTCAACAACGGTGACTGTTTAATACAGTTAGGATGCCTGTCCCTGCCCAAACCTCATGCTGAATTGCCATCTCCAGTCCTGGAGACACGACCCGGTGGGAGGCGTTTGGATCCTGGCGGCGGATTCCTCACGGCTTGGTGCTGTCCGTGTGAGAGTGGGTGACACCGGTTGTTTAAAAGCATTTGGCACCTGTCCCTTACCCCTTCTCCTGCTTTCGTCATGTGACGGGCTTGCTCCCACTTTGCCTTCCACATGAGTAAAAGCTTCCTGAGGCAAATGCCAGCCCCATGTTTCCTGTCTAGCTACAGAACCATGAGCCAATCAAACATCTTTCCTCATAAATTGCCTGGTCTTAGATATTCAGGTATTTCTTTAAAGCAATGCAAGAATGTCCTAATACACTAACATTAGAATGTCCCAGTAGAGGGCTTTGAGTGGACTGCTTAGTTTGGCCGTAAGCAACCACCGTGCTGGCTGAAGCCAAAAGTAAATGCACCCTGCTCACTGGCAGGGACTCTCTCCCTTCACACCTCTGATTGCCCCCTCCTCTGCTTCTCCAGCCTCAGCTGCTGTAAGGAGTAAGCTGATTGGGGTGGGGCTAATGTCTTCGTGTTCCCAAGGGGGTTCAAGTTTGCTCTCAGTCAAGCACACCAAGTAACTCTGGAGAGAAGAACTCAAACTTTTATGGGTTTGCAGGAGACAGGCAGCCAAATCAACATGCTACCCGTGGTGTGAGGAGATCCTGGATTCAGCTAGTACACTGAGTAGGGTTCACTGAGGGAAGGGAAACTAACACGACCCTTTGGGCCACGTCAATATACTGCTACTGCGGCTTCTGCATTTAAGTGGCTGGCAGGTTAGACGCTTGTGCTTCCCTGTCCCATAAGGGCCACGGAGGTTCTGTCAATGGGGAAAATTCATACACAGAGACGTGCTGATACCTTTAGGGTCCCACAATCCTAACGACCCCTTTGAGCTATAAACTAAAGCGACAGGTGATTTTGCTGATTGAAGCTTCTGGCTAAAGGGAGAAGCTTTTTTTTTTTTTTTTTCTTTTTTCTTGGAGATAGAGTTTTGCCCCGTTTCCCAAGCTGGAGTGCAATGGCGTGGTGTGATCTCAGCTCACTGCAACCTCCGCCTCCTGGGTTCAAATGATTCTCCTGCCTCAGCCTCCTGAGTAGCTACAATTTCAGGCTCCTGCCACCATGCCGAGCTAATTTTTGTATTTTTAATAAAGACGGGGTTTCACCATGTTGGCCAGGCTGGTCTCGAACTCCTGACATCATGATCCGCCCGCCTTGGCCTCCCAAAGTGCTGGGATTACTGGTATGAGCCAACCACACCCAGGCAAGGGAGAAGATTTATATGATTTATACTCTTTTATAAATTGTTTGCTTGCTACTGGACTTGGTGAAATTGAACACCTAACCAAGCAGGGGCCTTGTGACTGGATGATCTGATATTCCCACTTGGGGTGGGTCAACTCAGATTCAATGACTCACAAGGTGGGAAGGGTCCAACAAGTTCTATTCATCCGATGGAAATGGTGGACTCAAAACATAGCTCGCTGGGCCCAGCAGCATCTCAGTCCCCACTCTACCACCTGAAGTGAAGCTGCTGGCTCAGTGTGGACCCTGATCCACAGAGGTTCCCCCAAATGCCTTGACCTGGTTTACTGATGGTTCAACTGGGCCAAACCCCAACAGTGTCCACCAGGCTGCTATGGCTGTCCAACCTCAGTGTCAGCTCTGTGGAACCAGAAATGAGGAGAACTTCGTGCTGCTTTCACAGTTCAGGCCAACTCCCTTTGATGAAGCTTGTGATATTTTTACTGACTCTTGGACGTAACCCGTGGCTTGGTTGTTTGATCTACCACTTGGAAAACCACAGACTGGCAGATTAAAGACAACCCTCTTTGAGGTTGCCAACTGGAAACGTTTGAGGCTGCTGATGGAATTGCCTGGGTCACTCCTGTGGATGCCCATCATAAGGGGCCTGTGCTCTGATACTGACTGGCAAGCTTGCTCTGCCCAGACTGCCCCCATTGCTGCCTGGACCTGTCATCCTGCCAGACATGGCAACACCCCTACTTCATAGAGGTATACAAAGTAAAGGACTCCATGCCTCTACCACTGCCAGCCGGAGTCGTGACTCCTGCCGGAAGCTGACCTGGATGTCTCTCAGTGGGCATGGCCTCTGCTGCTCTTGACACTTTTTCAGGTTCTGGGGTTGCTGTTGCAGTCTCACCAGCCAATTCCAGCTACCACATGCAGTCCTTGAAACTTATCTGTGCCATGTTTGGCAGCTTTCTGGACAATTTACAGCTTGATAAGAGTGTGCATTTGGGCTGGGCGCAGTGGCTCACGTATGTAATCCCAGCAATTTGGGAGGCCGAGGTGGGTGGATCACCTGAGGTTGGGAGTTCGAGATCAGCCTGGCCAACATGGTAAAACCCCATCTCTACCAAAAATACAAAAATTAGCTGGGCGTGGTGGTGGGCATCTGTAATCCCAGCTACTAGAGAGGCTGAGGCAGGAGAATGACTTGAACCCAGCAGGCGGAGGTTGCAATGAGCTGAGATTATGCCATTGCACTCCAGCCTGGGTGACAAGAGCAAAACTCCATCTCAAAAAAAAAAAAAAAAAAAAAAGAGTGCGCATTTGATTGCAGAAAGCTCTCAACAATGGCTGCCCATCAAGGTGTTGGATGACCTTCCATGCTTCCTGCCATCTGCCGGCATCCGATACTGTTGACAGTTGAAACAACCTCCTCAAGACTTGGGTTGAGGTTTCCAGCTCTGTTTCACCATCTCCTAGTCTACACATCTGAGTAAGGCCGTTTGGTCATTGATCCTGGCTGACCTCACAAAGGGATTATTTACTCTTGGCCACTTGCTGGGTAATGACCAGGATGAAAAAGGTGGGGGCGTTATAAAGACCGATTTTGAGACCGAGCATGGTGGCTTATGCCTGCAATCCCAGCATTTTGGGAGGCCAGGGTGGGCAGATCGCTTCAAGACCAGCCTGGGAAACATAGCAAAACTCCATCTCTACAAAAATACAAAAATTAGCTGGGCAAGGTGGTATGTGCCTGTGGTCCCAGCTACTCGGGAGAGCCTGGGGGAGGTGGAGGCTGTAGTGCGCTATGATTGCACCACTGCACTCCAGCCTGGGTACCAGAGTGAGAACCCCATCTCAAAAAAAAAAAAAAGATCAATTTGGAAAATTTGAGATTCTGCTCTAACAATTCCTGGGCCTTGTACTTCTGACTTCCCCTGAATGGCCAGCCTAGCTGATACAACCTACAGTTGACAGCTTGGCCAAGAGGCTCACTGCAGCCTTGACCTCCCAGGCTCAAGCGATCCTCCCGCTTCAACCTCCTGAGTAGCTGGGACCACAGCCACATGCCACCACACCGGCTAATTTTTGTATTTTTGTAGAGATGGGGTTTTGCCATGTTGCCCATGCTGGTCTCTTGGGGATTCAAACTGAATTCTGATTAAATTTTTAACAACTATCCTGTTGCTCTTGTACCTGACCCCTCTGAAAGGAAGGTGTGGGTACAAGTAAGGCACAATTGGAAAAAAAGGTGAATTTATAGTGACTGCGATGGAACATGGCGTTTTTGGGTTGGTGGAAGAAAGCAACGCCCCAGCGCCTGGGAAGGCGTGGACACTTCAGATCCCGGAGCCTTTCTCACCGTGGAAGAGGCCCTGGTGCAGCTCTCCCAAACTGTTTCAAGTGCCTTACGTTTAAATGACTGCTGGGTTGATCATCCTCCACCAGACGGCCCTGACCATTATCTGATCGCCGTTTCCCTTAACCTTAACCGAAAAACTAGGAAGTTACAGGAAACAGCATGAGCTAGTCCAGCTCCTGCACCTCCCATGCAAAACACCTGTCAGCACCTATGGATGTCTGCCCCACCACACACACGTCGTTCTTCCGACGCCTTGGAAGACGGGGGGAGCATGCATCATCCCATGGAGTGATGAACGGCACCTGATTGGTGGTGTAGACAAACAGGATAGATCGCACCGACTGCCTTTAGGGAGTCTCTTCAAAGACACATAGTTTGTTACATAGGTAAGAGATAACTCTTGCACCATCAGGCCTTTTATTTTATGCTCACAGTAGTGCTTCAGTTTCTGGGGGATGGTGCCTGCTTTACAGACGAGAAGTAAAAGATCGGAGAAGTCAAGCGATTGCTTAAGGTCACACAACCGAGTGTTGGCACAGGGTTGGGACCAGGTCTGCGTGACTTCAGTTCCAGTGCTCCCTAAGTTCAGCCTCAATAGTTTTCCCTCTTTCAAGGTGCTGGGATTCTTTTTTTTTTTTTTTTTTTGAGATAGAGTTTTGCTCTTGTTGCCCAGGCTGGAGTACAGTGGCACAATCTTGGCTCCCTGCAACCTCCGCCTCCTGGGTTCAAGTGATTCTTCTGCCTCAGCCTCCTGAGTAGCTGGGATTATAGGCATGCACTGCTACACTCGGCTAATTTTGTATTGTTAGTAGAGACGGGGTTTCTCCATGTTGATCAGGCTGGTCTCGAACTCCTGACCTCAGGTGATCCTCCCCAAGTGCTGGGATTACAGGCATGAGCCACCATGCCTGGCCAAGTGCTGGAATTCTTTCATGTGCCCCACAGACCCTGTCCTGTGGCATTTCATGTCTCTTGGTTCTGGAAACCACCCTTGGGAGGCTTAGAAGGCTGGGGGAGCATGGAGCGGCTGGTGGGTTCCCCAACACACCCTCCTTATAGGGGAATCTCCATTGCCTCATCTGTGAAATGGATCTAAGACATGCTTAAGTCTTGTGGTGAGGAGAAAATGAGCTAAGGAACAGTAAAGTGCTTTGGAAAATGGGAGGTACTGATGTGGACAGTGATGTGGTCTGAGACGTGGCCCAGGAGCGAATGAAAGGCTTGCTAGAGGGCCTGGGATGGACAGAGCAGAGTGGAAAGGGCTGATCAGAGTCTGGGCCAGGGCTTTCTCATGAGCTGCCTTCCTGTGCCTGAAACCCCAGATATGGCTTTGAGTTAAGCAGTGCGTCTTCTAGCCTCTCCCCACCCTTTTTTTTTTTTGAGATGGAGTTTTGCTCTTGTTGCCCAGGCTGGAGGGCAGTGGTGCAACCTTGGCTCACTGCAACCTTTGCCTCCCAGGTTCAAGCGATTCTCATTTCTCAGCCTCCCGAGTAGCTGGGACTGACAGGTGCGTGTCACCATGCCCGGCTAATATTTTGTATTTTTAGTAGAGACAGGGTTTCACCATGTTGGCCAGGCTGGTCTCAAACTCCTGACCTCAGGTGATCCACCCACCTCGGCCTCTCAAAGTGCTGGGATTACAGGCGTGAGCCACCGCACCCGGCCTAGACTCTGCTTTTAAAGCACTCCTCCTCTTTAGAGCAGTGGTATTGTACTTTACATGTAACATAATGGGAGCCCATGCACATGGAACCTTGTATACACTCTCTAACGGGATACTTCACACTGGGTACTTGCACTAACCCCTTTGTTGTGTTGTGCAGATACAGAAGAATAAGGCTTGCAGAATCACACTCATTTGTTCTCACGAGAAATAAGAGACCAAGTCAGGGGTCTGGCCTGAGATCTTTCTTGCTGCAGAGACTAGTTGTTTTGGGGCTCCTCAGCTTTTCTAGCCCCCTAACTCTCACCCCCCAGAGAAACCAAGCACACTGAGGCTGAGGCCTGGGCAGAGCAGACCCAGAATCCTCCCCTGTGGTAGGATCCCAGAGTGACCAGATGCCAGGTGTCCACAGGTTCACCTCCTTCCAGGAGGAGCTTCCAGCCTGGAAGAGGCAGCCCAGGACCACGGCTCTGAGTACATGATGGTCTCTCTGTGACATCACCATAGCTGTATCATCCTGGGTCCCTCTGCGTACCCCAGGAGTGACTTCCTCTTTCTGTGCTGCAGCCAGATGCGTCTTTCTAAAATGCAGCCCTGGCCAAGACGACGCTGGTGCAAAGCCTTGCACGGCTGCCCGCCGAAGTCCGGGCTCTTCCCAGGGAATGGAAGGCCCTTCGGCAGCGCCTCACCCTGCCTAGGCTGAGCCGTCACGCCTTCCTGGTTTGTGACCCCATGCTTTGGCTTATGCTCTTCCTAGAAGGCCCTTCACCCACTCCACTGCTGAATTGCAGAACAGAAATTCCTTTCTGTTCATTTCAAATGGGGATTCTTGTGAACATTTCATGTCTTTTTTTTCTTTTTTTTTTTTTTGAGACGGAGTCTCGTTCTGTCACCAGGCTGGAGTGCAGTGATGCGATCTCAGCTCACTCCACTCTCCTGGCTCAAGTGATTCTCCTGCCTCAGCCTCCCGAGTCACTGGGACTACAGGCGCGTGCCACCACACCCAGCTAATTTTTGTATTTTCAGTAGAGATGGGGTTTCACCATGTGTTGGCCAGGCTGGTCTCTATCTCTTGACCTTGTGATCTGCCCACCTCAGCCTCTCAAACAAAGTGCTGGGATTACAGGTGTGAGCCACCACGCCTGGCCCCGTTTCATGTCTTTATTAGGAGATACATGCACGTGGACCAAATGGCATATGGTGACAATTGTCTCCTCCCGCCCAGGCCCAGCCCCTGTGATCCCCTGGGGTTACCTGTTGGTATGTGCCTTGGATTCTTTTACTATTTTGGTTTCATAATGCTCCTGCTCACCTGTCCTTTCCTCAGGAATGCATCCCCTAAAGGCTATCCCCTCACCTGGCACAGGTAACCCCTGAGTCCTCCCCGAGGGCTCCCACAGCCCCCAGACCCCTGCCTTTGTTCCAGCCTTTCGCACATGCTATTGTGACTGTCTGTTCACAGGCCTGTTGTCTCCTTAGCCTGGGAGCTGCCTGAGAGTGGCAACCGTGTCGTGCTGGGGTCTGTTCCCAGGAGGAGGCGAGGGCGGTGGCACATGGTGGGTAAATGTAGGTGATGCTGGGGGACGGAGGGGTCTTCAGATGGTGACGGCACAGTGCCTGGACTTCTGCACTTCACAGAACTCCCCCAGAAAGGCAGCTTTGCTTAAGAAGTGGAGCTGGGGAGACCAAAGAGATGGTGGAGGGAGATGGGGAGGAGAGAGAATAACTCCATGTTCACCTCACACTACAGAGCAGAATAAATTCCAGATGGATGAGACTGCAAAATGTGAAAACAATGAAATCATAAAATAACTAACATAAAATGTTCATGATTTTGATCTCTGGATGGGAAGGGCTTCTCTAAGCACAGCAGTAATGGAAGGAATTATAAAGGAAAAAATGCGTATATTTGAATACTTACAATTAGAAACTTCTGTACATCAAAACACACAATAAATAGAATGAAAATAAAAAGAAATATGTAAAGAGCACGTACAAATCAAAAAGAAAAAAATGCCTGACACCCAGAATGAGAAAAAATGGGGCAATGGATATAAAAAGAAAATCAAAAGGGAAAATTTCAGTGGCTAAGTATATGGGAAAAATGCTTCATCTCAGTAGAAAACAGATTCCATTAAAACAGGGAGATGTTGTTTTTCACTGATCACGTTGGCCAAAGCGTTTTTTTTTTAAGTCATGCTCAGTGGGGCCGAGATAAAATGATACGGGCAAAAAGCATGTTCTCCTTCCATGCGGATGGGGCTCTAATGGCAGCCGCTTTCAGGAAATCAGTTTCTCAATCTCGATCAAAAGGCTTAAAAATGTTTGTGCCCTTTGTTCCAGCAAGGCTGCCTCTGGGGATCTTTCCTGAGAAGTACTCATTTTTCTATAACCGAAAAAATTCTAAAGCAGTCTAAATGTCCCATAATAGGAAATTACAGAAACGATGGCACATCTATGTGTCAAAATATTATGCAACTTTTAAACATTATGCTTAATTGTTACTAGGACTTGCATCTGGGGAATGGGAGGGGAGACGGAAGTACACGTAGGTGTTTTCCTTTCTACTTTCTATTTTTCTGGACCAGTTACCTTACCATACACATGTATTCTTGTTACAAAGAAAAATATCATGTTTTAGAATATTTGTCATTATGTAGAAAAATTATCATTAGAGACTGGGCACGGTGGCTCACGCCTGTAATCCCAGCGCTTTGGGAGGCCAAGGTGGGTGGATCACGAGGTCAGTAGTTCAAGACTAACCTGGCCGAGATGGTGAAACCCCATCTTTACTAATAATACAAAAATTAGCCAGGTATAATGGTGAGCGCCTGTAATCCCAGCCACTCAGGAGGCTAAGGCAGGAGAATTGCTTGAACCCTAGAGGCAGGGATGGCAGTGAACCAAGATCACGCCACTGTACTCTAGCCTGGGTGATAGAATGAGACTGTGTCTCAAAAAAAAAAAAAAAGAAAAGAAAAGAAAAGAAAAATTATCATTACATAATGCTAAATGGAAAAAAAAAGCAGGTGATAAACATACATGTATATAATGTGATACTTCATTTATACATATATACATAGATAATGTGGTAAGCACTGATTTCAATCCCTGGCATAATAAAATGGTATATACATGCATACAAATTTACAATAATGATATTAATGATACAAATGCTTGCATATATGAATATAAAATGATAACCAGTGAATACATCTGGGTTCTGGAGTTGGGAATTATTTTTGTACCCTTTTTCTTTTATCATATCCCACATTTTTGAAATTTCCTGCACAAATCATATATCATTTTCATTCTATTAAACTTCATTATGAATTATAATTATAAAAAGTTTCTCCACAAAAAATGTTGAACAAAAAGGATTTGCCATTAAATCTCAATTAAACATTTCTGGCTCCCAGTGCTCTGCTTAATTGAAGTTTGACTCTATTAAAAGACAATAAATATATCCTCACATTTGTATCATTTAATAGTGGACTTCCGCACATGACCGCACCCCTTGATCCCTGTAGCATCCTGTGAACTACTGAGATGAAGGGAAATCACTCGACATATGGATATAGCAGGTGCAGACACACCCACACACACACACACACACACATGCACACACACGCATGCACACACACGGACACACACATACACACATGCGCACACACATGCACATACATGCACGCAAATCTGCTGTGGCCTTGGGTGAATCACAGTCTTCAAGGGCTCCAGTCTCATACAAGTCCCATGGTGCAGCTTTCGATGAACAAGCCGTAGCCCAGCTTTCTTTCTTTTTTTTTTGAGACGGAGTCTTGCTCTGTCACCCAGGCTGAAGTGCAATGGCATGATCTCGGCTCACTGCAACTGCCGCCTCCCAGGTTCAAGTGATTCTACTGCCTCAGCCTCCTAAGTAGCTGGGACTACAGGCGCCCACCACCACGCCAGGTGAATTTTGTATTTTTAGTAGAGATGGGGTTTCACCATATTGGCCAGGCTGGTTTTGAACTCCTGACCTTGTGATCCTCCCGCTTTGGCCTCACAAAATGCTGGGATTATAGGCATGAGCCACCACGTCTGGTCATAGCCCAGCTTTCTAACTGGGCCTCCTGGCCTCCCTGCAGTCCAGTGGGCACTGGTGGGATTTGTCAGGGCAGCAGGTGAGGAAAGGAGCAACCCAGGGTCCTCGTGAGGGGCTGGGGGCATCTCATCTCTCGTGGCTTTCAGAGAAGGCTTCCTGCCACCGTCCCTGACTAAGTTCTCCCCCTCATGTTGCCCCCCGACCCGCTCTTGTCAGCCCAACAGTGGGTTTGGCAGTGCGGTGGCATTTCCTTGGAAGAACAAAAGAGAAGACTGTGTCCTGCAAATGCTTCCAGGGTAACTGCTTTCCGTTCCTTCAGTCATTGAATTCATGTGTGATTTGTTTCTGGGGCAGACAGGACACAGAGGGTTCTCTCAGCCTCAGGGCAGAAACCCCAGCTCACAGACAGACTGAAAAATTCTCGTGAGAGGAGCCAATACGCGCAGGATTAAGGGGGGAACATCACACTAGACACGTCCGTCATATACCCTGGAGGCCAGCCCACAGAATAGCATTTAGAAAGCAGTAATGATGATGATGAATAACAACTGTTGTTTGTTGAACACCCTTTATTTTTTGAGATGGAGTCTCACTCTGTTGCTCCGGCTGGAGGGCAGTGGCATGATCTTGGCTCACTTCAACTTCTGCCTCCTGGGTTCAAGTGAATTCTCCTGCCTCAGCCTCCCCAGTAGCTGGGATTACAGGCATGTGCCACCACTCCTGGCTAATTTTTGTATTTTTAGTAGAGTCGGGGTTTCCCCATGTTGGTCAGGCTGGTCTCAAGCTCCCAACCTCAGGTGATTTGCTGGCCTCGGCCTCCCAAAGTTTTGGGATTACAGGCGTGAGCCACCGTGCCCGGCCTATTGAACACCTTTTATGTGGCGTCCATTATCTCATTTAATTGTCCCATCATCCCTGTGATGGATAATGTTATGCCCATTTTACAGATAATGAAACTGAGATTCAGAGAGGTAAGACGAGATCCTGTTCTAATACTTGATGAGTAAATGGCAGCGTTGGAATTCAAATCCTGGTTATTCTCTCTCCCAAATTAACATCCAGAACTTACTTGGCTTATGATATTCTCAATGGGGGCTGTTAGAAACGGATGAATTTAATGAGTAGTACCTGTGAGTACCTACTGAATGTCAAACCCTGGCTAAGGTGCTTTTCATGTGGTATCTCATTTAACCTTTAGAATAGCCCTTGTGAGGTGCATGCAATTCTTATTTTACAAGTCAGAAAACTGAGGCTCAGAAGTTTGTCCAAGGTTACGGTGAGCCAAATAAAGGCCTTTTTAAGAAAAGCACCCGATGGGAAGACTGAATGAGGGATAACTTAAATGTAGGGGTCAGAGTCCCAGAATCCGGAAGGACGAGGGGATGGAGTGGATACTGTCTCTGCTCACAAGAGGCGGCAGAGGGTTGAGGGGGTCTCTGTGATTTTTGGACAAGCCGCTGCCCCAGCCTCAGTTTCCTCAGCTGAAAAATGGGGCCACGAATACCTACCATAGTGTGCTGTCATGAGGACTAAGTGAGATGACGACATGCAATACCGGCTGTCCCTTCCCCCGCTGCTCTCTGTCAGTGGCTCCGCACTCCTGGAGGTGTGTCCTGTAAAGCCAGCCTGGCATCCCACCCTACCCCGTTCCTGATCTAAGTGCGTACTAAGAATTTATGGGAGGAGGGCCAGCTGAGCTCGTTAACTTATCCTCTCCGGGCCTCCGTCTGCACCACCAGGGTGGGCTGGGGGCAGGGAATGCTAGATGGGACCATCTCTGGGAGCCTCACCAGACCCGACTAAGCCCCATTCCTGTCTTTCTCCTACCTCTGGCTTGTACTACCTTTGTTCTGAGCCCGAGCACAGGCTGCACACACAGGCTCTGGGGACTGGAGCAGCTGCCCACCGCCTCAGGAGTTGTCCCTGAAGTCTTCTTCAAAGGGATCCCCTCAACATGCTCTCCACACTCTTCAACATACTCTTCCTCCTACACTTCCTGTATGTTGACAGACCCAGCCTTCTTTCTCCCACAGCCCCTAGCAGAGCCCCCCTCCAAATTCCAGCAGTGGACAGGAAAGTGACTCAGCCCCCATGGCCCCCTCCTCAGACTCACACCCGCAGCCTTGCTTTGGAAAAGGGCGGTTCTCATTTCTTTCCTCTATTTTTCCCCTTCAAGCACGTGTACTTGTTCTGTCCCTGGCTGTCTCTCCCACAGGCCTCCGTGGTCTGGGCCAGAGGTCTATGGTCAGCCCTTCTCCCTCCTTTCCTGGTGGAGGGTCTCAACATTGGGGTGGGCTGTGTGGCCCTACTGTGAGTAGGGGAAGAGGTGGACCTCTGGAGGCCCCCACTGGCCCCCTATTATATTGGCTTCTATTAAACTGAAACACATAGCACATCTATTACACAATAAACCACAGCTATTTCATGGATCAAATTAAGTTTTATTTGGGCAAATTACAACCTTTTCTACAGTTGTGCCTTTGTGAGGCCATTCCTTTTTAATAAAAGCAAGCATTTCTGGGGCTGGCCCTCCTGGACCAAAGCACCATGGTGGGTTGGGGGCTCAGGCCGGGGCTGGCAACAGGGTGGGAGCGTGTGCACATGTGTGAGAGAGATGGGAATTCTTGGGGCCCCTCTTGGGAATAGATTTGGTCTCCTCCTCCCCCTGCCTCCCCATCCTGAGGTTGTCATGGAAGTCTGCAGAGAACTTCTCATTAAACAAGAAAAAAGCAGCAGCAGCAGGAAGGCATTTCCCGGAATCCGGGAGGAAGCATGAGTCACCAGCCTGCTAAGTGAGCCCTGCGTGGCCACCGTGGCCCCAGCCCAGAAGGCCTGGAGTGCAGGACCAGCCATCAGAGCTGCTCCAGGCCAGCTCGTATAGACACGCCCGCTGCCGAGGCTGACACAGGCTCCAGGAATGCAAACAAAGCTGGGCGGAGGGGCCTTCCGAAGGCCAGGGCACTGGGCCAGGAAGGAGGCAGGGGGCCTGCAGGAGAGGCCTGCGGAGGGGCCTCGGGCCTCAGACAAGCCCCTCTCTGGTGTCCTTGGAGCCCAGGGCACGTGGCTGGTAGGGCTTCTCACTCTGGGTGTGACCTGGCCTAGCACTGCCAGCGCTGGCCTTCAGGCTCCTTGTAGGGCAGGGGCAGGAGCTGCTCCTAGATCAGAGGTTCTCAAAGTTGGTCCCTGGGCCAGCAGCATCAGCAACGCCTGGGAACTTGATAGAAGTGCGAGTCCTCAGCTCCCTGCTACAGACCTACTAAATCAGAAAGCTTGGGGTGCAGTTCAGCGGTTCATGTTTAACAAGCCCTGCAGGCAATTCTGATGCATGCTCAAGTCTGAGGACGACTGCATGCAATCATCTGTGGGCCGACATCAAACCCACATCTGCTAAAGAGTCATTCAACAAAGTGAGATCTAAGGCGTAAGCAGTGCTCGCTGTGTGTCAGGTACTGAGCCGACGGCTTTGCATATGCTGACGCGTTTAATCCTCAAGCCGACCTGCTGAGGCCAGGTTCTACGATCATTTCTCCATTTTACAGGTGATATAAATGCTGCGTTTTCACCAGAAGCCACAGTTCTGGGATCTCAGAAGTGACGGACGGTACTAGGCCCAGCTCATAGATTGGTCCATGTTGGCTAACTAGCACGGCATCTGGCTGGCATTCCCTGGGTAACTTTTCTTAAAATGCCCTTCAGAAGCTGTCCTGCCACCTGAGACGTGGAGCGGTGGGGAGAACGATCACTTCAGAACTGGAGAATCAGGCAAGTGGAGTGAGAGAAGCTGGAAGAGAAGTGAAGGACGTGACGCCTGTGAGAGATACAGGGTCCCACAGAGAACCGTTATTCCAAATGTGGTCCCTGGACCAGCAGCATCAACAATGCCTTAGAGCCTATTAGAAATGCAGAATCAGCTGGGCGCGGTGGCTCACGCCTGTAATCCCAGCACTTTGGGAGGCCGACGCGGGTGGATCACAAGGTCAAGAGATCGAGACCATCCTGGCCAAGATGGTGAAACCCCATCTCTACTAAAAAAAAAAAAAAAAATACAAAAATTAGCTGGGCATGGTGGCGTACACCTGTAGTCCCAGCTACTTGGGAAGCTGAGGCAGGAGAATCGCTTGAACCTGGGAGGCAGAGGTTGCAGTGAGCTGAGATCGTGCCACTGCCCTCTAACCTGATGACAAAGTGAGACTCCGTCTCAAAAAAAAAAAAAAAAAAAAAAAGGCAGAATCGTGGGCCCAACTCGAGACTTGATGAATCTGAATCTGCATGTTAATAAGATCCCCAGGGATCTGTGGGCACACTGAAGTTCAAGAAGTCCTGGGTCACACACGCTGGCAGATCCCTGACCCCGTCCCACTACAGGATAACAGGGATCTGGCATCTGCACCATGCTCAGTCCAGCTTCACATGGGCTCTGCCTCCCTCATTGGCACAGGCATCCCCTTGGTTAACCCTGGAAGTTGAGGTCACTGGCGGAAGCCTCCAGCCCTTAAAACCCCACAACCAAACTAGTACAGCAGTGGGATGCTCTGACCCCGCCGGGTCGCCACTTCCCAGGGCAGAGCATCTTCACTTCCTTTATGTCTCTTCCTAAAATGTGGGTTCTGGGTTCTAACCCATGTGCCGCCACTTACTGACTGTGATCCTGGAAGTTGCTAAACTTCTCTGCACCTTGATTTTTTCTGTAGTATAGTGGTAACAGTTTTTCTAGATCATACCTTCTTTTGGTGCATATATCTAAGCAAATCCATACAGCATGCTTAGAAGGATGGTTGGCACATAACACCATTAACATTTGCACTTGCTGTCAGCCTTCCATCTTTCCCTCCTGTGGGTGGCCCTTCGGCTGGGTGGGATGACGGGAAGGTGGTGCTGACCTGGGAGGAGTCAGGAAAAGCAGTGCCCAGGCAGGGATACCAGATAGGAGGTGACTCCTAAAGGGGAAAGAAGGAAATGTGTTTGTATGACACTAAGGTGTGCCAGGCTCAGTGCCAGGCATTTTCCTCCCTGCCAGTTATACCAGGATAGTGCTGTTATTTGATAATCCTACAGATGAGGACTGAGGCCCCAGAAAGGCAGTGACCAAGCCAAGATATTGCAGTTAGTGAGGGGTGGAGCTCATGCTTGGTGGGGTCTGCCTGGCCGGCTTAACCTCAGCCACCCTCATGTGCCCTATGCTTCCTCCTCCACTGCAAACCAACCCAAGCCCCAGAGGGGCATCCAGAGGCCAGGGCTGGCAGAGGAACAGCGAGTCTGAGAGATCTTGCGCATGAAGCTTATGGCTGCTTCCCCAGGGCCTTGGTTTCCCCTGGTTGGGCCTCCTTTGTGCAGGGCAGTGGGACAGGTCTACTGAGTGGGCCTGTCATGGGTTTGGCTCCTCCCGGCTTTGCTTCCCCTGCAGTTTTCTGTCCCTCTGTCCCATGACTGGGAGGCAGGCCTCTGGCAGATATGTTGAAAACGCCAGCAGGGGGTACTTCTGGTTTCAGCTCTGATGTACAAAGAGTTTGGAAGTTGTCAGGCCCATCCTCACATCATGAAATAAGTTGAATAAACTGAAAGTCAACAATGTTTCTTAATTCTCGTCGGAGAATCAAGGTCACAGGGCAAACTGCCACTCTGAAATCTGGGGAGATGAGTGAATACAGCCAAGTCAGGGCTTCCTTGAAGCAGAAACCAGGAACTGTTGGGAACACTTGAAGTGTTGGTAATTTTGATGACTTTCTGGAAATTAAACATGACTTATTCGTAAATTTAAAACTTCTGGGGACCTACTTGTAGGTCTCCCTTGAATACTTAAGTGGGTGTTACTTCCAGGAACCCCACCAGACTGACACTGGGAAGATCAGAGAGAAAAAAAAAACCAAAACTTCATTCCAGACAGAAAGAGGGGAAAAATAACCATTTTGAAATACCCCCAGAGCCTTCCCAGTAACAAAGGCCAGCCCTCCAGAGAAACTACTTTACCAGAGCCTTATCTGACTGGTTCCCCCAATTGGGGTTAGACAACCCAAGGCCTCCCCTCCAGCCTTAAGTCTGTCTCACTTAAGGAGAAGGGAAAAAATAATGGGGCCAAAAAATGCTTCTGCAGGTCAAAGCCCAGGGGCTCAAGCCAACTAAAAAAACTAAGATTTAATAATAAGAGTATAGAATGCCTTCTCTCCCCAGCAACTTATTTCCACCACCACAACAGGTCTTCAGTATAATAACAATGAATTACAACTGAAACAGCTGTAAGACAGACTCTTTAAGAAGGAGTTCTTAGGGAAACCCAAAGTTAACCATGGAGAAAAGCACCAAGCAAGGAAATTAAAGGAAACCAAAGCCTTTGGCGCCTATAGCTATAGCAAGCCTTAAACACAGCTCAGCTCTAGTAAGATTAAAATAAAAACTCAGACTGGGCATGGTGGCTCATGCTTATAATCCCAGCACTTTGGGAGGCCGAGGTGGGCTTGAGGTCAGAAGTTTGAGACCAGCCTGGCCAACACAGCAAAACCTCGTCTCTACTAAAAATACAAAAATTAGCCAGGCATGGTGGTGGGTGCCTGGAATCCCAGCTACTCAAGAGGCTAGGGCAGGAGGATCACTGGAACCCGGGAGGTGGAGGTTGCCGTGAGCTGAGATTGCACCACTGCACTCCAGCCTGGGTGACAGAGACTCCATCTGCAAAAAAAAAAAAAAAAAAGTTAATATACAGAAGTCCGTTGCTTTCATACATACCAGCAATGAAAAACTATAATTTGACATTAAAAATACAGTAACACTTACCAAAAAAAAAGGAAAAGAATTATTTAGGTATAAATCCGACAAAATGTGTACAAGATCTATACAAGGAAACGATAAAACCAATGAACGAGCAACCACCTAAAGACGGAGTGCGCAGGAGCGGAAGTGCCTCGTGGGAACGGCAACCCGGCCGCCCCTCCCCGTCGCTGTCTGCCCACCTCGCCCCGGAAGTACTTCCGTGAGTGGCTTGGCTGCCTTCGATGCCGGGTCCTGGAGTTTTTTGTTGTTCCACAGCCTTGGTCAGCCATCCTTGCGGGCCAGGTTGAGGCGCAACGTAGGCCCAGGAGCCTGAGAGGAGGAAGAGGAGGAGGAGGAGGAAGCTGCTGCAGGTGGCCCGTGGCATCCATCTTACCGAGGAGCTGTCGGCGCCGGGCGGCCTCCCGCCTCCCGCCATCCCTGGTGGCTGCCCTGAGGGGTACCCTGGGGGATCGTGCGCCAGGTCTCCTCGCGGTGTTGCATTTGACTGCCGCACCCCCGCCTACCCGCTGTACCTTCCTTCCGAGGCCGGCACCTCCGCGGTTGCCCCGGGAGGCCGGAGCGCTGGCGCAGCGGCTGCGGCGGCGCCATGTTTGGTGGTCCCGGGACCTCAGGACCTTCCTGCGCGATGCTGGCATTCATCTCCCCATCTTGGCGACAAGCCCCCAAGGACAAGAACCGGAAGCTGGAGGAAGGCAGACCCAGGTAAGTCCCGCTGCAGAGGTGCTGGTGAGAGCCGTGGGGCGGAGGGTCCTGGACGAGCTGAAGCACTGTTACCAGGACCTGCGCCTTCTCTGGACCACACCAGGATCGCCGCGTGCACGCTCTGCAGGGTTCTCAGCGGCCACGCGCTGACCCGCCGGGAGCACAGAAGGTTTGCCGGGGTCTGTGCTCACCTGTTTCACGGGGTCTTGCTCCTGATCTTCGTGGTGGTGTCTTTCAGGGAGTTCCTGCTGCCCACTGCAGCGAAAGTCGTTCCCAGCGCGTTGCTGTCCACATTTGAGACCCAGTCCGTCAAGGAGGAGAGACCAAAGCAGCAGCTATGGGGAGGGAGCCCTGCCAAAGACTTTTCCATGTTTTTCCAGAAGATCCAAGAGACAGGAAAGACCTAGCAACAAAGAAAGAAATCATGCGTTTTTCCAAATTATTTGAGGATGAGCTGACCCTGGATAACCTCACCCGCCAGCAGAGGGTGACATTGTGTGAGCTGCTGGATCTCCAGGCCATAGGCATCGATAACTTCCTATGCTTCCAGCTTACCATGAGGTTGAGGTTTATAAAGGCCAACAACAAGCTGATTGCTGAGGAAGGGGTAGACAGCCTGAATATCAAGGAATTGCTGTTGGCAGGTAGAGCTCGAGGGATGCAGGCCCTGGAGGTCTCAGAAAATCATCTGAGGAGCCAGCTGAAGCAGTGGCTGGACCTGTATTTGCATCAAGAGGTCCCCACACCACTGCTCTTATTGTCCCGAGCTGTGTGCCTCCCAGACACCCTCTCTCCTGCTGACCAGCTCAAATCCACCTTGCAGACTCTTCTGGAGATAGTGGTGAAGGGAGCTCAGGTGAAAGTGGCCAAGGTTGAGGGTGAGCAGGTGGACAACAACGTGAAATTGGAGGCCACATTACAGGAGGAGGCAGCCATCCCGCAGGAGCACAGGGAGGACGAGCTGCAGAAGCTCTCCCAGGAAACAAAGGAAGTGGAAGAAGCCAGCAGCCAGAAGTGCCTGATGTGATCCTGCCCTCAGAGGCCCTGAAGAACACTGCTCCTGTGCTGGAGGTCTTGAAGGAAGAGGAAATGACTAAAGAAGAAATAGATGTACTTAACGATGCCTGCTCAAAACTGAAGGAGTAAAAGAAGTCTCTAACCAAGGAGAAGGAGGAGCTGGAGCTGCTGAAGGAGGCTGTCCAGGACTAGAGTGATGGCTTGCAAGAGATCAAGAAGGAAGTTGAGACCAGCAAAGAAAAATACATGAAAAAATCTGAAGCCAGCAAGAGACTGACAAAGAGAGTTCAGCAGATGATCTGGTGGATAGACTGCTTAACTGCACAGCTGGCGATGGATCAGAGGCCTGGCAAGCTGGGCCAGACAGAGGGCTCAGGGGGAGTAGGGGAGAAAGTCATCAGTATCACTGAGCTCATCAGCAACATGAAGCAAATTAAGAATATTCCAGAAAACAAGCTGATAAGCTTGGCCTGAACACTGGATAAAAATAAGGATGGCAAGCTCAACACTGACACTCTCATTAAGGTGACTGAACTGGTGCACAAAGATATTTATGTCTCTACCAGTCAGGTGCCTGAGACTGTAGCAATGCTGGAAAAGGAGGAGAAGGTGGAGGGGAAGAAGAAGGCTAAGGGAAAGGCTGAGAAAGAGGCTATAGAAGTGAAGAATTAGGGCTGGTCTTGGCTCTGGGGCATGTTGGTGGCTCTGCAGGTATCTGCCTCCATCCTGCCTCACTAGCTGTTGTGGTAATGACCGTAATAGTGATCACTTGGAGGTAATTCTTAATGGCAAGTCTAATACGTTTTCTGAAATAAGTGAGAAGCTTCTGTTAAAAAAAAAGACAAAAGAAAATGGAGAGATATTCCATGTTCATAGATAGGAAAATTTAATATCATTATATCACTCTTCCCAATTTGTTCCATAGATTCAGTGCAACCCCAGTTAAAATCTCAGTGAATTATTTTTGATATTAACGGAATAGTCAACGCAATTACTGAAAAAGGAGTCAGAGGGCTTGTGACAGTACTTCAAAACTTACTGCAGTAATGAAGACAGTGTGATATTCATGAAAGTATAGACAAATAGGTCAATGGAACAAAATAGAGGGCCCAGAAATAGACCCATGTAAATACAGTCAACTGATCTTTGACAAGGGACCAAAGGTAATTTAATGGAGAAAAAATAGTCTTTTCAACAAATGGTGCTGGAACAACTGGGCATCCACATGCAAAAAAATAAAAAATAAAATAAAAAGAATGTAGACACAGACCTTTACACCTTTCATAAAAGTTAACTTAAAATAGATCATAGACCTAAATGTAAAACATAAAACTATACAATTTCCATAAGATAACAGAAAATCTAGGTAGCTCTGGGTTGGCAATGAGTTTTCAGAAAAAAAACACCCAAACAGTGAACCATGAAAGAAAAAATGTTTTAGTTGGACTTCATTAAAAATAAAAGCTTCTGTTATGCAAAAGACACTATTAAGAGAACGAAAAGATAAGCCACAGACTGGGAGAAAATATTTGCAATACACATAGCTGATAAAGGACTTGTGTTCAAAATATATGAAGACAACCTGGGCGGCATGGTGAAACCCCATCTCTACAAAAAATACAAAAATTAGCTGGGCATGGTGGTGCATGCCTGTAGTCTCAGCTACTCTAGGAGGCTATGGCATGGGGATTACTTGAGCTCAGGAAGTAGAGGCTGCAGTGAGCTGTGATGACCGCCACTGCGCTCCAGCTTGGGTGACAGAACGAGACCCTGTCTCAAAATATATATATGAAGAACTCTTAAAATGTAACAGTAAGCAGACAGTCAAATTTTAAAATGGCAGAAGAGGCCAAGTGAAGTGGCTCACGCCTGTAATTCCAACACTTTGGGAGGCTGAGGCAGGCAGATCACGAGGTTGGGAGTTTGAGACCAGCCTGGCTAACGTGACAAAACCCCATCTCTACTAAAAATCCAAAAATTAGCCAGGCATGGTGGCACATTCCTGTAATCCCAGCTTCTTGGGAGGCTGAGGCAGAATTGCTTGAATCCGGGAGGTGGAGGTTGCAGTGAGCCAGTAAGCCAAGATCGTGCCATTGCAATCCAACCTGGGCGACCAGCTGAAGACTCTGCCTCAAAAAAAAAAAGATGATCAACGTAAATTATCACTAAGGAGATGCTAACTGAAACAACGAGATACCACTGCAGATCTATTAGAATGGCCAAAATCCAAACTGACAATACCATGTGCTAGCCAGAATGTGGAGCAACAGAAGCTCTCTTCGTTGCTGGTGGTAATGCAGAATGGTACAGCCCCTCTGGAAGACAATTTCGCAGTGTCTCACAAAGCTAAACACGCTCTTACTACACAATCCAGCAGTTATACCCTTAGGTACTTGTAGAGTTGAAAACCTATGTCCACATAAAAACCTTCGCACATGAGTGTTTATAGAGCAGCTTTGTCCATAATTACCAAAAAGCGATCAAGATGTCCTTCAATAAGTGAGTGGATAAACTGTGGTGCAACTCCAATGGAACGTTATTCAGCGGTAAACAGAAGTTAAGCACTAAGCCATGAACCAGCATGGAGGAAGCTCAAACGCAGGTTATTGCAGTCCATCTTAGCCAAAGGCCGAGAAGCCATTCACATATGTATTACTAAGTGAAAGAAGCCAGTCTGAAAAGGCTACATACTGTGTGATTTAACTCTTCCAGAAAAGGCAAAACTACGGACTCAAAAATTTAATGATTTCCAGGGGTTTAGGGGTAGGGATGAATAGGTGAAGCAAAAGGATTTTGGGGTCAGTGAAACTATTCTGTTATAATACCATAATGTTGGATACGTGACATTATGCTTTTGCCAAAACCCATAGAACTGAACCACATACAGAGGAAACCCTAAGGTAAACTATGGAATTCAGTTAATATGTATCAATATTGGTTCATTTGTTGCAAAAAATGTACCACAGTGCTGCAAGATGTTAATACTGGAACTTTGTATTCTCTGCTTAATTATTCTCTAAAACTGTTACTAAAAAGTAAAGCCTATTAATGAAAAAAAAAAAAAAAAAAAAAAGCAAGGCAGCTCTACAGAGTTCCATGGCCTTAGACAGTGACCACTGGCTAGCTGTACTTGGCATCCGGGCAGCGTCTGGGGGATTTGATATCTGACAGAGATCAAGTCATTATCTAGGGAACAGGGCCTCTGGAGCCTGATAGACGTGGGCTGCAATCTCGACTCCATCACTCACCTGTTGTGTGACCTTGGTTCAGTCACTTAACCTCTCTGAGTCTCAGGTCTAGGTCTCTCATCTGTAAAGTAGGGACAGGAATAGTAACCACCTCGTGGGTAGGGTGTTACAAGGTTGAAATAAGACATTCCAGGGAAAGTGCTTCAAATACTCCCTGGCTAAAGGTTAAGGCCTCAGTAAATATTACCTGCTCATATTATTAGTAAGAAAAAAATGAAGAAAAAGCTGAGCTCTTGCTGCACACCACTCCCTGCTGGTCAGTGGAGACTCAGAAGTTCCAACACTGGTCCCCCTCCAGGGCTCACTGTCTATGAGACTTACACTTACAAAGTCCTGGGCAGAAAGCACTGACTCCCCCCAGGTGCAGTGCGATGCGAAGCAGCCTTCGCTGAGGGGTAAGGCTGGGAAGAGACTCTGAGATGGGACGTTTGAGATAAGCCCCGAAAGATGAGGTCTGTTCCAAGGCGAGAACATGGCCCGAGCAGGGCTTGGAGGATGGCTAAAGCATGGTGTATTCTAGGACTAGCAAGCGGTCTGCTGCACATCACGGACCGCAGAGAGAATCCGGACTGGAAAGGGTAGGATGCGGAGGTCACCTGGCCCAGTCATCTCACTTTAGAGATGAGGAAAGCGAGAGCCAGAGGGAGAGGAAGAGACCTCCTAATTGTCACATTGCTAGATTTGTTTAGCCACAGTTGAGGACTTGCTATTCCCAGGAGGGGCCTCTGGGCCTCTGGGGACTGGCAATTGCTCTCCCATCTATTTGACGTGTCCTTCCATGTGTTTGTTTGACACATCTCCTCCTCTTCCTGTTTCCTGAGCTGCCTGCTCCATCACCTTCTTTTCAGAGTGGCTTCCTACCTCAGGAGTCCCACAACACCCACCTATGCGGCCACCATCACGCTTGTCACCCAAGATTGTCACTTATTTGTTTGTGTATCTGCCTTCCTTCCTGGACTGAGGGCAAGACCTGGTCATGTTCATCTCTGGGCCCTTGCCACCCAGCGTGGGGCTTGGCCCGGAGCACACACCCTCTGAGTGGCTATGGAATGCCTAAGAGTGTAGAGGTCATCGCAGTCCCCTGGGGCCCACAAGAGTTACTAGAGAGGCAGCGTCCAAGACGACAGCATTAATAACTGCAATCATTAATGAACCGCTTCCTCACTATGGGCCAGGCACTTCCCACACATTAACTCACATACTCATGACTGTTATCCCCATTTCACAGATGAGGAAACAGGCACAGAGGCACAAAGCAACTTGCCTGAAGCTGGGGTTAAAACAGAAATCTGTCCGTCTGTTGCTAAGCGAAAAAAGAAATATGCTGAATGTATATGTGTGTGTCGGTGTGTGTGTGTTTGATTGCAATAGATGGTAGGAATATTGGCAATTTACATTTCCAATGTTCTCTGTATTTCTAATTTTGTTTCAGAAGCATAATGGGGAGAAATAAGACATCTAGCCAACGGTTTAGAGAAATTAATGTTGTGCTGGACCATGCGCCCTGAGGATGTCACTTTCTTCAAGGGTCCTGTAGTAGAGCAGGGAGCCCACGTCATTCTGTACGCCCAAGACACAATCCGCACAGGACAGTGTCAGCATTGCCTGGTGCTCTGACTCTCCATTCTGTGCTCCCATGGGTTCTGGGAAGTTTTCATCTGGTTTTTGTTTCCTTTCTTCCTTTTTCTTCTTCTCTCTCTTTCTTTTTTCTTTCTTCCTTTTTTCCTATTTTTTAATCAGAAATTGAGGATAATGAATGAGCGCTGCTTACATTTTTCCAGCACTCCTTAAAGTTTTTGTACTTTAAAAGGTTAAATCATTATGTTGTGGGGTGTGGGTAGGGAGGTAGAAAACTCATCTCCAAAAATACACCCTCTTTCTTTCTTGTTTATATAAAGTGTTGTGCTGAAGGCTTCTCAGGACCGGAGAGCAGGCACGCAAACAAAATCAGGTCATACGCATTCTGCTGTCTGCTCCTCTCCCCGCTGCGCCCTGGGTGGAGCCCCAGGACAAAGGTCTGGGGGGCATCGGGAAGCAAGGCCAGCAAACCCCAGGAGCGGAGTTTCCCATGCCTTGGCTCAGGCTCAGAAGTGCAGGGAAGCAACTGAAATAAATGGCCAGATCCCCACAACCCAGGCCTGTGACGCTGGCTCCCCAGCCTAGCACAGGATCACCTGCTCAGAGAGAAGAGGCGTCAGTTCCTTCATCTGTGAAGTGGAGCTGTTGGGAAAACCCACCAGGATGACACGTGGGACTGGTGGGAGGGAGGCCCAGGCTTGGGGCAGGAGCTCAGGAAGTGTGGGTTGAGTCCCATCTGTGAAGATGGGCTTGGGGGTACGGAGGAGCTTCTGCAGGTCAAAAAGCATGTGTTTTTAAGAAACTCTTTCTGTTGCTGGCTTGGGAAGCACAAGTATTCTGTGAATCATTTCTTCTTATTGCAGCATTGGGGTGTTTTTCCCCCCACTTCATCTTGAAGTCATGTAAACCCCTAATGCCAATTTCTGCTTCCGCCCAGGCTGGTCTCCAGCAGCTGGCTGCCTATGCCACCTTGAGGCAGTGTGACTGGTGAGGAGGCAGCAGGGCAGTGTCCCCTCCAGAGAGAAGGCCCTGCCCCGCACTTGCCAGGTTTTAAGTATCTGGCATGGGGCAGTGGAAAGAACTCTTGATTAGTATCAGAAGCCCCGAGTGCCTCATGGTCCTGCCACAAAGCTACCCGTGCCACCTCCCACTTCAGCTTCCACTCTGGGAAATGGGGCATCTGGTTGAAATGAGGGCAGAGGGCCTCCCCAGCTCTTTGGTCCCATGGAAAGGGCTGGGACAGCTGGAGGAAGGCTAGCAGGGAGCGCAGACCTCTCCTTCCAGGTCCTCCCTCCAGGTCCCCCCTCCATCTGGGCCTCCGTTCCCTGACAGTGCTCGAGGCAGCAGCAGCTACTGGATAAGGCACACCAGATGCAGCCCTTTCCCCACATATGCTCAGGGCCTTCCTCCTTGGAGGCCTTGGGGATATTTGAAACTCCTCAGAGTTTGGCTTCGGAGGCTGGAGTGGAAACCACAGCTCCATTACGCGAGCACATATGATCTCCCTGGGAGGAAAGGAACGGGCTGGCCTCAGAAAATGAGAGACAAGTTCGAGGCTATGGGCTGTAAGGAGAACGCATTTGCATCTCTGAGTAGGGCAGTGTCTGGGAACCTCAAGGAGGGCAGGTCTCACATGCTTGGCCAGAACGGGGGCACTGACCCCCAAAGTGGTGGGCTCTCTATGACCAGGGAATAGGAGCAAAGGCCAGGGGCCTTACAGGGGAGACTTGAGCCTGATATAAAGGCTGGACATCCACCAAGGAACCATCTCACCTCCCCCCGGTGCCTTCTTGTATTTTGAAAGCTTTACATTTGCCAGACAAGTCCTTGAAGAAGAAAAATTCCATAAAAGGGGATGACCCCCAACCCTCCCCTGTGGCAACCCAAGCAACTAAATTTGCAAAGTGGAAAATGGTTCCAAAGCCACTGACAGTTAAGACACCCCAGCTTCCGTCACTGTCTAGTGGGGTAACTTTGGGCCAGTCATTTAATAACTCCAGCCTCAGAGTTCCCATTTGCCTAATGGAAATACTGAGCCTCACCTGACGGCGCTCTAAGGTGTGCAGAAAGGAGCCTAGCAGAGCCTCAGTATAGAAAGTCAGTGCACTCCTGAATTACAGGGAAGAAATCCTTATTCTCATTTCTCTTTTCTTTTTTTGAGATGGAGTTTTGCTCTTGTCGCCCAGGCTGGAGTGCAGTGGTGCGATCTCGGCTCACTGGCTCACTGCAGCCTCTGCTCTCGGGTTCAAGCGATTCTCCTGCCTCAGCCTCCTGGGTGGCTAAGATTACAGGCATGTGCCACCACGCCCAGCTAAGTTTTTTGTATTTTCAGTAGAGACGGAGTTTCTCCATGTTGGTCAGGCTGGTCTCAAACTCCCGAGCTCAGGTGATCCACCCGCCTCAGCCTCCCAAAGTGCTGGGATTACAGGCATAACCTACCTCACCCAGCCCCTCATTCCTGTTTCTGAGGATCTAAGACTGTCATAACTGGCACTTGTTGTTGGCAGAAATAACCGAGACATCCCCAGAGTGGCTGCGGTCCAGGCTGAGGCAGTCAGGCAGCCTGCTTGGTCAGCATATGGACTTGACTTCGAAAGCTGCAGAAAGCGAGTCCCCTCCATGGAGACCCTTACGGGCTGGAGTCAGGGCTGAACCCATCTCTGCTGAGCCATCCAGCTCCCCAACACTCTCACGGGTGAAGGCTTGGGCAGGCCGTGGATCCCCAAGCTTGGTTCTGCTCAACATCCACTCACCCGGGGTGCTCTGGCTAAGTCTTGTATGTTTTCGTGGCGCGTGGGACAGACTTGTTCGGTAACTTAGCAACCTCAATTTCTTCCTGTATGAAATGGAAGCAGTAGCTGTTTTAGCCCCCTGGTGGGTTGCTGTGATGGGTAGGGAGAGTGGACAGTGAGCCTAATTGTGTGATCCTCCCCATGAGGTGGGGAGACACCCCAGGCTTTAGGGTGCCAAGGACTGGGGTTGCAGCCAGGGTGATCAACTCCTAGGAGAGGGTGCGTTCCCTGCACAGGGCCTGGGAGTGGGTGGAGTGGGTTCCTGTGACATTTAAGATTTGTAGATAGCAAGAGAGTAGACTTGGTGATGAACCTTGTCAAAGGCCATGCCGGCCAAAGATAATGAAGCTGTTTTTACTCCTGCCAGACCCCTGACCGGGTCTCTGTCTGTGCCCTCCCTAGCCACAGTCCATCCTTCCTCTCCTCCACCATTCATTCATGCCATCACTCATTCCACACTTTTTTTTTTTTTTTGAGACGGAGTCTCTCTCTGTCACCCAGGCTGGAGTGCAGTGGCATGATCTCGGCTCACTGCAACCTCTGCCTCCCAGGTTCAATCAATTCTCTGCCTCTACCTCCTGAGTAGCTGGGATTATAGGCACGTGCAACCACTCCCAGCTAATTTTTGTATTTTTAGTAGAGATAGGGTTTCACCATGTTAGCCAGGATGGTCTTGATCTCCTGACCTTATGATCCACCCACCTCAGCCTCCCAAAGTGCTGGGATTACAGGCGTGAGCCATGGCACAAACATTTTTTAAGCCCCTTCTCTGTTCCCAGCACTGGGGATACAGTTTCAGATTAGGATGAGTCTTTCCCTCCTAGGGCTTACAGTCCACATGGAGGAGAAAGGCCTTAAACAAATAGTCACACACATCAATACAAATAAACACAAAATTACAGTTTTTTTTAAGAGACAGGGTCTAGTTCTGTCTCCCAGGCTGGAATGCAGTGGTGTGATCATAGCTCACTGTAACCTCAAAGTCCTGGGCTCAAGCAATTCTCTGGCCCAACTTGGGAGGCTCCACTTGGGCAGCCTCCCAAGTAGCTAGGAGGACTGCAGTCATGCACCACCACACCCAGCTAAGTTTTTAAACTTTTATTTTTGTAGAGACGGAGGGCTCCTTATGTTGCCCTGGCGGGGACATCAAGCAGTCCTCCCACCTCAGCTTGCTGGGATTATGGGCATGAGCCACCACACCTGACCAAAATTACAAAATTTAGCAAGTGCGTGGAAAGAAAAGAACGAGGTGTTATGAGAGTGAATAATGAGCCCGACTCTTCCCAAAGGCCAGGACTGTGCGGCTGCAGCGCCCGAAGCACTAGATGTTTGGTAACTGGGTACTCACCACGTTCCTCTGCAGTGAGTGTCATTGCTCTTGCCATTTTCCAGGTAAGGAAACTGAGTCTCAGTAGGTGGAAAGCCTTGTTCAAGATCCATGGCTAGGAGAGTGGAGCAGTGGTGTGGCCCAGCGCTCCAGAAGCTGTGCTGTCCCAGGCTGCTTCAAGACGGGGCTTCTGCTGAGACAGGCAGGTGAGGTGAGTTGGCCAGAGGAAGAATAGGAAGGAGGACTTCTAGGAACAGCTTAGACCTGTGTCCTTTGGGCAGGAAAGAAAGGCAAGCAAGAGGGAATGAATGGAGAGAGAGAAGGAGGATGGAGGAGTGGGACGTTCAGGGCCTTGGGGGTCACAGGGTGTCTGCGAAATCCTGAGCGAATGGAAGGCTGATTTGGGGCGGGAGCCTGGAACCATGATGAATCGCAAACCTGATGCAGTGACACTCTGTATGGCCAGGGCAGACCCCAGATCCCCATCATTCCTGTAATTCTGTGACATTGGAGGGCAGGCTTCCATCTTCCCTTTTTTTGCAAATGAGGAAACCAGGACTTGGAGCAGAAGTCAGATGTTTTTGCTCAAGGTCACAGAGATTGAAATGGCGAGTTCTCTGCCTTCGTCCTCACACCCACATCCAATCAGCCTGAGCAGAAGTTTTAGTCCGCTGAAGATCAGTCGGCCCTTCAGGAACAACCGCATGGTCTAGAGGAGAAGAGGGGCACGGTGGCAGACCAGCCACGTGCAGGGCCCTGCCACTCCTCCCCACTTCCCGTAACCCTGTCCTTTGCCAGGTAACTCTGCAATACCCTCCTGCCCTGGGTAAATGTTCTGCCAAGCCTGGGCTCTGGGCTCAGCACTGTGCTTTGCTTGGGCTGACAGGACGGTAGCTGACTTGGCACAGCAGAGGCTTCACAAAGCGCTGGCACTTTTCCCTTTGCTTTTTCTCTTCTGCCATTATCATGAGACCAGGCTGGGCTCGCTTGCCTAAGGACTAGATGAGGCCTCACGCCAGGTCCCCTCTGTCATCCCAGCATAGCCATCGTAGATCGACAAGCTGACCTATATGGGAGAGACCCCCAACCCAGATCAGCCGAACCCCACAAACTCTGTGCTAAATAATAAACGTTCAGATCTGCAATTTTGGATTGTTTGTTATGCAGCATGATCGTGGCGATTGAGGACAGATACAGACATGTATGCAGCCAATTTTTTTTTTTTTTTTTTTGAGATGGAGTCTCGCTCTGTCGCCAGGCTGGAGTACAGTGGTGTAATCTTGGCTCACTGCAATCTCCGCCTCCTGGGTTCAAGCGATTCTTCCCCCTCAGCCTCCCGAGAAGCTGGGACCACAGTCGTGCACCACCACACCCAGCTAATTTTTGTATTTTTAGTAGAGACGGGGTTTCACCATGTTGGCCAGGATGGTCTTGATCTCTTGACCTCGTGATCCGCCTGCCTCGGTCTCCCAAAGTGCTGGGATTACAGGCGTGAGCCACCGCGCCCGGCCGTATGCAACCAATTTAACTACAGATTGCAGAGCATGGGGGCTCTGCTGGCCACCTGCAAGGAGCAGGGCAGGAACAATGAATTCTGAACCCAGAGGTCAGGGAACGCATCATAGCACAGTGGACACAAGCACTGAATCTTGAACGAGAAGGAAGAAGGCATCCCAGGCAGATGAGACAGACACAGGCCCTGATCCCTGGTTCCCGTGCTTCCCAGTCAATAGACAAGAGCTTGCCTTCTGTTTTACTCTCTCCAGCAAAGGCCTGGGGAGCTGTGTGCTGCCCCCACACCCCATCTGGTGGAACTCGTATGACATGTTATTGGAGCTGTCAAGAATGGCAAGGGTTGGTACGGAATAATCCAGGACCTAATAATATGTGAAAGAAGCGAGGTGCCTGCCTGTAAATGCGGCAAGCTATCATTTGTGTAAAGAAAAAACCACACATACCTGCACTAGCAAAGGTGACTTTGAGGGAGGAGAACTGGGGGTCTGCAGGAATGGGGAAGAAAGGAGGGGTTTTGACCTTGTGCCATATGTAGGTGAATTTAGCAAATTACCTCAGGAGTTGGGGTGCTGAGGAACGTCAGGCCTGAGTGGAGAAGCCCATGTAGCTCTTGTTGGAGGACCCCAGCGCAGCTGCTGGCAGCAGAGGGGTGCAGCGTCCCCCAGAATCCTCAGCACTGCGGGCATCTGCCGCCCAGGCAATGTCCCAGCCTCTAGGCCCTGCCATGCCTCGTATCACCTGCTCCCACCCCTTTTCTGGGCTTGTGCCTTCACTGGAAGTGCTCTGCCTTTTTATTTTCACCATTGTCAACGGTTGAGTTTACAAGTCCTAACATGATTCCTGCCTCTTCCCTGGAGCACGCCTGGCTCCCATCAGAGGACTCCCTTCGGCCATCTCGCTCCCTCGACCTGTGGTCCTCCCCTTCCTCCTCTGCAGCGGGAGGGCCATCCACCTGTCTGCTGGGACACTGACATGCCTGAGTGCGTGTGTGTCCGTGTATGTGTGACTGGGTGGGGTGTGTGTGTGAATAGGGTATGTACGTGTGTGAGTGTGTAGGTCGGTACAGGGTGTGTGTGTATATGTATAGAGAGTGTGTGTGTGTGTGACCAGGTGGGGTGTGTGTGTGACTGGGTGGGGTGGTGTGTGAATAGGGTATGTACATGTGTGAGCATGTAGGTGGGTACCGGGTGTGTGTGTACATGTACAGAGAGAGCGTGTGTGTGTGTACAGGGGGTGTGAGTGCTAATGTATAGTGTGTGAGGGGTACAAGGTTGGTGTGTGTCAATGTATTGTGTGTGTGTTAATGTATAGTGTGGCGGGTTCGGGTGTGTGTTTGTTAATGCATTGTGTGTGTGTGTGTGTCCGTGTGTGGTGGGGTGGGTACAAGAGGTATGTGTATTGATGTATTGTGTGTGGGTGGGTATAGGGTGTGTGTATGTTTATGTATAGTGTGTGTGTACAGGGTTTGTGTTTGTCGATGTATTGTGTGTGTATATGTGTGTGGGGGGTGGGTACAGTGTGTGTGAGTGTGTGAGTGGGTACGGGGTGTGTGTGTGTTAGTGTATAGTGTGTGTGTATATGTGTATGGGGGTAGGTATGGGGCTGTGTGTTAATGTATAGTGTGAGTGTGTGGGTGGGTACAGGGAGTGTGTGTGTTAAGGTATTTGTGTATGTGTGTGTGTGTGTGTGTGTTTGTGTGTGTGTGGTGTGAGGCAGGGCTCAGGAGTCAAGAGCCCCAGGGAACTATTTTTTCTTTTTAGATTCCCTATATTTTAAAAAAGGAAGAAAGGTCAAAACAATATGCAAAATGTCAATGTATGTATTTAAAAATGTTTTCATTTTAGAATAATTTCAAACCTATAGAAAATGTACTGTGGTCGTAGAGTGCTCCTGTATGGCTTTCACTCAGATCCCCCGAATAGTTTCTCCCCCACGTTTTACCATATTCCCTCTCTCTCTCTTTATATCTACACATGCATAATGCAGCCACGTTTTCTCTGCACAAGAGCACAGTAAGTTGAAGATGACATGTTCCTTTATCCCTAAATGCTTCAGTGGGCATTTCCTAAGAACCAGGATTTTTTTTTTTTTTATAACAACAGTACAGTTATCAAAATCAGGAAATTTCACAGTGATACATTACTATTATCTCATCTAGGAGTCAGCAAACATCTATAAAGAGATGGATATTTTCAGTTTTTCAGGCCATATGGCCCCAATTGCAACTACTCAACTCCGCCCCACTGTGCAAAAGCAGCCGTAGATAAAGTGAAATGGAACGGGCATGGATGTGTTCCAATAAAACTTTATTTATGAAAACAGGCAGCCGGCCAGGCCAGATTTGTCCTGAGGGCCGTAGCTTGCCAACTCCTGATGGTTCATATTCAAATTTGGCCAACAGTCCCAATAATATACTTTTAGAGTGATATTTTTTCCTGATCTCTGTATAGATTGTAAATGTTTATCTTGAACACATTAATGCTCTTAATCCTCCAAAATAGAACTGAAAATAACTGTGCTATTCACATAGTGATCACAGGGTTTAAAAATGTCTGAATTCATGCTGAACCCCCGGCAGGTGGTACAGTCCTGTGATGGGCATGGGTTTCATCTGTGTCTTCTCCTTTGTCCAATCCTAAATGCAGGTCTGTGAAGTTCTGAATGACTCCATTTAAGGTTCTACAAAAGTGTCTGTCAGGGTTCCTTGTGGGATGACCCCTACACCAAATGACTCTGCTGGCCTCCCAGTGACCTTAGACTCCTCTTAAGGACAGAAACCAGGTTCTGTGCCTCACAGAGCCTGGAGCCTAGCCCAACAAGACAGATAGACCTGGGTGATGGTGAGATGTGGCCTGGTTCGAGTCGTCTCTCCTCTGGGAGTTTGCCATTTCCTGTTGCTTGTGAGGCTCACTCAAGCTCGGAATGAGAGGCACCTGGCTAGGCCCTGGGGCACAGTAGTGAAAGTTTAAATAAAAATGTCTCCAAAGAGGCCGGGCATGGTGGCTTACGCCTGTAATCCCGGCACTTTGGGAGGCCAAGGTGGGTAGATCACGAGGTCAGGAGTTCAAGACCAGCCTGACCAACATGGTGAAACCCTGTCTCTACTAAAAATACAAGAATTAGCCGGGCACAGTGGTGCACACCTGTAATCCCAGCTACTCGGGAGGCTGAGGCAGGAGAGTTGCTTGAACCCGGGAGGCAGAGGTTACAGTGAGCCGAGATTGTACCACTGCACTCCAGCCTGTGTGACAGAGTGAGACTCCATCTCAAAAAAAAAAAAGTCTCCAAAGAACCAGTTGTGTAATCGAGGGCCACTGAGTGTTTGCTCCAAAGGTCACAGGGGCTGAGTAGTAAGCCCAACTATGAGAGGCAGAGAAGAAAAGAAGGGCATCCAGAGACTTCTGGCCCCACTGGCCTTTCTCTTTCTCTCTCTCTTTTAAAAAGAGACAAGGTCTTGCTCTGTTGCCTAGGCTGAAGTATAGTAGTGAGATCACGGCTCACTGCAGACTTGAAATCCTGGGCTTAAGTGATCCTCCCACCTGAGCCTCCCAAGTAGTTGAGACTCTAGGCATACATCACCACACCTGGCTCATTAAAAAAAATTTTTTTTCTCTTTTTTTTTTTTCTTTTTTGAGATAGAGTCTCTCTCTGTTGCCCAGGCTGGAGTGCATTGGCGTGATCTCGGCTCACTGCAACCTCCATGTCCTGAGTTCAAGTGATTCTCCTGCCTCAGCCTCCTGAGTAGCTGGGATTACAGGTGTGTGCCACCACACCCAGCTAATTTTTGTATTTTTAGTAGAGATGGGGTTTCACCAGGTTGGCCAGGATGGTCTCGAACTCCTGACCTCAGGTGATCCACCCGCTTGAGCCTCCCAAAATGCTGGGATTACAGGTGTGAGCCACCACGCCTGGCCTAAAAACTTTTTTTTTTCTTAGAGAGATGAGGGTGTTGCTGCGTTGTCCCAGCTGGTCTTAAACTCGTGGCCTCGTGTGGTCTTCCCACCTTGGCCTCCTAAAATGCTGGCATTCCAGGTGTGAGTCAGCACATCCCCCACCCCCAGGGCCCCCACTGGCTTTTCCCTTAAGGAAGACTTTATTTAGGACTATTGTGGTAGGTGTCAATACTATCACAACAGGGGAGAGACTACATTCTACTCCAAATACAGCATAGACAGCTGAGGGTTTGCAGCCAGCTAGCCAAAAGAGGGATGGGGAGCACCCCGTCAGTGGGCGGAAGTTACTAAGGAGACATCAAGTGTGGGGGGATTCCTGCTAAATCAACACCACAGGATTCTTGCTAAAACTGGGCTAGGCAGGCTGAAGACAGGGTCCAAGGATGAGGCCTAGGCAAAAAGAGGGCTCAGAAGAGCAGGTCTAAAGTTTGCTCAAGGAGTCTTTGTCACATGCCATGTGATCTTAGAACCAGCCCCCTCCAATTTCCAGGTGAGGAAATAGAGGCTCAGAGAAATGATTATTTGCCTGAGGTTTGCTTTAGTGCATCTCACCCACAGAAGGCTCGGCCCTAAGGTTCTGTCCATAGCTGCCTGCTGCCCACAAGCTACAGGTAAAAGGACCTGGGCCCCAGTCCCTGCTTTGCTACTGGACTCATTGCTGTGTGACCCTGCTTACATCCAGTCCATCTCTGGGCCTCTCAATGTGACCCAAAGCTGCGAGGGAGTCCTCTGGCCCAGCCAGGGGAACGCAGGGGAGCTGGGTAGTCCAGGCCTGGGATGGGCAGGGCACTAATTAGTGAGAGCTCCTCTGGAATGTTAAGTACTCAGCTCTGGAATGCAGCTCCTGCTGGCTGCAAATCCCCCTGCCATCAAACAGGCCCTGCCATGGTGATAAAGATCAGGGTGGGCAGGCCCTGGGGGCCCTGTCTAGGGAAGCCCACCAGGAAGCACATTTCTCTGGCCTCTCCCCCACCTCCCTCCACTTAGAATTCACTCTATCTTAGAGCTTGAGCTTGGCTCAGAGCAAGGCTTGGTGAGTCTCCACCTCCTGGTGTTAATGCCTTTGTGGAATGTCTTCTCCTTCAGCGTGGGCTGGGCCTAGTGAGTGGCTCCTGACAAATAGAATACAGCAAAAGTGATGGCATGTCGCCTCTGATACTAGGTTGCAAAAAGACCGTGGCTTTCGTCTTGGGCACTCTGTTGCTCTCTCTGAGTGAAGCCAGCTGCCATGTCATGAGCTGTCCAGTGAAGAGGTCCATGTGGCAAGGATATGAGAACAGTCTCCAGCCAACAGTCAGTGAGGCCAGCCAGGCCAGAGAGGAACCAAGGCCCACAGGCCTGCAGCCCACCAAAACAGAATCTTGCCAACAACCACATGAGTAGGCTTAGAAAGGATCCATCCCCAGATGAGCTATCAGATGACTGTTGACCTGGTTACAGATTGACTGCAGCCGGAGAGAGACCATGAGGCACAGGACTCAGCTAGGAACCTATGCCCAGATGCTTGACCCAGTGTCAAATACAGTGAGTTCTATCTCTTCTAAGAATCAGTCTGTTAGTATGCTCAGTTTCCTTGTTCTTTGTTCTCCATTTTAAAGTTTATCTTCCTCATTCTCTTTGTCTCCTTGCTGCTAGTTTCAGTAAACAACCTTCCCATCAGCTCTAATGAGTAGTTCACATCTGCACCCCTAGTCACCTGCTCCATCCTGAGTTACCCCTGGTCACCTGCTCTGACCTGAGTCACCTTTAGTCACCCGTTCCATAATTGTCTTTCCCACTGAAATTGCTCACCCAGCCACTCTGGCTCGTACCCCTGCTCTTTTTAAAATAGCCAGTCAGAATTAGCTTAGACTGTGCAGTCCCACCCTAGCCAATAGGGGAACGACAGCAGTAGGAGTGGGGGCTGCCTGCATCAGGGCTAAGAACCCCTTCCCCTCCCTTCTTCAAGTGTGCTCTCGCAATTGCTCCAACCACGAGACACACCCTTCTGTAGAAGTAAATTGCCTTGCTGAGAAAATTTATGTTCGAGTGCTACTTCTTTTGCAGCACTGAAAATTTATTTCCAACACCAGAAAACTGTGACATCATTAATACCTGCTGTTTTAAGTTGTTAAATTTTGGGGCAGTTGTTATGTAACAGTGGATAACTGATACAGCACATACCAATCAAGTGCTTACAGTGTGCCTGGTCTCCTTCGTGTCACTCTTTCCCCTGCCACCCTCAGGAGGTCAGCCCATTTGATAGCCATGGAAATTGAAGCAGGAATGAAAGCCCAAGGCCAGGCTCTTTAATTTCAGCACCCATGGAAAGCTCAGGACATCCTACTTGAGTTTTGTTTTGTTTTGAGACAGAGTCACCCTCTGTCATCCAGGCTGAAGTGCAATGGCATGATCTCGGCTCTCTGCAATCTCTGTCTCCTGGGTTCAAGCAATTCTCCTGCCTCAGCCTCCCAAGTAGCTGGGATTACAGGCATGCGCCACCACACCCAGCTAATTTTTGTATTTTTAGTAGAGATGGGGTTTCGCCATGTTGGCCAGGCTGGTCTCAAACTTCTGACCTCAGGTGATCTGCCTGCCTCAGCCTCCCAAAGTGCTAGGATTACAGGTGTGAGCCACTGCACCTGGCCCTATCTCAGTTTTAACAAGGCGTTTTCACCTGTCTAATTTCCTTGAACGTCATAGTTAGAAATCTATTATGACTCCACTGGCCAGTTGAGAAAACTGAAGCCCAGAGGGGAGATGGATTTGTTCAGTCACACAGGGTGTTAGCTGCAAAGCCATGAGCCCTGACCCCAGGGTCTTGAGTTCAGAGCTCAGGTTCTTTACTGCACACTAGGCTGCCTCCCCTTCCCCTTCTGACTCACACAGAATCCCATGGAATGGGGCTCAGAAGAAGGCAGACATTGGTGATTCTGAGGTCTACTGCCTGGTTTCCTTGAGGCTCAAACTATGCATGTGCCCTTAAGAGTGTCCCTTTGCCATCTAAGGCCTGTGTTGGAGGGTCTAAGACCTGGAGCCTGGACCTAGCCCCTACAGGAGCCTACTGGTCTTGGACTCAAGAGAGGGAGCTCATGGCTCCTGCTGTGCAGGGCCCAGCCTCACTGTTCTTAGACATCCCACATGGAGGAGCCATAGTCCCCAGCTGAACAAGATGGACGGAAGCTCTCCCCTGTATAGTGGGCCAGGACAGGTTTGGTGCCCTGTAGTCTCTGCCTCCACTTGGGACCTGGGTCTGACAGATTTTTGGAGCTTGGACCCAAGCAGAAAGTGGCAACGTAAACAGCCTCCTGGAGCACTCACCAGACAGAAAGGCAAACAGATCCAGGTCTGCCCATCCTTCTCAGACTACAGAGAGCCTGGGTAAAGGCAGGATAGCACGGCTCGGGCTGGGGCCTCCGCCTAGACCAGGACACTCAAGGGAGTCTGACAGGACCATAATTTCTTCAGTCCTGCCACCAGAATGCTGCAGAGTGAGAGAATCTCCCTCTAAAGAAGGAGGGCACATTCCCTGCTTCAAGGCCAAGGCCCTACTCCCAACAGGCAGGTAGAGAGATCATGGGCTCTCTGAGCTGAGAAAGATCTTAGGGACCATGGCCCACCCCTCAATCTCAATCAGGACCAAATTGACCAGTTTTCACCTAAGGACTCAGGCTGAGGGAGAGGGCCAGATTTGCCCAACCTCACAGAGCCTGAGAGTGCCAAGTCCAGTGTGAGAATGAGGGATTCTGACTCAGCCCAGTGCCCAGGGCTCTAGGCCAGTGGTCCTCAAACTTTGGCTTGCACTAGAATCATCTGAAGGGCTTGTTAAAAACCCAGAGAGCTAGGCCCTATGCCTGGAGCTTCTGATTCTGTAGGTCTGAGTGGGGCCTGAGAAGCTGCATTTCTGACAAGGCCCAGGTGGTGCTGATTATGCCCATTTAGGACACTCCGTAAGAACCAGTGCTCTAGGTGTGCTTTTTGCCGGGTCACTCTCCTGATGCTTCCCTAACGCAGCGGTCCCCATCCTTTTTGGCATCAGGGACTGGTTTTGTGGAAGACAATTTTTCCGCATACCAGGATGGGGAGAGGAGTATAGTTTTGAGATGGCACTGTTCCACCTCAGATCATCAGGTATTAGTTAGATTCTCATAAAAAGCAGGAAACCTAAATCCCTTGCACGTGCAATTCACAATAGGGTTCACACTCCTATGAGAATCTAATGCGTGGGCCGGGCGTCGTGGCTCACGCCTGCAATCCCAGCACTTTGGGAGGCTGAGGCTGGTGTACCACCTGAGATCGGGAGTTCGAGACCAGCCTGGCCAACATGGCGAAATCCTGTCTCTACTAAAAATACAAAAATTAGCCAGATGTGGTGGCACGTGCCTGTAATCCCAGCTACTCGGGAGGCTGAGGCAGGAGAATCGCTTGAACCCTTGAGGCAGAGGTTGCGGTGACCCAAAATTGTGCCACTGCACTCCAGCCTGGGCAACAGACTTCATCTCCCCACCCCCCAAAAAAGAATCCTGCTGATCCGACAGGAGGCAGCACTCGGGTAATGCTTGCTGCCCCGTGGCTCACCTCCTGCTGTGGAGCCCACTTCCTAACAGGCCATGGACCAGTATCAGATCACAGCCTGGAGGCTGGGGACCCCTGCCCTAAAGCACAGACCAAGGGCAATTTGCAGAGTCCCTGAGTGCCTGTCTAGGTGCCAGCTCCTTTGAGGGAGTAGGGTGTGTTGAAGAATCATGAAAGGCAGCACCCTGTCTTCACCAACTTTGCAGCTATTGACCAAGCAGCTCCCCTATTAGCTGACCCAAAAAACCCACAGACATACACAAAACACCCCAGTTTTATAAGAAAACATATTTAGAAAAATTAATGTTTTTATTATAACCATACTGAAAGTATTTTGTTGTTGTTGTTCAGATAAATCAAGTATTGTATATGGGCACATTTTTTTTAAGAAAACTACCAGTAGGATGTGAATAGGAAGTAAAGGATGATCTCTGCTGTGAAGTTTACTGTTTCCACGCTTTGCCACTAGGGGCTGGCTTCATCCTTCACTCTATTGTCAGCTCTCTGTATCCGTGGGTTGAAAATATTTGAAAAAAAAAAAAAAAAAAAAAGAATGGTTATGTCTGTACTAAACGTGTAAAAAGGATTTACTTGTCATTATTCCATAAATAATACGGTATAACAACTGTATACATAGCATCCACATTGTATTAGGTATGATCAGTAATCTAGAAATTATTTAAAGTCTATGGGAGGATGTGTGTAGGTTATATGCAAATAATATGCTATTTTATTTTGATTTTTTTCATTTTTTTGAGATGGAGTCTCACTCTGTCGCCCAGGCTGGAGTGCAGCAGCATGATCTTGGCTTACTGCAACCTCCACCTCCTGGGTTCAGTCGATCCTCCTGCCTCAGCCTCCCGAGTAGCTGGGACTGCAGACATGCCACCACGCCAGGCTAATTGTTCGTATTTTTAGTAGAGACGGGATTTCATTGTGTTGGCCAGGATGGTCTTAATCCCCCGGCCTCCCAAAGTGCTGGGATTACAGGTGAGAGCCACCGTGCCTGGCCTAAATAATATGCCGTTTTATATAAGGACTTGATCATCTGTGGATTTTCGTATGCATGGGGGCCCTGGAACCAATCCCCCATGGATACCGAGGGCCAACTGTATTGTGCCTTTTTTTGGCACTAAGGCTTCTATTCCTAAAGTGATGCTTCGGGTACTGGGTAAGTGGTGGCGCTATTGATGTGGTTATAGATTCCTATATGGATGTGGCCTTGGACGCAAATACAGTTGCAGATACAGAGACAAATGAGGGTCTAGACAGAGACACACACACAGATGCAGACAGAGGTGTGTGTGTGTGTGTGCGCGCGCGCGCGTGCACGCATGTTCTGGTAAAAAGTAAAAAGGTGTGTAACATGCCGGCCGGTCGGCCTGTATGGTATATTCCTCCGCTAGGACTTCATGTTGCTTATTGTGAGGCATACAGCTCTGTCCGTCTTCCCACCAGGAACTTACATTCCCCTGCGTAGACACTAAGGAGAGGCTCCATGACCCAAGGCCCATAGGGATCACCACTAAAGGGCCCAGGCTAGAAAGAGAGGGGTTTAAGGACATCGGAGCCGGCTTCTTGGAGGAACAGAACCATATGAAATGACTCAAAACTAAGTTCATGGGGCACAGCTGTGATCACATGACTCCCCACCTCCCCATTGCCCCATAGCAAACAAAAGCTTGCAGCCTGGCAGACTTCGTAAGGCTCATTCTCAATGGCTGGGCCCTCCCTCTCCATCCCTCAGACTGTGGGGTGGTCCAGCCATGCCTGACTTCTGTGCACCCAATCTCTTCTCATCACTGTGCCGTCAGCCCAGATGACCTTTCTCTACCTTCTCTGTTATCAAAGTGCTATACTTCCTCCAGGGAGCCTCATTCCTTCTTCAAGTTCTCAGAGCCCAGGACTTTCCATGTGGCCTTGTCTAATGCAGGATTACTGTGGCATAAGCTGCTGGTTGTCTGCTAATCCCCACCCTTCCCTTCTTCTATGGCAAGGGTCAGCGAGTTACAACTCATAGGCCAGGTCTGGTCTGCCACCTATTTTTGTGCTGCCCGCAAGCACAAAAGTATTTCTTTTTTACTTTTTTGTTTGTTTTTTGTTTTGAGACAGAGTTTCCCTCTGTCACTCAGGCTGAGTGCAGCTGCACAGTCTCGGCTCACTGTAGCCTCGAACTCCTGTGTTCAAGCAATCCTCCTGCCTTAGCCTCCAGAGCAGCTGGGACTACAGGTGCAAGCCACCATGCTGGGCCTTTTTTTTTTTTTTTTTCCCAGAATCTTAACAGTTTATTTTATAGAAAGAACACATACTTAGTAAATTCCCCTTGAATATCACAGAAAAAGTAGTGCTTAACAGTCTTTGTGCTAAAGAGTCATTTAGAAATACAGAGAAGTATTACATAGATTTTTTTTCAGAGTGCCCTTCAATCCTGAGAACATGAATACTGAGTAACAAATTATTTTACATAGTTGACATATAAAAATGTTATGAACTCTTGACAGTTTACTTCATTTAGGAATCAAAGTTTATTATTATAATAGGTAATTACCTCAAATACTTATGATTCCAGAAATATGAATCAGGCAAATTTTTCACTTTTTTTTTTAGAGACTTGTCATTTTGCAGCTGGGCTTTTTTTTAATTTTAGTTTTTTGTAGAGACAGGGTCTTCCTATGTTGCCCAGGCTGGTCTCAAACTCCTAGACTCAAGCGATCTGCCCGACTCAGCCTCCTGAGCCACCGTGCCTGGCCTTTTGTTTTTACATTTTTAAGTGATGGAAAATAAAATGTTTTTGTGAGTCATAGAAACTATATCATATTCAGATTTCATTGTCCATAAATACAATTTTATTGCAAGGGCAGGCAGGCTTATTCATTTATGTATCTATAACTGCTTTCACCCTTTTGCAGTAGGGTAGGCAATGCCACAGAATGTATGGCTCACAAAGCCTGAAATATTTACTGTCTGGCCCTTTACAGAAAATGTTCACCAGGCCCTGTTCTACAGTGTTAAAAGTTTGTTTGTTTCTGCTGGGCACTTGGGTTGCCTCATTAAAGACTATCTTGCCTGGCCGGGTGGTGGCTCATGCCTGTAATCCCAGCACTTTGGGAGGCTGAGGTGAGTGGATCATGAGGTCAAGAGATCGAGACTATCCTGGCCAACATGGTGAAACCCTGTCTCTACTAAAAATACAAAAATCAGCCAGGCATGGTGGTATGTACCTGTAATCCCAGCTGCTTGGGAGGCTGAGGCGGGAGAATCACTTGAACCCGGGAGGCGGAGATGCAGTGAGCCAAGATCACGCCATTGCACTCCAGCCTGGTGACAGAGCAAGACTGTCTCAAAAAAGAAGACTACATTGCCCAACTGCCCTTGCACCTAAGTGTGACATGTGACTAAGTTGTGCCAGAGGGTTGTAAGTAGAAGTGACGTTACCTAAGGGAGAGGACGTCCTTCCATCCCTTTCCCCCGCCCCTAATGCAGATATGGACGGGAGCCCGCAGTGGATATCCCAGGATGGCAGAGCAGCGAGATGGAAGCAGCCTGGGTCCCCGGACGACAGTTGGAGTAGGAGCGCCATCCCAGTCCTGGACAACCTCCCCTGCAGCCATACCAGAGAGCAGTCAGCTCCACTCTGACATGACCCTGACCGAGGCACCTCACGTTCATCTCCCCCAGCGGAAAGCAGGCTCCTTGAGGGTGAGGGCGGAGTCTGCCTCTCACCACAGCCCCCACCACACAGCCCAGCACACTGCACACCTGGGTCTGCCCCTGATGGGCACGCGACCTGTGGCGAAGGACGTCCCTGGCCTGTTTTCTCTTCTGTGAAGTGAGACATAGCACCATGCTCACGGGATTATTGTCAAGTTTACTGAAATGTGTGTAAAACACCAGTCCCGCGCCGGCATGTAATAGGAGCCAAATAAATCGTGGCTATTGTCAGCTATTAAGTTTTCCAAATCTGATCCTGTTCCCCACCTCCCTGCTGTAAACCACGGCTCCCTGGTTCCCTTAAGTCTGAACCCCCTACCATGACCCGCAAGACCTTTTGTACCTCAAAGCTGCCCACCTCCCCAGTCTCACGGCTCATCCTCCGAACGACTCAGGCAGGTGCCCTTGCCCTGGCATCCCGTCCCATCGGAGTGGGGTGAAGGTCCGCCTTAAGGTCGGAGTGAAGGAGAGAAATGTGCTTAGTCCAGATGACCCCTAGAAAATGTCTTCAGTCACTCATAGGTACAGTACTCGGACTTACTACCTCTCAGTGAGTCCGAACCAGTCTTCGTTTAATGTGGGGAAACGTGGCTATGTCTTCAGCTGAGCACTAAAGTAGCTGGCTTGCGTTGAGAGGCCTCATGGGATCAAAAATATGCGTGTTTAATCGGTGGAGCCACCCTGAGGATTGAAAATTCGTGCGATGCTTCTCTGCCATGCTTTCAGTCCTCGGCGTGCGCTCTGTCTTCTCGCCTCCAAGCCTTTTCACTTGCCGCTCTTTCCACCTGGAGTACCCAACCTGCTTCTCCCCTCAACAAGGCCCATTCCTGTTTCAGGCCTCTGAGCAGGTGCCACTTCCTCCAGGAAGCCTTCCCTAACTACTTGGCTCCCATCCACATACCCACTGCACTGCCTGTGCCGTGGCCTCCCACCGTGTGGTCACCGCCGGGCTGCCTCTCCGCCTTTTTCTCTTTTTCGCCAGGTCCTTCCTTCTGTTTTGCTCACTGCTGAATTCCCAGCGCCTCGCATCGAGTTTGGTGCACGAGAGGAGCCCAGCAAACGCCTGTGGATGAGTGAACGGTGGACACGGTCAGGGCTGCCTCTGCTTGCACCCGAGGGCAGGCCTGGGGGGCAGGAAGCAGAGCGCTGTGGGCCCTGCCCTCCCCGCCGTCCTCCCAAACCCCTTCCCTGCCCAACAGGGCGCCACTGGCTGTCCCACACCCTCTCTGCCGCCTGCCCAGTGACCTAATTATTGTTTTTTCTTCCAGCCCCACGGAGGGGAAAACAGAAATTCCTGGTGGATGACACAGCCCGGCGGCCGCCTGCGAGCCGAGCACGGGACCGGCTGGGCCGGCTTCGCCCGCCCTGAACCCGCCGCCCGCCCCGCCGAGGGCCGCGGAACCCGTCATCAGCTAAGTACAGAGCGGGCGGCGGGCGGGGCGGCGGCCGGGGAAATTGCCGGTTCCCGTGCCCCGCGGGGCCTGCGGGCGCCCCGAGTCTGGGGGCAGGGCGGGCGGGCCGGGGTCCGGGGGAGCCCGGGGGGTCGCGGGCGGCCGGGGCCCGGGTGCGTCGGTCCCGAGCTCGGGGACGGCCCCCGCTGGGGAAGGAGCGGCTGGCAGCGCGGGGGCGCGCTCGGGGCGGCGGGTGGCGGCGGCGGCGCCGGCGCGGGCGGGGAGGGAGGGCGCGGCCCGGGGCTCCGCAGGGGACGCGCGGAGGGTGCGGGGCCCTCGGCATCCCTCTCCCGCGGCGGGGCCCTGCCCCGGCTCTTAGAAAGAGCACCGGGCTCGGAGCCAGAGCGCCGTGGGGCCAGCGCCCCAGCCCTCGGCGGATTGCTTCATCTGCCACTCACGGCCCGCGCCCTGGAAGCTGCAGAGAGCGCCTCGGCTCCCGGTGCAAGCGCTGGGCTCGCAACTGACAGCGGCGACAGGCTTGGAACGAGACGTCCGAGGGTTCAAGGGTCAACTCTCTCCTCCAGGCCTAGCAGATCAGAGATGCTCCTTTTTCTTAACCTTATAAAGGAAAAAGGCAGTCAGTCCCTCATGCCTTCTGCCAGCAAATGTTGGTTGAGCACCTACTATGCGCTAGACAGCGTTCGGCCTTGAGGATGGCGTGGTGAATGAGACAGGCAAAACCTCACGTTCTTTTGGTGGAGACAAACAATGAACGCTTGAATACACATCTCAGACAAGCTCGTGCTGCAGCGGGTGATGGGCGTCAGGGAGACCCATTGCCTGGGCCAAGTGGAAAAGGCATTGTGGGAGATGGAGGAGTTGTTCTATCTGAGACTCAGTGGCCCCAGAGGAAGGGCTTCCTGGGACAGTAACCCTGAAGCTGAGACCTGAGTAAAGTGTGGGATTCAGCAAGGCAGTTTTCTAAGGGAAGGTTTTTTGTTTTTAATTGCACTTTAGGTTCTGGGGTACATGTGCAGATCGTGCAGGATTGTTGCATAGGTACATACATGGTAACGTGGTTTGCTGCCTCCATCCCCCCGTCACCTACATCTGGCATTTCTCCCCGTGGTATCCCTCCCCAACCTCCCCATCCCCCTGCTGTCCCTCCCTTAGCACCCTCTCCCAACCCCTGCAACTGACCCCAGTGTGTGATGCTCCCCTCTAACGGAAGGCTTTTTAGATAAAGCACACAGCAGGTGCAAAGGCCCCAGCCCTCTCCCCTGCCCTTGCTGGTAGAATGATCTCTCAGGCTCCTGGGTCCCCAAAGCACAGGATCACACCCCTTCCTCTGACAAGGGAGGAAGCCTGAGGCCCAGATCTGGATCAGACCGACCTGGCTTCGTATTCTGGCCCTGCTACCCGCTGGCTGTGTGGCCTTGCACAAGTCACTTACCCTCTCTGAGCGGTAGTTCCCGCGTCTGTCAAATGGGGAGAATGATGCTCTGTTCTTTACAGGTTTGCGTGAGGATTCAACGCAGTCACACCGAACTGCTGCAAGTCCAGACTTGGGCAACCTTACGTGCTCAAATGAACGATCTCCGGGATCTCGAAGAACTCAGCTTCTGCATCTGAAAACTAGGTCTCTCTGTGACTTGGAGTGAAAAGCGAATTTATCTTTTCCCATCTTAGTGGCAACGAGGGGACCTGTGGTAGAACTGTGAGCAGCTGGGACAACTCTGGGAGAGGGGTCCCAGCTGGGGTCTGCTGCTGGACACCCTTTGGAACTCAGAGCCCTGTTTACAGGGGGAGAGAGGAGTGGCTGAACAGACAGCTCCCCATCCCGCCAGCCACACTGAATCTCAGCCAGGCTTTTGGTGGGGTTCAGAGAGGAGGCCTCCAGCAAGCCCAGGTCAGGGTCACGCTGTCACACTGGTGAGGTTCGTACTTCACATTCTCACCCTCTTCCCCAGGCTTCCCCTCTCTGCCTTCTTTGCTAAACTTGCCCTTCCTTGAGAAAGGACGGGAGGTGAGTCACTTTACAGTGACTAAGAGAGGACTTCAGTCTTTGGAGATCCTCCCTCATTTGACATGTGTGGAATCTGAAGCGCAGAGATAGCAGGACTTTGCCAGAGGCTACACAGCAGTCCTGAGGTGTGAGAATTCATGCCAGAGACCCTTGATCTCAGGCTGTTTCTCTGTGGTACTTCATGGCCTAGTTCTACCCATTTTACAGATGGAACAAACTGGGGCCCAGAACTGTAACATAAGCCAAAGGCTTCCCAGGCCAACATTAGCAGTGAGGAATGAGGTATGTGTTTTAGGCAGGGGTAGGGGAAATGGGTTCCTTCTAGGACCCCTCCAATTATTCCTAGACCCACCTGTTTTGAAGATGATCTCTGGGCTCCCCTACCCCCCGGGAAAGACATCTGGAGAGATCCGTCACTATCAGCTCCCCCTTGTGACTCAGGAATCCTAAATTTCCCCCATCCTGATTGGTCAGCCCAGTTGAGGCCCAGATCCTCACTGGTGCCCTTTTCTGTAGGTTCCCATGAGAGCTGGCTGTGATGGCTGAGCACCTGGAGGCCACCAAGGTCAGGCTGGGCACCACCTCACTCTGCCCTGGGGCTCTAGACCAATGTCCAGGTGAGAGTTTTGTCTCAAGACTTGGACGTCAACATATTGGCTGGGCGCGGTGGCTCACGCCTGTAATCCCAGCTCTGTGGGAGGCCGAGGCGGGCAGATCACGAGGTCAGGAGTTCAATACCAGACTGGCCAACATAGTGAAACCTGTCTCTACTAAAAAATACAAAAATTAGCTGGGCATGGTGGCTCGTGCCTGTAATCCCAGCTACTTGGGAGGATGAGATAGGAGAATAGCTTGGATCGGGACCTGGGAGGCGGAGGTTGCAGTGAGCTGAGATTGCACCACTGTCCTCCAGCCTGGGCTACAGAGTGAGACTCCATCTCAAAAAAAAAAAAAAAAAAAAAAACTTGGACATCAACAACCAGGCCTGGCACCAACAGCCTCTCCTGACTTGCAGTGTTTGCTGTGAGCTGCTCTGAGGGGTTGGGTTGCATTTGTTCATTAGGACATTCATTCATTCTTTCTGTCATTCAGTATCTCTAGAGGACCTGCAAGGTGCCAGGAGCTGCCCACACATTGAGAGTGGAGCAGCAAACAAGATGGTGAGGCCCTGCCCTCTGGAGCTCACTTTCCAGGGTGGGAAGACGGCAATAAATCCATATACACCAGACAGAAGCTCAGACGGAGGTAACGAAGTGGGGCGGAGCATGATGGGGGTGTTCTTTTAGACGAGGGAATTGAGCAGCAGCCATGAAAAAGTGTGGGTTTGAGGGTGCCTTGCGGACGTCTGGGGCAGAAATTCAGAAAGAGGGACTTGCAGGTGTCAAGACCTTGAGGCAGAAACATGCTTGGTGTTTGGGGGATAGCAAGGAACGTAGCGTGGCTGGAGTGAGGGGGACAGATGAGGGCAGGGATGAGACTGGAGAAGGGAGGGGCTGTACAGTGTGGGGGTGGGGGGACGGGGGACCCTCAAAGCATGGAGTTGCCCCGCTTATTCTGTGTCGGCCTCTGTGCAGCCCCTGCCTCCATGGCGCTGTGCCATCTCAGGCAGCGTGGACATCCCCCAGGAGCTCGTTACAGAGCAGGCTGTGTGAGGGGCTTCCCTGCTCCCCCCACATCCTCGAACCCCTTCTACCTGTCCTAAAAGGTAGGATGAAAAGGATGGGCGAGGAAGCTGGCCTCCCCTGAAAAGATGCTGGACTCAGAAATCTCTGAATTCCAGATGAGGCTTCACTTCTGAGTAACTGCATGAACTTGGATGTGTTACTTTTTCTTTATTTTTTATTTTATTTTTTTAGAGGGAGTTTTGCTCTTGTTGCCCAGGCTGGAGTGCAGTGGCGCGATCTTGGCTCACCACAACCACCTCTGCCTCCTGGGTTCGAGCAATTCTCCTGCCTCAGCTTCCCGAGTAGCTGGGATTACAGGCATGCGCCACCACACCCAGCTAATTTTGTAGTTTTGGTAGAGATCCATGTTGGTTAGGCTGGTCTCAAACTCTCGACCTCAGGTGATCCACCCACCTTGGCCTTCCAAAGTGCTGGGATTACAGGTGCGAGCCACTGTGCCCAGCTTGGATGAGCTACTTAAATGCTCTGTATTGCGTATCTGTAAAATGGGGTTCCATGTCTGTAAAATGGGGTTCCATGTCTGTAAAATGGGGCTAAATATACTGACTGCACGCATAGCTATGAAAGCTAAGAGTACACCACCCCCTTACCCAGCAGGCACCCTCCTAGCTACAGACCCAAGAGAAATGACTGCACGTGTCCAGCAGGCACAGACAAGGTATTTGTGGGGGTTGGTCACAGTGGCCCCAAATGAGTCAGCCTGAGGCTCATCACCAGAAGAATGGCTGAAGTGGTGTGGGATAGTTGTACAGTGGAGTATCTCACAGCAACAACATGAATAACTACTGATAGATGCAGCCGTGTGCAGGAATCTGACCTTTTGTTGAGTGAAAGAAGCCAGACGCACAAGAATAGGAACTGTGTGATTCCATTAAGCTGAATTCAGCAACAGGTGAGGCTACTCTGTGGTGAGAGAGGTCAGAATAGTGGTTACCCTTGGGGGGTGCTGACTGAGAGGGGGACTGAGGGAAACTTCTGGCATGTTGGAAATGGTTTGTTTATTTATTATTTATTTATTATTTTTTTGAGATGGAGTTTCACTCTTGTTGCCCAGGCTGAAGTGCAGTCACGTGATCTTGGCTCACTGCAACCTCTGCCTCCTGGGTTCAAGTGATTCTCCTGTCTCAGCCTCCCGAGTAACTGGGATTACAGGCATGCACTCACCATGCCCGACTAATTTTGTATTTTTAGTAGGACAAGATTTCTCCATGTTGGTCAGGCTGGAGTCCCAAACTCCCGGCCTCAGGTGATCCGCCCGCCTCAGCTTCCCAAAGTGCTGGGGAAAATGATTTATATCATGATACGGTTGGTGTCACATGGGTTTATACCTGTGTGAAAATTCATTAAGCTTGAGCTCATCAACCAATTTGAGATTCATGCAAGTTGTATCATATGTATATTTCAGTAAAAAGGGGATTGGAAATGCCTAGCGAGCTGGCGAAGGTGAAATGGGATTGAGAACGTAGCTGTGCCAGCCTCAGAACAGGGCTTTGTGAATGTTCCTGCCTCCCAGCGCCACTCTGAGGGACAACGGGGGCCCTCCAGCCGCCAGGCTTTGTCTAGCCTGTTTTGACATCAGCTGCCATGGACTGCTGTGAGCACCCTGACAGAGCTTCGGCCAGGGTCAGATGATACTGTGCCATGCTGTTGAGTTTCGTTTTGTTTTGTATCTTTTTGTTTTTGCTTTATTGTTTCTGTTGCTTTGCTTTGTAATGGGAAAATTATTGTGCTTATCAGCATGTAATTTATTTATTTATTTATTTATTTATTTATTGAGACAGAGTCTCACTCCGTCACCAGGCGCCAGGCTGGAGTGCAGTGGCGTGACCTCGGCTCACTGCAACCTCCGCCTCCAGGTTCAAGCAATTCTCCTGCCTCAGCCTCCCAAGTAGCTGGGATTACAGGCATATGCCACCATGCCTGGGTTTTTTTTGGTATTTTAAATAGAGACGGGGTTTCACCATGTTGGCCAGCCTGGTCTCAAACTCCTGATCTCAGATGATCCACCTGCCTCGGCCTCCCAAAATGCTGGGATTACAGGCGTGAACCACCGCGCCTGGCCGCTTATCATCATTTAATGAGGAAACTGGCTGGTGTTCAGGTCCTCAGGCCTGGTGTGTGCAGCAGAAACTCTGGAGTGGGGAGCCATCCCCTCCCTTTGCAGAGGGACAATGTTCCCCTGAGATGAGCTTGGGAGCCTTGGGTTCACCCGGCAATGGAGTGGCAGTCTCCACCCCCAGCCTCCCTTGGCTCACATCCCCAGTGTCCCCAGGATCAACTGGCTGGAGACAGCTGCACCACTTCTGCCCTTCCACCCTGCCCCAAAGTCACTGCCCCAGGCCCAGAGTGGGAAGGCCACACAGGAAGTCCACAGCAGAGCTAGGCTGGGCCACGGGAGGCAGGGAGAGTGAGAGGCCGAAGGCCTGGGCTACCTAGGGCACCAGCCAAGCTTCCCCCTTGAGCTCAGGTGGGGAGACCCTTTCTGAGCAATGGCCAGGGGTCTGTGTCCTCTCCCTGCACTGAAGAAGGGGCACAGTTATAAGATTAATGAGAGAAGTACTTTTATCATCAGCTCAGCATGGGGGGGGGCATCCATTGTACCCCTGTCTGCCAGGTACCATGTGGGGTAAACCCCACTGCCTAAGCCCCTCCTATCTCAGGGTTACAGTCTGGGTTCCCCCTCTTCTTTTGGCCACACCTTCTCTCGCTTACCATGGAAATACCCTAGTTCAGTGAGGTAGGGGTGGCTCGAGGGAAAGATTCCAGAGGTCCGGAGGTGAATGTGAGCGCCCCCAGGACGGAGCACAGGAACTGATCTTCCCTCCCTTCTCACCAGGCTTCAGCTGTCAGTTTCAGTGTCACCTCTTCAGGAAGACCTCCCCTGGCTGGCCTCCCCTCCGACACCTGCCTGACCCAGCCTGTGGCCCGGCCTGTTCCTTCTTTGCCGCCTTGGTCACTCCCTGTGGTCTTCTAGTCACTGGCTTGATGCTTGCGCTACAGTCCACTCCCCTGCATGAAACTGGAAGCTCCTTGAAGGCAGGAGTTGTGTCTATTCTGTTCCCACTGGGTGTCCAATGGCTGTGTGAGGGATGAAGGTATGGATGCTGAAGAAGCGCTCTGAAAGGGATTCAGACCCTCGGGGGAGCCCGTGCCAGGGAAGGGGTAGTTCTGGGGTGTATGGTGTTTGGGGCTGAGCCTCTGTGGTTGCGGAGGTTTCAGGGAAAGCTGGCTGGGAAGGGGTTTACAGGAGAGGGCGGGAGGCCCTGCAGGAGTAAAGCCTGGACACCTGGAGATGCCAGGCCCTCCCTCTATGAGCTGAAGGTCCCTGATCCTGGTGAGAGGCCCAGCTGAAACCTTTGGCCAGAGTCCCTGTATAGGGACTCTGTATAGGAAAAGGCAGCCTGGGCCTTTTCCATCAGTCACCCTGTCCTTCCCATTAGGACTCTCGCTTGGAGCTTCCATTTCTAGGAGGCCCCCATGAGCCTCCAGCCCTCAGAGGGGGTCATACAGCAGGGAGAGGCAGAGCTGGGCTGAGCTCCAGGCCGGGACCACCAGCTCCACCCTCCACCATGTACAAGGTCCTTATTCAGGCCGGCTGCCATGGAGTGGCCCCAGCAGTAGGTCCCATGTTCTTACCATGGTTCAGCCAGGAGCCCGGCATTCCCACGCTGCCCCAGGAAGCGGGACTGCTGCTGTCAGGGGCATCTTCCCTGTCAGAGCCCACAGCCTTATGCCTGAGAGTGGGCACTGCCCTCTGCAAGGGTCTCTCTGACACCCCCATGAGACTGCGTCTTCCCCAGGGCAGGGCCTCTGCCTCCTCCATCAGATGGGACACTCCTTGTTCACAGGCTCCTCACGCTTCAACTCTCCAGCCCTGTGGCACTGAATCTCCAGGATCCCCCAACTCCCTCAAGGCTGGCAAGATACCCCCTCATGCACCTCCTACTCCAGGCCAGGCCTCTCTGCAGGCTGGGGGTAGAGGGCTGACTTCGGTCCGACCTCTGCAGGGGGCAGATCTTCCAGCCCCCTCTCCCTGGGAGGTCCCTGTGGTCATGGACCACTTCTTTTTTTTTTTTTTGGAGATGGAGTCTTGCTTTGTCACCCAGGCTGCAGTGCAGTGGCATGATCTCGGCTCACTGTAACCTCCACTTTCCTGGTTCAAGCAATTCTCCTGCCTCAGCCTCCTGAGTAGCTGGGACTACAGGCACACGCCACCACACCAGGCTAATTTTTCTGTATTTTTAGTAGACACAGAATTTTACCATGTTGCCCAGGCTGGTTTCGAACTCCTGAACTCAGGCAACCCACCCACCTTGGCCTCCCAAAGTGCTGGGATTACAGGGGCAAGCCACTGCGCCCGGCCGACCACGTCTTATTTGTTCCCGCATTCTCTGTGCCTATTGCGGAGACTGGCACAGAGTAGGCTCTGGTGACATCGACAAGGAGGATGTATAGAAAGTGACTTGGGATGTCCTCTGAGGAGATCCAGAAAGAAGTTACAGGCCTCCTGATCTCCATCCCCGACAGCTCCCCAGGAGCCACAGTCTGGAACTCCATGGAGGGAGACGTGTCTTTGACATTCTCTTCCTGGGAATAATTCAGAGGGTTCATTTACTGCACTCAGGCCCGGAGGCATTAGGGACTTTTGAGTCAGAAACCGGGGTGGAAACCTGGGTGCTAGGAGATCTGGGCAGGGAGGGGTCTGCCAGCCTGCTCCTAAGCCTCCATTGGGGAGGGTCAGGGTGTGGGGGACAGCCCCCAGGGCGGGACTGAGCTCCAGACAGGCTTGGGCCGCAGGAGCCCTTGGGGCCTGTGGGAATAGCGGGGCCTCTGAGAGCCGCTTTATCAGGCCCTGTCGCCAGCGTTATCTGTGGCTTCTCAGCAAAGAAGGAGCCTCAGTCACTCAGATCACTCCAGGCTGGGGACAAAGCCGCCGAGTCAGCTGGGGTCCCATGTTTCTACTGCCAGACCCGTGGGCTCGGTAGCCTGCAGCCCAAGCTGGGTGTTCAGGGAGGTGGCTGGCCCAGCCTGGCGACGGCCTGTCTGCTGGGACTCCCCCACCAAGAGCCCGTCGCCACCAAGACCACCTCCCTTGAGCCTGTCTTCAGAAGGGGGATGGGGCATGGGGTCACTCCGGTCCTTCCAGGGCCCTGCTGAAATGTCAGCCACAAAGGACGGGACACAGAGGGGCCTGTCCAGGAACAAGGGCCAAGTGTTGGCGTGGGATGAGGGCTGGGGCAGGGCTGGTCAAATGTTTACTTGGAATGATTTGAGTGGGCACCCTCAGGCCATGGGGGCATCTGGCGCCTGGCATGGAGCCCCTCTACCCACTCCCATGGGGCACTGTGAGGATTTGGGCCCACCCCAGATAGGGCCTGAATGAGAAAGCACCCAGAGAGGGCAGTCAGCCAAGGCCTGGCCATGGTCCTCCTCTGCCAGTCCCTGCCCTCTGTTGGGGAGAAGCGGGAGGTGGGAGGGCCAACTTCTCTCATTCAGGAAGCACCTGCTCCTCTGGTCTCCTGCAGGGCTGCCAGGCATGGCTGGGCAGGTCACACTGCAAAAGGGCACCTCGTCGCTGAAACAAGTGGATCTGAAATTCATGCAATGCAGTAAGGGGCCGATTCAGCTCAGAGGTTGCTTTTTGGCAATTTTCTGCTAGGGAGGGCGCCATTGTATACCAGGCACTGTGGATGACAGCATGGTTCTTTTGGCAGGAGCTCACAGGGTATTCGGGGGAGGGTTGCCGGACATAATACAGGATGCCCAGTTGGATTCGGGTTTCAGATAATCAACAAATACACATATACACAATATGAGCTATTACAAACATTGTAATATATATGCAATGCTTTTAGTCTAGGTCCCATGCGTTATTGCAATGTCTGAAGTGTCATGAGGGACACTTGGGACCGTGCGGGAGGCTGAGCAGCCTGGCAGTGTGGCTGCAGAGGAGCCCGGGAGGCCGCGTGGCCTTGAAGCGCCGGGAGCGAGCGGGGCGCGCGCTGTGCCAGGCTCCCTCTGGCGGCCGTGCGGAGAACAGGCTGCAGGGCGCCGCGGAAGGGGCCACCCGCGGGGAGCCCAGGGCGCCGCGCCCCGGGCAGCCAGCGTGGAGCTGGAGAGAAACGGCTGACTCTGGACGTCCGAACTTTTGGTTATGGAGAACGGCAAATGCATACAAAAGTAGGGAGACAAGGCACGCCCATGTCCTCATGACCCGCTCAACCATCATCAGCTGATGGCCAATTATGTTTCACATAAACCTCTCACCCCTCCCAGCAACTGGATTATTTTGAAGCAAATCCCAGACTTCACATTATTTCATCCATAAAAATGTCAGTGTATATCACTAAAAGATAAGGCCTGGATGTATCTGGAAGCTGGAGCCACCAGGAATTTGCCCGGAGCCCTCAAGCCGCTATTAAGAGGGAGGGCCCCCCCACCCCAGAAAACCCCCCCACTGCGCAGTTAGCCCGGCTCTTCTGACCATCTCTCCTAAAGCTTTCTAGTTTTTTCTCCCCTGGGACAAGTCTTCCTAGGCCTGAGCCTCTTCTCTCCCCGCTCCTGACTGTGCACCCTGCTTAAGGATGCCCCTGGGATGTGGTATTGGACTCTCCAGAGCTTGGAGCGCCCACAGCCCTCCCCCTCCGTGGTCTCTTGATCACAGGATTGTTTAATGTCTAGGCCTTCAAAGACGACCCCTCCTGGGAACTCAGGACATGCAGGCACCCCAGTGAATGAGAGGAGAGCTGGCAGGACGTCACAGAACAAGGGACAGGGAAACAGATTCCAACATGAAGATACTACTAAGTGCAGAGAAGGATCTTTGTTCTCCAGAAGGCCACCTCCTCCAGGAAGCCATCTGGCTCTGCCTCCCTGGGAGGCTTCGGGTAGGTCACCTGCCCTCTCCGGGCCTGAGACAGGAACCAGTTCCTCTCGCAGATCTCCCTTCTCTCCCTCCTCTCAGATCCTGCACCTGCACAGCCCCTGGGGTGGGAGGCGCTGAGGGGCAGAGTGGACCCGGGGAGAGGCTGCCAGCCTCTGACTAACTTCGGACAGGCATGGTAACCCTGCTTTACAGGAGAGGAAGGTGAGGTGGGGAGGTAAATGACTTGACGGGTCCGCCGGTGTGCAGGACGCACAACTAGGATTTGAGGGCGAGGCCAAATCCTCAGCCCTGGTGCTCAGGTGCCAGCCAGCTTTCAAGGGTCCACACCTGCTGGACGCGGTGGCTCACGCCTGTAATCCCAGCACTTTAGGAGGCCGAAGCGGGCAGATCAGGAGGTCAGGAATTGAGACCATCCTGGCCAACATGGTGAAACCCCGACTCTACTAAAATACAAAAAAAAAAAAAAAAAAAAAAAAAAATCAGGCGTGGGACATGGTGGCGGGTGCCTGTAGTCTGAGCTACTGGGGAGGCCGAGGCAGGGGAATTGCTTGAACCAGGGAGGCAGAGGTTGCAGTGAGCCGAGATCGCACCACTGCACTCCAGCCTGGCGACAAAGCAAGATTCCTCAAAAAAAAAAAAAAAGGGGGGGGTGGGGCTCACACTTGAGGGCAGATTCCCGCCCACCCCGCTACCTCCCCGCCCCCCCCAGCAGCTTCGGGAAGCCAGCCCCTCCCTCCTCACTGCTTTTACTCTGGCCCCTTCCGTGGGCGGGGCCGGAGGGGACCACGTGCGCCACGCTTCTCCCATTCCGTGCTCAGGGCAGCTGAGTGAGGGGCTGGGGAAACCGACGCTCCGAGAGGCGCCAGGAGCCGCCCGGGGCCACACAGCCCTGCAGCGGGGGAGGCAGGATGGAGACCGGGCCCTCCGACGGTAGGTGCTCCTTCCACTGCGTCGCCAGAAGCGGCCCGAGCCCGTGTGCGCGTCCTGCCTTCGGGCAGCCTTTCTTGTTCTTACAAGTAACGCCTCTATCGTGTTTCACCCACGTGCTCACACTCGATCTTCCTAAAACCCACGCGAGGCAGGTCTGATGATAGTTCGACTTTTACGGGCGAAGTGCCGCAAGAGGCCAGCCGAGGGTCGGGGACCTTGTTGTGAAACTCTCCAGATTGTCCCCAGGCTCGCGTCGCTCCCGGGAGCGGCTCGTGGACGCTTATGTTCTTCCAGCGCCCCCTACAGCCCGGCAATGGCATTAAATCACCCTGCGGCGCCGGTTCGTTTTGCTTGAAAAGTTTTTTTTCTTCTCAATACTTTGCTGCTGAATCTGGACCTTTCCCTTACAAGTTTGGTTTATTTTTTGTTTCTTTTAGAGACAGGGTCTTGCTCTGTCTCCCAGGCTGGAGTGCAGTGGTGCGATCATAGCTCGCTGCAGCTCAGCCTCCCCGGCTCAGCCCCATCCTCCCGTCCCAGCCTCCCAAGTAGCTGGGACCGCAGGCCCGTGCCACCATGCCCGGCTTCCCCTCACAAGTTTGGACCCACCTATACCCTCCTTGCTCGACATATTTAGCAATAGTTAAAGCATGTTTACTTTCTGTAACGTTGTCTTCAGGAAAGTAGGCTATAGTGAAGGCTCATCCACTGGGGAGGTCGTCAGACTTGAGAACAAGGAGTGTGGACCACCACCAGCCTGACCAACATGGTGAAACCTCGTCTCTACTAAAAATACAAAAAAATTATCCGGGCGTGGTGGCTCATGCCTGTAATCCCAGTAACTCTTGAACCCAGGAGGTGGAGGTTGCAGTGAGCCAAGATTGTGCCATTGCACTCCAGCCTGGGTGACAGAGTGAGACTCTGTCTCAAAAAAAAAAAAAAAAAAAAAATTGTATTGTGCCTCTGTTTACTTTTTTTCTTATTTTTAGAGACAGGGTCCAGCTCTGTCACCCAGGCTGAAGTGCAGTAGCATGATCATAGCTCACTGCAGCCTCCATCTCCTCGACCCTCCTGCACCAGCCTCCTGAGAAGCTGGGACTACACCAGCACACGTGGCTGCTATATATATGAGAAACAGAGTTTGGTTGTGTTCCCCAGGCTGGGCTTGAGCTCCCGGCCTCAAGTAATCCTCCTGTCTCAGCCTCCTAAAGTGCTGGCAGAGGCACCTGGCCTCAGTTTCATTTGAATGGTGGCTAAATCACTAATTTAGTGTGTAGATTATTTGCTTAATTTTGCTTTAGGTTTTTAGGATTTTGAAAACTTTGTATTTAGAAATATATTTAAAGATTTTAGATTTTATTTCTGGTTCCAAAATCTATCATACAAAATATATTCAGAAAGGTCTAGCTTTTATGCCCCCTTCATCCAGTTCCCTTACCCATAACTATTAATTTTTTTAAATTTTTCTTTATTATTACATTAATTTAACATACATCACAGACATAATGCATATATATTCATATCCCTCTGTCCTTTTTTCTTCTTCTTTTTTTTTTTTGAGATGGAGTCTCACTGTCAGCAGGCTGGAGTGCAGTGGCACAATATCGGCTCACTGCAACTTCTGCCTCCCGGGTTCAAGTGACTCTTCTGCCTCAGCCTCCCGAGTAGCTGGGATTACAGGCGTGCACTGCCACGCCCAGCTAATTTTTTTTTTTTTTTTTTTTAGTGGAGACAGGGTTTTACCACATTGGCCAGGATGGTCTTAATCTCTTGACCACGTGATCTGCCCGCCTTGGCCCCCTAAAGTGCTGGGATTACAAACGTGAGCCACCGCGCCTGGCTGCGCCTTTTTTTTTTTTGGGGGGGGGATGAGGGTCTTGCTGTGTTGCCCAGGCTGGACTGGAAATCCTAAATTCCCGCAATCCTCCTGCCTCAACCTCGAGTAGCTGGGACTACAGGTATATGCCGCCACGCTCGCCTCTGCCTTCCTTTTAGGTAAAGATGTGCATGCAGTGACACTTCCCCGGCCCTTGCTGTATTCGCTGTCCATCCCACCCGAGTCGGCCAAGATTGTCCACAGTCCCTTCACAGCCACCGAGTTTTCCATTGTGCTGATAACCACAGCCCTCTGCTGATGGACATTTCCTTGCTCCCATTCTTTAGCTATTACAAATTGAATTGCAATAAAAAGCCCGTGCTTACATCTTTCGGTATTTTTGCTAGTGTTTCTCTGGGGTGGATGCCCAGCAATGGGACTCTTGAATCAAAGGTTGAACATACCCGCAATGTTGCTAGCTATTGCCAGATTTCCCTACAGAGGATTTGCTCATCTTACATTCCCATCAGCTCGGGCTGGGAGTGCCAGCAGAACGCATTGCCAAACTGTTGGACTTCTGCCAATCTGATAGGTAGGAAACGGTATCTCTGAGTCGTTTTAATTTGCATTTCTTTTGTTTGGGCAATGTTGATCATATTTTCACAGGGTTATGAGCCATTTGCATTTCCTTGTCTGTGAATTGTCTGTTAACGGTTTTAGCCCATTTTTTCCAGGAAGGTGATCGTGTTTTCCTTCTCAATTTTTAGAAGCCATTCACTAGAGACGTTCATGCTTTGTCTATGATACAGCTTGCCGGTGTTTTCTGCAGTCTGTTATTTGTCTTCTTTCTTTCTCTGTTTGTTCGCTTATTTATTCATTTATTCTGGGGATGTAGCCATGAACGGGGTGACCCTGAGGGCCTCCGCTGACATGCACAGTCCAAGTCAGAACCTTGGATGGTCCTGCAGGCGCCTCCTCCCAGCCCTTCCCTGTGCTGTCCTTTCTGCCTCTGACCCCTCTCCTGCTGCCCAGTGACCACGCTGCCCCCCGTCCTTCCCTGCTCGGGCCCTCAGCATCACCCAGTCTGAGCTCAGAGAGGACTGGAAACAAGGCTGGTTGTCTCTGTATCCCCCCACATGCTGGGCATCTGGCCAGTGAATAAGTGAATGAATGAATAAATGAATGAATCCTGTGTGGCTGAAACAGCCTGTTAGTCCAGGAAGCCAAGTCAGAGAAGAGCTTGGAAGAGCACTCCCAAGATCAAGGTTTCTTTACCCTTTGCACTCTCTTCAGACCTAACTTGGGTCTGAATTTCTACTCCCAAATGCCTCAAAGGCGATAGATGATACCTGTTTCTTTTTATGATTTAAAAGAACACTTGCTTATTGTAGAAGATGCAGAAAATACAGAGCAGTACCAAAAAAAAAAAAAAAAAGAATTAGAAATTCTCCGTTAACTCATTGCCCAGAGGAAACCGCCGTGGACATTTTGGTGTATTTTTATTCAACTTTTAAAAGCATATTTTATTTTTACATATTTTATACAGTGTAGATATACCTATGCATACATGCCTCCTTAACACTATAACACACATATTTCTTCATGGCATTAAACTTACGCATACCGCAATTGTAAATGATCACATAAAAATGCCACAAAATGAATGTATCACATCCCAGCCCGCACCATTTAGCCTCTCTGTGCCTCAGTTTTCGCCTCTGTAAAATGGGGATAATCATAGTACCTCCTTTATACGTTGCCTGTAAGGGTTCAATGTGATTATGGTGTGAGTGTGGGAAGCACTCAAAGTGTCAGACAAGGCCGGGTGCGGTGGCTGAGACCTGTAATCCCATCACTTTGGGAGGCTGAGGCGGGTGGATTACCTGAGGTCAGGAGTTTGAGACCAGCCTGGCCAACATGGTGAAACCCCATCTGTACTAAAAATACAAAATTAGCCGGGTGTGGTGGCAGGCGCCTATAGTCCCAGCTACTTGGAAGCCTGAGGCAGGAGAATCGCTTGAACCCAGGAGGTGGAGGTTGTAGTGAACCGAGATCATGCCAGTGCACTCCAGCCTGGGTGACAGAGCAAGATTCTGTCTCAAAAAAAAAAAGTGTCAGACACTGTCATTATTATTAGAACTATTATTCCCTAAGTGCAAACATTTAAATTCTAATTTTATTCTATTGCAAATGACACTAATGAATCTCTCTGCTCAGGAGGGTTGTGTGGGAACCTCAGAGAGCTTGCTTCACCCCCACCCCCCAAATTAAGCACAACAGAGACAGAGAGAGTGAGGTGTGCTGGGAGGCGCCAAGGCTGAGTTAGGAGAACTCAGCCCGAAGGCTGAGTTAGGCCCCAAGGCACCCTGGGGAAGGGCAGAGGGGTGGGGGTGTGGGGAATGGCATCTGTGAAAGCTCAGAAGCTTGGAAGAGCATGGGGGGTTCCGATGTGGTTACTGGGGGGGCAATTCTTGTCTCTATTTGACCAATAGGGTAATTGAAGGCCAGGAGAGGGGTGACTTGCCTGATGGCATGGGTGGGCACCAGGTCTGAGCATCCTGGCTCCCCACGTGCCTGAAAAACATCTGTGTTTGAGGGAAGAAGGAGATGAAGAGGAGGAGGAGGAAGAATTTAGGGCTTTCAAAGCGTGCATGCCTGTGAGCCCCTGCCCACTCAAGGCCCAGCTGTTTGGCAAAGCAACCTGGCGGGCCCGGTGAGCTGGAGACCAGTTTGCTCTGTTTCCACGGGTCTTTTCCCTGATGTCGCCCAAACACAGACCCTTGGGCTGGCAGCTGGCAGATCTCCTGAGCTCCACCCTCACCTCCCATCCTTTCAACCCAGTGGCCTTGCAGATAAAGACTGGAAAGCCAGGTCCCATTTCCAGTCATCATCCAGAGTGCGTCATTAGGCAGTGCCTGCCTTGTGTTTATTTAAAGAAAGCGTGTGACCTTGGCACCAGTGCTTCCGCCAAGAGGCGAAGGCCCAGAGAGGGTGGGGGGCTTGGGCAGCAGGGGTTTGAGGCCTGAGAGGCCAGGCCGGCCTGAGGCATCGGCATCGACAGGCAAAATTTGAGGAGTCCTGAAAGTTCTCCAAAATCTTACCTGCTGCCTATCACCGTTCACGGTCCATTATTACCACTGCAGAGTTTCAACAGCTTTCTAAGCACCACAGAAAACGCAAATTAATACTTCCTGGAGCGCCTCTGCCTTTTGTGGTCTGGATTTGAGAACACGGCCTAGCAGCCTCATTGCTGCACTAGTCCAAACCTTCCACAGGCGGTACTGAGGAGCTGCTGCCGCCTGCCGCTTACAGAGGGTGGTCCGAGGAATAGGAGATGTCAGTCCCACACGGTGAAAACGCTGCATTCTAGGCCTTGGGAATTACCTGCTAACAAGACCTGACATTTCTCAAGGCCATTATGAGTTAAACCTCAGGCTCGGAATGTATAATGAGGAGGGATTCCAGGTATTTCTAGACCACTCTTCTCACGGAGTAGAAAAAAATGTAGAGAAACCTGAGAGGGGAAGGGACTTACCTGCAGCAGTTAAAGACAGAGCTGGGATTAGAACCCCGGTCTGCTGATTTCAGGCTCAACTCTCCAGCACCATGCTGCTTCTCGCCACTCAAAGAGCATTGGGGGGACAGTCGCCAGCTGGAGTGTGGCAATGAAGAGCTCCCAGTCCCTGCCCGGGACTAGCTCCCAGAGGCTGACAAGGCTACGGGAACAGGGACTCGCCTGAATCACAGCGGGTGGAGCTTAGGCAGGGGTGGGTCTGGAGAGCTGCCGAGGAGAACGGGCTGGTGAGGCGGACATCAGCCAATCTCCCGAGGGAGTTAGCATGGGAGGTTGGAGGATGAGTGGGGCTTCTTCACCAGGAGAAACAGGGAAGGGCGTTCCAGGAACAGGGAAGGGCCAACTCCTGGGAAAAGGAGGATAATTTCTCCCGCTCGCAGGTTACAGCCGATTCCCTGCGGGCTTCCCCGGGGTCCCCGGCGCTCAGTGCAGACCCTCCCTCCGCAGGGCCCGAGGCTGTAGCCTGTAGCCTTATGGGGCTTATATAGCTACAAGGAGATTGGTTGGACAAGACTTTAAACGAAAAGAGTGAGTCTCTGCTGGTGGAAATGCCGGCATTGTAGCAGGTGATGAGGAAGATCCTTTCTGAGGTAGCAGTGGTGAAAACGCTCGCGTGGGGCGCTGGCAGGCGGGCAGGGGCACCTCTTCCTTGCTCTGATTCTGTTGGCTTTCGCATTGCAGTTTAAGAGCCATCTGCCCACGTCCAGCTGCTAAGGGTCCCCTCCCACCTCCCTCTCCTGGACCATGCCATCCCCTGCTCTGAGCCTCAGTTTCTTCACATGCAAAACGAGGCAGGTGGACTTGCTTGTGTGTGTGTGTGTGTCGGAGTCTCACTCTGTTGCCCAGCTTAGAGCGCAGTGGCGTGATCTCCGCCCACTGCAGCCTCCACCTCCCAGGTTCAAGTGATTCTCCTGCCTCAGGCTCCTGAGTAGCTGGGATCACAAGTGCCCACCGCCACAGCCTGGCTGATTTTTTGTACTTTTAGTAGAGACGAGAGATCACCGTGTTGGCCAGGCTGCTCTTGAACTCCTTACCTCAGGTGATCTGCTCCCCTCCACCCCGCAAAGTGCTGAGATTACAGACGTGAGTCTTAAAGGCCCCTTTTACCTGGGGCTGGTTCTTCAGCCCAGTCTCAGCTTCGCCCTCTGCGGGGATGTCAGAGGCGGCCTCTCGTGGTCAACACTGGCCATGCATCCTTGGACTGGGTGCGGGTTTTGTTTGGCCTCTGAGGGGTGTGTTTGTGTGTGCATGTGTGTGTGAGCGTGCCTGTGTACTGGGAGTGGTGACACAGCGGGGACACGGCAGGCTCACGACACACAGAATGCAGAGCTTCGATAACTCTCAGTCCGGATGAAAACACAGGTAAGGAGGTGGGGGTCATTTAAAATAGAGGCATAAGCTGCTAAAACGTTTTCTGGAGGCTTTGCCTGGGACACCTAGGGTTGCAGAATGCCCTGGGCCACCCATCTTGCTAATACACTTTGAGAGCATCACTCTGCTCAGAATCTCATCCTGCCGCCCCTCTGCTGAGCAGAGTAGAGATCAAACTCCAGGCCTCGGCATTTAGGCCCCTCCAGAATCCCTGTGGCCTCATTTTTCACTCTTCTTTCCTATATCACTCCAGATGACCTACCCCATCCTTCCCATCTCCTAGCCTCTGCTTATGCTGGGAATTTTTTTTCCCAGAGCATCCCACCCTCTCCTTTAGTTCCCCATAGCACCTTTCAAGGTGTGGCTAAAATGCCACCTCCTCCAGGAAGGCTTCCTGAATTTTCCCACTTGGATCTGTGCTCTCCTTTCTCTGAACCTCCTGGCAACTTTGTCTATAAATGTCTCCTGGGATGTAGACAGCTTAGAGTTTACCCAGGTAATTGGAGTCGAAGATGTTCTGTTTTGTTCCCCCTACTTGAAAACTGGCTCCATGTCTGCTTTATATCTGGGTGCTTCTAAACACCGAGCCTTCCCCCATGACATCCAGGCATCCCTCTGCAAGGTCCTGGTTCCCACTCCTTCCCTCTGCCTCCTACTCCTTCAGTAGGGGCTACTGTCATGGAAGAAGGCCTGGCAGTGGAGGAGGAAGACAAGAGCCTTGGGCCAGACTCTTACTGGACACCCCCCACCCCCGGCCAGCCCGTCTTCAGCAGCCAAGTGGCTACCCAGCACAATGGCCCCAGCTGCTGAGCTGTGTGTGGGAGGCTGGTCTCGGTGCCCAGAATGAAGGGTCAGACCCAGATCACTGTCTGACTCTTTCAAGGACAGAAGTAAGAACTACAGCTCTAAGAGTCACACCCTGGGCTATTTGTAGAAGTGTGCTATGGTCAGCCCATGCTCCCTAACACGCATTTCTCATACAACCCATTTTCAGCTGGGGAAACAAGAGCTCAGAGAGGCTAGGTAACTTGTTCGAGATCACACAGCGCTGAGTGCAAATGTTCAAACATAGACCTCACTTTTCATCGGTCTCCAAATCCTGTGCAGCACCTGGACTATTCTGCTGTCCGTGTGCTTTGCACAAATCCAGGATTTGATAGATTCCTGGATACTAAAAGGCAGGCATGAAGGGCTATATAACCAGCTCTTTCTGTTTCACTTCCACATCGTGCCAGGCCCACACGCTCACCTCTGTGTGCGGAAAGAGTGACAGAACTGGGTTTGTCTGAGAGGGTGATGGTTTGCGGGGGTGAAGGGAGAGATGAGCCCTGCATCCCAGGAGAGGTGAATTCTCTGATGTGAATTCTCTGGGTGGATCACCTGAGGTTGGGAGTTCGAGACCAGCCTGACCATCATGGAGAAATCCCATCTCTACTAAAAATACAAAGAATTAGCGGGGCGTGGTGATGCATGCCTGTAATCCCAGCTACTCAGGAGGGAGGAATGGGTCCTGGCCTGATGGGGCCTGGCGCCCGCTGGTGCACTGTCCCGGTTAGGTTGGATCTGGTGTCCATGAACGTCCCACAGCCACGACTGGCCTGCAGGGTCAGGACTTGCAGTGAATCCAACTTCTCTGAGAAGCAGAAGTCAAGTCAGGATTAGATGTGCAAGAGACTGATTAGGGAACACGGCTGTGAGGGAAGGTGGGGAGGGAGCCGGGGGCGGCTGGCGGGGCCATCTGACCACAATGCAGGTCTGTCCTGGACCTCAAGGAGCCTGCGGGGAGTGCGGCCACCTCAGGCACACACCTTGGTGATAGATTTTGCGGCTCAGCTGCTGAAGCCATTGGTCAGTGATGCTCCTCGCAGTCAGAGATGTGACACGGGCATTGTCACGGCCACCACTGACCTCCTGCCTTGCAGGGCCTCCTCACCGGCCTGGCCCAGAGGACTGCCTCTAGCACCCACAGTTAGAGGGAAGGAAGTTTCTGGCATCTCGTCTGTAACCCAGGAGAGAAGTTCACCAGTCCGGCCTGGGCCAGGTGTCCATCTCTGGTGGGTGGAACCATTTGCCCAGCTGTCCTTCAGCAGAGGGTTGGGGGCCTGACCTCTGAAGTGAGGGCACCCATAGAGCTGGCCAGTGAGGCAAACGTCCTGCATCCTGGGGCCTGGGCACTGGCAGGGGAGATGAGATCATGTGAGATGTAGGTGGCACTCTCTTGCAGAACCCACCATCTCAGCGTGGCACACAGGGGCTCCATGAGGCCAGGAGCTGGTCTCGTTTATCTGGGTACAGGACATGCATGCTGCCCAGCACCGCCAGTGTCAGGGACTTCTGCTGGCCAGGACAGACCCCATGCCTACTCAATGCCCATCAGCCCTGGGGCTGCAACATCAGGCTCTCTGTCCCCCATCGGTCGGGGAGCTTGTGGCAGGTACAAGCCACTGAGGCGAAGCAGTCCGGGCTCTACCGTCGCTTTTGGATCTGGCTCTCTCACTAACTTGCGCAAGTCCCTCACACCCTAGGCCTCAGTTTCCTTATCTGTCAAGTAGAGATCATCACACTGATGGCGAAGAGCCTTTGTGGTACGGAGGGTTTGGGTTCAACCTTTTTTTTTTGAGCTGATTTGAGTCCCATTTCCCCAGTTATTTGCTGTATGGCACTAAGCAAATTACTCACTCTCTTGAAGGCTCAATTTCCCATCTACAAAATGGGAGCGAAGAAGAATCTTTTTTTCTTTCCAAGAAATGTAAATGTGGCCGGGCGCGGTGGCTCACGCCTGTTATCCCAGCATTCTGGGAGGCCGAGGCGCGCGGATCACCTGAGGTTGGGAGTTCGAGACCAGCCTAACCAACACGGAGAAATCGCGTCTCTAGTAAAAATGCAAAGAGTTAGCCGGGTGTGGTGGCGCATGTCTGTCATCCCAGCTACCCGGGAGGTTGAGGCAGGAGAACCCCTTGCACCTGGGAGGCGGAGGTTGTGATGAGTTGAAATTGTGCCAGTGCACTTCAGCCTGAGCAACAAGAGTGAAACTCTGTCTCAAAAAAAAAAAAAAAAAAAAAAAAAAAGGAAGGAAGGAAGAGGGAGAGAAAGAAAGAAAGAGAGAAAGGAAGGAAGGAAGGAAAGGGAAGTGTAAATGCGAGGACTCAGTAAGAGCATGTGCAGGCAGCTCTGAGCACCGCAGCTGGCTTGTCACTGCGACGTGGCCGTGCTCTGTGCGACATGCGGGGTGGACACGCTCCTTCCTAGATCCTCCTCCGCCTCTTCCCCAGCCCCACCCCTCACATCTCCTTGGCTAATGGGTCAAGCAGTGGTCAGTGTCTGGCCAAGAGTAGAGACTCGGCCGGGCGCGGTGGCTCACGCCTGTAATCCAAGCATTTTGGAGGCCAAGGCCGGCGGATCACCTGAGGTCAGGAGTTCGAGACCAGCCTGACCAACATGGTGAAACCCTGTCTTAAAAAAAAAAAAGAGTAGAGACTCTACCGTGCACAGACAGTGGAAATGCAGTGCCGACCTGCCCGGCTAGCCCCAGCCTCACTCAGTGTTTTTTGAGCACTTCCAGAATGGCAGGTGCTATGCTGAACGCCTGGGAAGATGGCCCCAGTGTTCCTCCGCCGAAGGGTTCCCAGTCACATCAGCGTAGCATAGGATGGATCCTGCTGTGCCAAGGCTCTCTGCAGGCTGGTGGGGACCCTGGCTGAGATGTCTGGACACCTGGATTTCAATCCAGTCTTTGCCATCCACTCCCTTTGTGGCCCACCCCACAAACTAAATAAAAATTGGATGAGTTTGGGAAGGAGACTCAAGGGGAAGCCAGACCAGAGTTGAAGAGCCGGAGGAGCCTGGAGCCTGGGCTTCCTGTGCTGTGATGTGCGCCAGAGTGGAAGCGGAAGTGGCCCTGCCAGGGGGTGTGACTGGCCTCACAGAGCTGCCAGGGCAGCAGGATGTGCCTGCATGCCCAAGACGGCTTCCCACAGCCCCAGGTGGACTGGACTCAGAAGCATGTTTCTGATGTGCCTGAGGGTGTGGCCCAGACAAGGCACAGAGGGCAGGAGGGTCAGAGGCATTCAAACCAGAGCTACATCCTGAACAGGGGCTAGGTAAAATGAGGCTGAAGGCTGCGGAGCTGCATTCCCAGGAGGTCAGGCGTTCTTAAGTCACTGGATGAGACAGGAGCGGGGCACAAGACACTGGTTACAAAGACCTCACTGATAAAACAGGATGCAGCTGGCCGGGCGCGGTGGCTCACGCCTGTAATCCCAGCACTTTGGGAGGCCGAGGCGGGTGGATCACGAGGTCAGGAGTTTGAGACCAGCCTGGCCAAGATGGTGAAACCCTGTCACTACTAAAAATACAAAAATTAGCCGGGTGCGGTGGCAGGCGCCTGTAATCCCAGCTACTCGGGAGGCTGAGGCAGGAGAAATGCTTGAACCCTGGAGGTAGAAGTTGCAGTGAGCCAAGATTGTGCCACCGCACTGTAGCCTGGGCGACAGAGCAAGATTCCATCTCAAAACAACAACAACAGAAAAAAGCAAAAAAAAAAAACCAGGCTGCAGTAAAGAAGCTGGCCCAAACAGAAATGGTGATGAACGTCACCTCCGATGCCTTCACTGCTCACTGTATCATAATTATAATGCATTAGGAGGCTGATGCCGAGACTGCGTCACTGCACTCCAGCCTGGGCAACCAAAGCGAAACTCTGCCTCAGAAAAAAACACAACCAGCAGCCCTTGGTGCTGCTCTGCCGGTAGTCACTGCTTTATTCCTTTACTTTCTCCATAAAGTTGCTTCCACTTTACGCTGCTGACTTGCTCTTTTTTCTTTCTTGAGACCATCTCACTCTATCGCCCAGGCTGGAGTGCGCTGGTATGATCTCTGTTCCTTACAACCTCCACCTCCCAGATTCAAGTGATTCTCCTACCTCAGCCTCCCGAGTAGCTGGGACTACAGGCACCACTACGCCTGGCTCATTTTTGTATTTTTCATAGAGATGGGGTTCCACCATGTTGGCCAGGCTGGTCTCAGACTCCAGACCTCAGGCGATCCACCCGTCTCAGCCTCCCAAAGTGCTGGAATTACAGGCATGAGCCACCAGGCCTGGCTGTAAGATACTCATTTTGTGGAAGATAATTCCTGGGTCCAAGCAAAGCAGGAGGTAGGTTAGAAGACCCCCACATGAAGCGAGGATCCCAAAGGGCTGCATCCTTAGTAAAGTGGGAAAAGTGTTCACAGAGACTTCTCTGTCTCTGTCTCGACTGCAGATGGAGCGCAAGAAAGAGGTTTTCCCTGGAGTCTCTGGGACAAGCCCAGTTTCAAGTGGGAACCATCTTTGTGAGGGAGGGAGGAAGGAAGAATCTGCTGGATGCCTGAAGATGAAGGGAAATAAGGAAGCACATGGTGGAAATGAAGGTTCTACAGAAGCAAAAGAAACTTTCCATTAAAGCAACTTGGTTTTGCTGTAACACAGAAGAGGACACCCTTGAGCTAAGACACTTATTGAGCTCCCTAAATCCTTACCCTTGCCTGCAAAGAATCACCTGTAATTGCTGCTCTAGAAAAATAGAAGATATTTTAAATAAACAGAAAATGGTAGGCAGTACCTACACAAACCTACTATAAACCAGAAACTGGGGATCAACATATTTCAGTGGCGAAACTTCCGTCTCCGAAATCAGTGAAGAAGCGGAGAGGAAGTGCTGCAGGGTATCTCAACCTAATGAAATGTCCCTAGACAAGCGTTTGCAGGTGCGAAAAAATTAAAACCCACTTCAAATCGGAAACAGGAATGCTCCGAAAAGAGATGAAAACATAAACGATAGAAAGATACACAATGAGAGTTTATCAAACTCAGGAAAGGAATGGAAGGAAAACACAAAGTCATCGCAGAAATGAAGAATAAATTACAAGGTGCCCATGAGAAAACAGACTGACAATATTATCGGAGAGGAATGAAACAGCTAAGAGAACAAAAATGAAATAAAGACATTAAGAAAAATTAGAGAGAAATTGGTGGATAGAGAAAGTAATCAAGATTTAAATCACTGGGATCCCTAAAGAAGGATAAAAAATTAAACAGAGCTAAAATTTAAAACTATCATGCAATAAAACTTTGTATGAATCTATGTATTCAAAGGGCTTACTCTGTTCATGGGGAAAGAGACATGGAACAGTCCATTCCAAGACTTTAGACTTCAAGAACAAAGACACACGTTCTCTAGGCTTCAAATTTTAAAAGGCCAATTCCCTTACATAGTAAAGAAGATCAGATTGGCATCAGATCTCTCAATAGCAACATATGAAGAGAGGCTACAACGAAATAACATTTTCAAGAAACTCAAGGAAAGAAAGTGTAAGCAAAGGATTTTAGGTCCAGACACAGGTAAACATACGGGCTACCCAACAGCTGTGAACATGCAAAGACTCAGAAGACTATTCTTACAAATTGTTCCTGAGAAATCCACTGGAAGAGCGCTGTTATTCTAACAATGAGGAATCCACTGGAAGAGCCTTGTTATTCTAACAGTGACTGAGGAATCCACTGGAAGAGCGCTGTTATTCTAACAATGACTGAGGAATCCACTGGAAGAGCCTTGTTATTCTAACAATGACTGAGGAATCCACTGGAAGAGCCTTGTTATTCTAACAATGACTGAGGAATCCACTGGAAGAGGCTTGTTATTCTAACAATGACTGAGGAATCCACTGGAAGAGCGTTGTTATTCTAACAATGAGGAATCCACTGGAAGAGCCTTGTTATTCTAACAATGACTGAGGAATCCACTGGAAGAGGCTTGTTATTCTAACAATGACTGAGGAATCCACTGGAAGAGCGCTGTTATTCTAACAATGAGGAATCCACTGGAAGAGCCTTGTTATTCTAACAATGACTGAGGAATCCACTGGAAGAGCATTGTTATTCTAACAATGACTGAGGAATCCACTGGAAGACCGTTGTTCTTCTAACAATGAGGAATCCACTGGAAGAGCGTTGTTATTCTAACAATGAGACTTGGGTTCTTTCCTGTCTTTCCTGGACCACTGTTGTGTGACCTTGATAAGTCTCTTTCTGCATTTGGGCTGTGACTTTGAGATCTTTGAAGGCCTTTGGCCTCAATCATGTTGGTTTTACTTGGTCTTAATAAAGATTCCGTGACTGAAGACTTGGTGAAATGAAGTAGAGAAAACAGAGTCCTGTGGTCAGATGATCTTGTATTGGAATACTTTCTCCACCCCCACCCAACCATCCACCCGTCCACTCATCCACTCGTTCACCAACCATCCACCCACCACCCACCTACCTATCCATCTGCCCAACCATCTGTCTATCCATTCATCCATCCATCCACCCATCCACTCATTCATCCACCCATCCACCCACCCACCTACCTATCCATCTGCCCAACCATCTATCCATTCATCCATCCATCCACCCATCCACTCATTCATCCACCCACCCACCCACCCACCCACTTGCCTATCCATCTGCCCAACCATCTGTCTATCCATCTATCCACCCGTCCACCCATCCACTCATTCATCCACCCATCCACCCACCCACCCACCCACCTGCCTATCCATCTGCCCAACCATCTGTCCATCCATCCACCCATCCACTCGTCCACCCACCCATCCACCCATTCATCTACCATCCACCCATCCACCCATTCATCTACCACCCACCCATCCACCCATTCATCTACCATCCACCCATTCATCTACCATCCACCCATCCACCCATCCATCCATTCACTTGTGAAGTATTTGAGAACCTCCAATATGCTAGGAACACTGCTAGGCTCTGTGGGTACAGAGGTGAGCCCAGCACATCCCAGGAGCTTATATTCTAGTGGGAGAAGTGGACATTTAACTAATAATTACACAGATGTATTATTACAGATTGTGGTAAGGTGAAGAAAGTATGCAAGATTCTTTGAGCATGAACAGAGGTTGGGTATGGGAGATGCCAGGGAAGGCTTCCCTGAGATGATATTTGGGGCTGAGCTGGGAAAGATGGGGAACTCTTCCAGGGGAAGGTGGCAGGGCATTCTGGGCAGAGGTGAAAGCGTGCACCAAACTTCCTGTGGTAAGAGGAAGCACAAATCTTTTAGGGCAATGTGGCAGGAGCCAGAGACCCAGTGAGGTGAGAGAGATGGGGCCAGGCCCCTGGCTGAGGATGGGGTCTTTCTATAATATTAGTGGCAACATTCTAAAGGGTCTGAAACGGAAAGGCATGATTTCAATTATGTATTAAAAGGATAGTTCTGATTGCACTGGGGAGAATGAGTCAGTGGAGGTGGGGTTGGGCAAGAAGGGACATGGGAAAATCAGGTATTTGCTGTGCAACCTTGGGTATGTCACTCAACTTCTCTGCACCTCAGTCTTCTCACCTGTAAAATGGGAATAACACCAGCCACTGAGTTGCTGTGAAAATAAAATGACATCAAGAATGTAAAATGGGCTGGGCGAGGTGGCTCACACCTATAATCCCAGCACTTTGGGAGGCCAAAATGGGCAGATCACTTGAGGTCAGAAGTTTGAGACCAGCCTGGCCAATATGGCGAAACCCTGTCTCTACTAAAAATATAAAAAATTAGCCAGGTGTGGTGGTGTGCGCCTGTAATCCCAGCTCCTTTGGAGGCTGAGGAAGGAGAATCGCTTGAACCTGGGAGGCAGAGGTTGCAGTGAGCCAAGATTGCGCCACCACACTCCAGCCTGGGTGACAGAGTGCGACTCCACCTTAAAAAAAAGAACGTAAAATGCCTGGCGCAGAAGAGGAAGTTCAGCAACTGAGGCTCCATTTTGCTATTACCTTAGAAAAGGTGAAGTCTCTGAAAAGAGTTTCCTGTGTCTTCTTTTCCTCTCTTCTCTCCCCCTCTTTGGGCTTTCCACTCCCCTCCCAACTTTACCAATGTCCGTGATGGAAACTGAATGGAACTTGAGTTTTAGTACAGCAAAGTCATGCTTTGGAAGATAGTGTAAGGCCCATTATTATTGAATAGGAGAGGGTCCCTGGGATCAATTTCTCCCTCTCTTTTCTTACCCCGGCAACATTTTTGAGGCTGTAGCTCACAGCACTCCAGATCTCTGAGACGAGTAAGAGTAAAAACTTTCCTTGCAGGACTGTCATTTCCAAGGGAAGCACAACATGTTCCTATCTCTCTTGCTTTCTTTTTTTCTACCTTCCCTCCCCTTCCTTCCTCTCTCTTCTTCTCCCCTTCCCTTCCCACTTTTTTCTGTTGTTGTTTACTTTAAGTTCTGGGGTATATGTGCAGAACATGCAGGTTTGTTACATAAGTATACGTGTGCTGTGGTGGTTTGCTGCACCTATCAACCCGTCATCTAGGTTTTAAGACCTGCATGCATTAGATATTTGTCCGAATGCTCTCCTTCCCCTTGCCCCCCATCCCCTAACAGGCCCCAGTGTGTGATGTTCCCCTCCCTGTGTCCATGTGTTCAGCTCCCACTTATGAGTAAGAACATGTGGTGTTTGGTTTTCTGTTCCTGTGTTAGTTTGCTGAGAATTACGGCTTCCAGCTTCATTCATGTCCCAGCAAAAAAACATGAACTCATTCTTTTTCATGGCTGCCTAGTATTCCATGGTGTAAATGTGCCACATTTTCTTTATCCAGTCTATCATTGATGGGCATTTGGGTTGGTTCCAAGTCTTTGCTATTGTAAATAGTGCTGTAATAAACATATGTGTGCATGTGTCTTTATAGCAGAATGATTTATAATCCTTTGGGTATATACCCAGTCATGAGATTGCTGGGTCAAATGGTATTTCTAGTTCTAGATCCTTGAGGAATTGCCACACTGTCTTCCACAATGGCTAAACTAATTTACACTCCCACCAACAGTGTGAAAGTGTTTCTATTTCTCCACATCCTCTCCAGCAGCTGTTGTTTCCTGATTTTTTAATGATCGCCATTCTAACTGGCGTGAGATGGTGGTTTTGATTTGCATTTCTCTAATGACCAGTGATGAGGAGCTTTTTTCATAGGTTCGTTGGCAGCATACATGTCTTCTTTCGAGAGGTGTCTGTTCATATCCTCCACCCACTTTTTGATGGGGTTGTTTTTTTCTTGTAAATTTGTTTAAGTTCCCTGTAGATTCTGAATATTAGACCTTTGTCTGATGGGTAGATTGCAAAAAATTTTCTCCCATTCTATAGGTTGCCTGTTCACTCTGATGATAGTTTCTTTTGCTGTGGAGAATCTCTTTAGTTTAATTGGATCCCATTTGCCAATTTTGGCTTTTGTTGCAATTGCTTTTAGTGTTTCAGTCATGAAGGCTTTGCCTATGCCTATGCTCTGAATGGTATTGTCTAGGTTTTCTTCTAGAGCTTTCATGGTTTAGGGTTTTACATTTAAGTCTTTAATCCATCTTGAGTTGATTTTTATATAAGGTGTACGGAAGTTTTCTGCAAATGGCTAGCTAGTTTTCCTAGCACCATTTTTGTTTTGTTTTGTTTTTTGAGATGGAATCTCGCTCTGCTGCCCAGGTTGGAGTGCAGTGGTGTGATCGCAGTTCCCTGCAACCTTTGCCTCCTGGCTTCAAGCAATTCTCCTGCCTCAGCCTCCTGAGAACCTGGGATTACAGGCACGCACCAGCACACCTGGCTAATTTTTGTATTTTTAGTAGAGATGGGGTTTCACCATGTTGATCAGGCTGGTCTCGAACTCCTGATCTTGTGATCTGCCTGCCTCAGCCTCCGAAAGTGCTGGGATTACAGGCGTGAGTCCCCACACCCAGCCCCCAGCACCATTTATTAAATAGGGAGTCCTTTCCCATTGCTTGTTTTTGTCAGGTTTGGCGAAGATCAGATGGTTGTAGACCCTTCCCACTTTTCATGTTGCTTCAAGGAACATAAACCACAGGTTGAGAATTCCTAATCTGAAGTCCCAAATCCGAAATGTGCCAAAATCCAGAACTTTTAGAGCACCCACATGATGCCACAAGTGGAAAATTCCACACCGGACCTCGTGTGGGGCGTTACAGGCACACAACACACAGTTTACTCAGCGTCCCCAGTTGCTTACTGGCAGCAAATGAATTCAAAGAATGATGGTGGTGCCATGCAGCCTCAGACCGTCGACATGGGTGGCTGACATCATGAGAGCTTTGCTCTCTGAGGACTTGACGTATACAAACTCTGTTTTATTTGCAAAATTATTTAAAATCTTGTATAAAATTGCATTCAGGCTGTGCGTATAAGGCGTATATGAGACATACATGAATCTCGTATTTAGATGTGGGTCCCATCCCCGAGATTTCTCATTATGTGTATGCAAATATTCCAAAATCCCCCAAAAATCCCAAATCTGAAACACTTCTGTTCCCAAACAATTCAGATGAAAAAAGAAAATATTCAACCTGTAGTTTGAACCTACAGCTCATGGAGCCCTGAGACAGTTAGAACCTAGCTTTGTAAACGCCCCTCCACCTTGTAACACAGTAGGAGAATGACAATGGGAACAACCACTCATTGTATGCACATGGCCTGCAAAGGCTGGGCTCAGAGTCTGGCATGGTGATGCTTTTATTTATTTATTAATTATTTTTATAGGTATGATGATGCTTTTTAGTTTTTGTTTGTTTGTTTGTTTGTTTTTTGTTAAGAAGGGGGTTTCACCATGTTGGTCAGGCTGGTCTTGAACTCCCAACCTCAGGTGATCCGCCCGCCTTGGCCTCCAAAGTGCTTGGATTACAGGCGTGAGCCACCGCACCCGGCCAATGATGCTTTTTAAATTGAGGTTTAGGCTTACTGTACATATGGTAAAGCACACACACGCTCTAATCTTATGTATACAGCTCAATGACATTTGCATATGTAACTGCCACCCTAATAAAAATCTAGAACATTCCCAGCACTCTAGTAAGTTTCCTTGTGTCTTCCTCCCCGTCAGTAGCAGCCCTACCCTCAGAAGTCACAGTTACTCTAACTTCTGTCATCACTGACTAGTGTTGCCTGTTCTTGACTTTCGCACACAGGGAATCTGCAGTAGGTGCTCTTACTAAATCTGACGTCTGCGAGATCCAGTCGTAGGTTGCACGTAGTTGTACACTGCGTATTTTCACTGCTGTATAGCACTCCACTGTATGAATACACCATAGCTGACTTTTCCGTTATCTTGCTGATGGACGTTTAGGTTGTTTCCAGGTTGGGGCTGCTGGGAGCAGTGTTGTTCTGAACATTCTTCAGCACAAGTCCTTAGGTGCACTAATTTCTCTTGGCCATCAGCCTAGGAGTGGAATTGCCGGGCCCTAGCTTATGTACATGTCCAGCTTTCATAGAACTGCCAAACAGTTTCCAAAGTGGTTGAACCATATTGCATTCCCACTGGCAGCTGCATGATAGAAATCAAATTCAAACTAACTCAGTAAAAAGGCTATAGGCTCACACAACCAAACCGTGGGGCAAAGGAGGGTGCAGCTGCCTTGAGGCAGAGGAGAACCGCCAGGTTCTCTTTGCTTCTCTCTGCATGTCAGCACCATTCTCTCTGGATAAAGACTGCCTTCCTCTATGTGCCAGCCTGGCTTCGCATGTCCCAGCTTTACTTTCGCAGAGAGAAATCCCCTCTTCCCTTAATTTCAGTTCAGAATGTTCCAAGGAAGGTCACTGACTGATCTAACCTGGATTTTGTGCCAACCCTTGAGGGCCTGTGATTGGCAGCACCTATTAGGGTTGGAGGAGGGAATGAACAATTCCCCCAAAGACAGGAGGTGCTGTCCCCAGACTGCCAGGGGGTTGTCTACAGCTCTGCCACAGAGGCAGCACGGTTCGGTGGAGAGAACAGAGCAGCAGAGTCAGCGGTCTGAACTCCATCCTCAGCTCTTCCACGTCCTCCTCCTCGCTGTGTGACCCTGAGCAAGTCGCCTCATCTTTCCGTTTTCTAATGGATGAAATGGGACAGATGCCTGCCTCACAAGGTTCTTGTGAGTATTGAATAAGTCCTAATAGTTGGAAGCCTCTTGCCCATGATAGATGCTTAGTAAATGTCCTTTCTGTCCCTGCCCTATCAGAGCAGGAGTTCCTGCAGCGTTGGGATGTGAATCTTCCCTCCTTAGGATTCCTAGGACTGTGTTCTGTGGCTACGAACTGCTTCTTCTTGTGGCTGGTTGAGGAAATCATGACTGAGGGAGGAGGTCACCACTCGGGATGGAACACGTGCCTCCTGGTGGCTTCACTGGATTGTGGGAAAGGAGAGATTTGGAGGCTGAGTGAGTTAGGAATTGTGTTCGGAGTGATTCCCCAAACAGCAACTTACACAAACGAAGGGTCTTTTCCTTTCTTTGAGTAAAAGGAATATGGTGGTAGGCAACTCAGTGGGTTGTCAGTGCCGTCACAGTCCCAGAATCCTTCCTGCCACTCGTGGTCCCAGGTTGGCTGCTCTGTGTCTCATACAGCACCCACAATCCTGGAGCAGGGAGGCTCCAAAAGCATGTGTTGGCTGAGCTTGTCCCCTATTTTCCTCTTTTTCTTTTTTTTTTAAGACGGGGTCTCACTATGTTGCCCAGGCTGGAGTGCAGTGGCTATTCACAGGTGCGATCCCACTACTGATCAGCATGGGAGTTTTGACCTGCTCCATCTCTGACCTGGGCCGGTTCACCTCTCCTTAGGCAACCTGGTGGTCCCCTGCTCCTGGGAGGTCACCATATTGATGCCGAACTTAGTGTGGACACCCGATCGGCATAGCACACTACAGCCCAGAACTCCTGGGCTCAAGCGATCCTCCCACCTCAGCCTCCTGAGTAGCTGGGACTACAGGCAAGTGCCACCGCACCTGGCGCTTGTCCCCTTTCAAGGGACTTTCCTAGAAGTCTCACCCAAAAATCTCCCCTCCTCATTGACTGTGCCACCTCTGTGAGGGCTACAAAGGAGACGAAGAAATGTTCCACAAGGGTGCCACAAATATAGCTGTTATAGTCCTGAGACGATGCCGAGACCTCATTGGCAGAGGCTGGCTGTTTCCCCTTAGTTATTCTGGGAATGTTGTCTCAGGGTGGGGAATAACTGATCACTATGGAAGACACGTTTTCCCTTCCAGGATGTCCACCTAAGTGGATGTAGAGAGCTGGCTCCAGTAACCTACCTTAGGGCATCAATGTCAGACAGGCAATCAGCAGAGAGAAGAGCTGCCTGGAAGAGGAGGAGTCATTGAGTCCAGGCAGCAGCTGTGTGCAGACTGGACCTGGGCCACCAGTCAGTGCCCACTGAGGCCATCACCATAGCCTCTCCTAAAGAAAATGCCCATGTGCTCCAGGCTGCCGTGTTTTGTCCCAAGTGGGCCTGCTCCATCCTTTGCCCCCTTGTTCTCAGCTGATTGGACAAAAGGCTGACATTCAACCCACAGACAGCCAGTCCACAGGCCGGCCAGCCACTTGGCTCAAGAACTCATCTAGGCTGTTCAGATTGCTGGGTTCAGGAACTTGACCTACCTGGAAAGAACTAGCAGGTGGGAGCAGAAGAAAAAGGATGTTGACAACAGGGAATGTTCCGTGGCTGGGCATGTGGACCTGTCCTAGATCCCTCGTGGTCTTTCAGCATCCTATCCAATGAGGGATCTAGCTCAGATCTCTGTAACTTCCCTCCCAGCTCCCGGTGATCTTCCCCACAGCAAATTCCCACAACTTGAGCTAAGTTGGGAGGAGGGCTTCTGCTCCATGTGACCAAACACGCCAGCCCTCAGCTGTTTTACATCAAGGTCATCAGGTGCTTCAAATAGAAAAATCAGTTGGTTCCAATGATGAAATTAAAATCCAGCTTTGGGAAATTCACTCCAGTGAGGGGAAACATCTGACGTTATTGAGAATATTCTTGTAAATTCCATTTAAAAGTTCAACATTGAAGACAAAAGTATTTGTGTTTGTAAATATGGATATACATTTCAGTAGAACATAGCAACAAAACAATACTCACGTCCAATTAGAAAAATCCACAGTAGAAATGAAGTTGAAATTGGTGGTGGTGCACATGTAATTGAAAACTAGAATAAAACAAGCTGTTATGGGGTATCAGTTGAAGTAGAAACTGTAGTTGTCTATAAATTTATAGACATATATATATACAAATGCATACACAAAGGAGTAATTACACGACAATATTTTTTAGGCAAAGGTGATGGCGAATATAAAACATATTTCAGCACAACGGCAGGGCTGGGTCTAGGCACCTGCCTCAGGTACAGATTTTAAGAGGGAACAAAAAAACACAGTAATCAAGACAACCAATATTTCTAAACAGTATTTTAAAAATCAAAGTTAATGCAAAAATGCATGATGAACAAAATATCAAAATTTTAAATAAAGGGAAGATCAGTGTAATTGATTTTTCTTTTGCCTCAGGCTCCAACATGGCTTGCCCTAACACTGCTCAGCAGCATGTTTTCTGTTTTTGATGTCTGTCGTCAGCTGAATTTTTTACAGGTTTGAATCTTTGAAGAATTGCCTTGTAGATCTTTTGAAGCGTGCACAATGGATCTGAACGTTTTGTAAATGAGTCCTCTAAATTTTGTTCGAAAGCCATTGAAAGCTTTTAATCAGAGTGTTCAACAAGTGTGCCGAAACAAATTTTAACTTTTGAAACTTATATCAGATGTCAGTTATTGAAAACAAGGTGGTTGTTTTTTTAGACCCAGTCTTGCTCTGTTGCCCAGGCTGGAGTACAGTGGTGTGATCTCGGCTCACTGCAACCTCCACCTCCCGGGTTTCAGCGATTCTCCTGCCTCAGCTTCCCAAGTAGCTGGGATTACAGGCGCCCACCACCACGCACGGCTGATTTTTTGTGTGGAATGAGGTTTCATCCTTTTGGCTAGGCTGGTCTCAAACTCCTGACCTCAAGTGATCCACCCACCTCGGCCTCCCAAAGTGCTGGGATTACAGGCCTGAGCCACCACACCTGGCCGAAAACAGAATTTTTAGCAAATTTCATTTCTTCCACACTGGAAACCAATTATTTTTATGTCTCAAAAGTAAAAGAAGAGCTGAACAAGTTAAGTAATGACAGTTCAAATGGTAAGCAAAATTTAATTTAGATATTTTATAATTTTTATTTGGAATGTCTTGACTTGCAGGAAGAATATTTTGAAGGTGCTCCTATTTTTAATTGGGAAAATTTGTATTTTGTAGTTGGATTAAATGGAAGACAGACAGTTTATGGTTTTGTATCATCTATAATAGGCAAAATATTAAACAGAATGACAAAGTCAATTTATGTGACGAATTTTAACTTCTCATAATATTTGCTAAAGAAAGATATTATAGCCGGGCATGGTGGCTTATGCCTGTAATCCCATTGTTTGGGGACGCTGATGGAGGAGGGTCAGTTGAGCCCAGGATTTCAAGGTGTACTGAGCTGTGACCTGACCACCACACTCCAGCCTGGACAACAGAGTGAGATCCCAACTCTAAAAAAATTCTTTTTAAAAAAGTTTAAGGTATTATAAACTGTGGCAAAAAGACACTCCCTTTGAAAATATTTGGGCTGAAATAATTAACTTGTTTCTATCTAAAGAAATTAGAATTGAGAATATCCTCCATTGAGTAGATTTTTCTCTGAATTTATCAGGTATCTTTGTAGAGAAACTGTATTCTCTTTAAAAATATTATGATTTATAGAGGAGTCCATGGTGGATGTCAACAGTTTCCATTTCATTAATCATAAAAAGTAACTTAGAGCTGGTTACAGGCAATTATTTGTGGGGAGTTTTTAAAAAAGATCATATTTTTTAAAACACACATTTTTTAGAAAAATACCTGTGACACAGTATTAGACCCATATGGCTAAGAAATTGATAAAATACTTGAATATGTTCCAAAATTTTTCTTTTATGCTATTTTTAATGATTGGATTATAAATATAAAAAATTTTAAAAATATATATACATAGATATTTTTAAATAAGCTTCTAATTTTAAAATAGTTTTGTATTTCCAGAGAAATTGTGAAGATTACAGAAAGCTTTTATATACTCCACACCTAACTTCCCCTATAAATAGCATCTTACATGTGAGGTACACTTGTTATCGTTAATGAACAAATATGGATACATTCTAATTAATTAGAGCCCATCCTTTTATTCAGAGTTCCTTAGTTTCAGCCTAATGTTGTTTTTTTCTGGGCTCCCATCCAGCATGTCCCGTTGTGTTTAGTTACCATGTTTCCTTAGGCCTGATCACCTGGCCAAGGTAGTGTCTGTTGGGTTTCTCCACTGTAAAGTTACTCTTCTTCTTCCCATACTGTAGTCTTTGGAAAGAAGTCGCTGTTCACATTCCACAGTTAAGGAGTAGAGAGTTATGCTGCCTTCCGAGGGTGGAGTATCTACAGAAATGATCTGAAATTCTCCTGCACTGAACATTTATCTCTTCTCCCTCATTTATTCATGTGTTCAGTCATGAATTTGGTGCACTGTGGACTTGTGGGTATTTAGCTTTCACTTTGGGGTGTAATTCAGCACTTCCTTATTTTGTGACTTAACTTGCTCCAGCTTTGGCCACTGGGAACTCTTCCATTGGCTCCTGTGTCTCTGACACATCTCCTCATTGTGGTTTTTTGTTTATTTGTTATTTAGCATTTCCTTGTTTTCTGGCATTACAAGATGCTCAGGCTTCTCTAGTATATTTTCTGCTCCAGTCCTAGAATCAGCCATTTCTCCAAGCAACCCTGGTCCCTTTCACTGGAGAACGGGGTAGAAACCTAGATCTGGGAGCTGGTGGGGAGTCGTTGCTTCTAGACCCTCTCAAAGGTTGTGTTGCTTCTAGGCTCTGTAAGCTGGCAGGGCAAGGAAGCTTGGGTGTGTGTATTAACCCATCTATGTACACTCAGTTATAAATATTTCTACATGGCAGCATCTATACCTATAGTAAGCTAAACGTGGGTTCATACTGACGTGCTCAGCTCTAATTCATTACCACGTAGATCATTCTAGCCCCCACGCCTGCTTATCTGTAACCCCCAACTCCAACAGTGAAAACCTGGCTCCCACCATCCACCATCCATTTACTTAATTGTTCAGTTTCAGTGTTACATTAGTGGTTTCAGGATTGCTCATCTGTACCCCCATGGGAAACCACTTTATCAGCTAACGTACTGTGCTTATGTGCAGGTCCATTTGCCTTTGGTCGTATAGACGCCATTCATTCCCAAAGTGACTTAGGTCAGCACCTCTTTCCCCATTCCCTTCAGTGAGGCTGTTTCGTACGTACAGACAGCTTCTTTCATCACAATCTGCACCCCATCTTCAGATTTTCCCAACCTCCTAAAGTGTGATGTTCAAATTTTGTATACAGGGAGAACCACACTTTGTGCTGTAAAGTTCTATGGGTTTTGACAAATGCTCAGTGTCATGTATCCAGCATTGCAATATTACAGGATAGATTTAGTGCCCCAAACAATCCATCCCCTGTGCTTCATTCATTCAACACCTCCCAACACAAACGTCTGGTGACCTTTCTCTTTAGTTTTGCCTTTTCTAGAATGTTACATAAATGAAATCATACACTATCTAGCCTTTCTAGGTTGACTTCTTTCACTTAGCAGTATGCATTTGATACTATATTACACGGATGGATGGAGGTACCACAGTTTGTGTATCCGTGAACTCACTGGAAGACATCTTGTTTGCATGCCGTTTTTGGTGATTGTGAGTAAAGTTGCTATAAACATTCACGTGTAGGTTTTTGTGTAGATGTACATTTTTAAAATCAGTTGGATACATGCCCAGGACCATAATTTCTGGATCATATAGTAAAACTCTGCTTAGCTTTGTAAGAAACTGCCAAAATATCTTCTAAAGTGGGTATACTATTTTGCATTCGTACTAGTAATGAGTGGGAGTTCCCACTGCTATGTGTCCTCTTCAGCAATTGATGTTGTCGGTGTTTTCGATTTTAGCCAGTCTAGCAGGTGTGTGGTAGCATCTAACTGTTGTTTTAATTTGCATTTCCCTAATAATAAGCTATGTGAAGCATCTTTTTATAGGCTTATTTGCCATCCTTAGAGCTTCATTGGTGAGATGTCCAGATCTTTTACCCGTTTTTTGATTGTTTGTTTTCTTATTGTTCAGTTTTAAGAGTTCTTTGTGTATTTTAGATACAGGTTCTTTATCATGTATGTGTTTTGGAAACATTGTCTCCCTGTCTGTAGCTTTTCATTTTATTCCCTTAACAGTGTGTTTCTCGGAGATACGTTATATTTTTTAGAAACAGTTTTACTTTTAAAAATAGCTCTTGAATAGAAATATTTTATAGATCTACGAATACAGAAATAATATCAATCAATAGCAAATAGTTCAGGTCAGGCATGGTGGCTCACGTCTGTAATCCCAGCACTTTGGGAGGCCAAGGGAGGAGGATTGCTTGAGGCTAGGAGTTCGAGACCAGCCTGGCAACATTGTGAGACCCCGTATCTATTTAAAAATAGTAAATATTTCAATATGTTACATAATTTAAGTTACTTTTAGCATCCTCTTTCACTCTTCAGAGTACCTGGTTTTGGACAATAAATGATCACTAAACTCCGGAGGCAGTGGCCAGGAGTGGGGTCTAGCCTGGGTACTTCCCGTCACCCCGTGGAGATGGCAGGCGGTGGGGAGTTCTGGGTGCCAGATGTCCTGCTGCGGGTTCTCAGTGGCCTGCTCAGCAGCTGCTGCCCTTCTGAATAACGTGAGGCCTCTGTTTGCTCTGCTCCCTCCATTGGTTCCCAGGCGGACAGGTGGCAGGCCACCATCACCAGCCTAACCTCTTGGGCAGGCCTCCCTCTTCAGCTTACTGCTCTTCCTGGTAAAGCTCAAACCACTGAGGATGCAGGGCCTTGGCTCTAGTTAAACAGATGGCTCATTCACAGACCCTTCCTTCCTATAGGACTTTTCCCCGCTGGATACCTCACGGGATCTTAACCTCGCGTGTTAAGACCAATTGCTACCTGCCCTTGGTACTTCTCGTTTGAATCCCTGCCATTCTACTGCAAACAACTATGATTCTGCTGGAGGATATTTTTTTTAGCCTGTCCTGAGGGTGGAGGAAAGGGCTGGGGAGTTCATGATCCTGAGAACAGCTGTCAATCAATAACGGGAGATATGGATGAAGATGAAAGATAAAGATAAAGGATAAAGCGTTCCTTCCTCTTCACTTCTCAGGTGGGCCAACTTTCAGACAGCTCTGCCTGGCACTGCCCCTTCCAGCTGTGGGACTGGTGTGACGTTGGGTAAGTGACAGGGAGCCTATACCGGCTCTCCTACAGTTGCCAAGTGGGATGAGTGTGGCTGCCCACAGCAGTGACCAGCTTATTAATGTGTAGGTACTGATGTCCTTCCTTCCCTCTCTCTCAGCTTCAGTTTCCTTCCAGTGCTTCCTGGGATCACCTCCCAAGTCCATTGCCTGCACTCAAATTCTTTTCTCAATATCTGCTTGTCTCAAAGAGGTGAAACAGTGAGCCAAGGTCACTTTGCAGCCAGTGCTAGAACTAGACTTGAGGTCTTTTGCTCCCAAACTGCTGCAGTTTTATATCCTAAAGTGAGCAAGCGGCTCCTGCTCCATCCCAGCTCCTAAGAGAGACCTGAAGCTCATTCTGCCGATGCCTCAGGGGTCAGGAATAAGCAAAATGAGACTGGCCACAGAGGACTTTGTACTCAAATGGGGGATTGGACTTTGCCTGAAGCAGAGATCTTGAGCCTTTGGGAAGAGAGCATGCAGGTACTGAAAGGGGGTGCAGCTGATGCAGCGTAAGAGTTCTGTGAAGGCTCATGTCTTACCTTAAATATGGTGCAAAGTTTGCATGACGCTCTCCAATATGTCAGAGTTTAAAAATATGAAAATTATGCTTGAAATGACCTACTAGCAAGTCAGTGTGGGCTCCAGGAGGAGGGGCTCTTGGGCAGGAGAGGATGGAGTGAAGGGCAATGCAGGTGGCTGAGGCCATGCTATTTTTGTTTTTAATGGAGTCTCTCTCTATTGCCCAGGCTGGAGTGAAATGGTGTGATCTCAGCTCACTGTAACCTCCACCTCCCAGGTTTGAGCGATTCTCCTGCCTCAGCCTCCTGAGTAGCTGGGATTACGGGCACACACCACCATGCCCTGCTAATTTTTGTGTTTTCAGTAGAGATGAAGTTTCACCATGCTGGCCAGGCTGGTCTCCAACTCCTGACCTCATGATCCGCCTGCCTCAGCCTCCCAAAGTGCTGGGATTACAGGTGTGAACCACCATGCCCGGCCTGAGGCCATGCTATTTTTTAGCACACCTCCTTGTTCTGCATTAAACTTTCGTGGGTGAGTTCTCTGTGTCATTAAAAGCCCTGCAAAAAACATTATTGCTGTGGCTGTGTAATTGTCCACCCAGCATCTGTTTCACAATTTGCTGACTCGTTCTCTTATTACTGAATATGTGGTTAAATCCCAATGGCAAACACGCTGTGATGAACATCTTGGTATGTAGGACTTGACATAGGTTCCCATGACTTTCCTTGGGTGGATTTTAGGAGAGTACGATGCTCCGAAGTGTGGGCCCTGGAGCCAGGCTCCTAAGCTCTGCCCGGCACTGTCCCTTCCAGCGATGGGACTGATGTGTTGGGTAAGTGACAAGGGGCCATGCCTCAATTTCTCATGGTATATGTGTAAGGGTTATTGCCAAGTTTAAAATGAGGAAACTGAGACCAGTATAACAAAATGAAAAAAACTATTTATTTAGGTATCAGATGAGGTTCTATGGTCCGGGAGGGGGCCAGAGAAGTCGTGCCTAACTTTTTAGGGCAAGGGGTTTTATAGGGAGTGAAGGCGTTTAATTGAGAACTGAGGAGACAAAGCATAAGGCACTTGATTGGATATTAGAACACAGGACGCGGAGGAGGCAAGCTGCTACTAGTGGGCAGGCGGGATTCTTGGTGAGTGGGCCGCCGTGGGGAAAAATGACCTTGACGGGGCAAAGTGCTTATTGGGCAAGGGAGTGCTATCAGGCAAGAAAGTGCTATTGGGCAAGGTTTGTGGGGGCTTTTCGAAAATTTTTGGGCGGGGGTTTCCAGTGGCGGGCTAGGGGTCAAGTGCGGAGTTTGCTTAAGGGGTGGGTGTTGGGGAGGCTATGTGGAGGAGTTAAATGTTGATCACGGAGTGGCGACGTAATTCTAGACGCTGGGAGGAATGGGCGTGTCCGAGCTCCCAGCGAGGCAACCGGCCTTACAGCAATGGGAAAAGCCCAGCTGGGATCCCTGGGCACCCGGGAGAGGGGTTCCAATGAAGGGAACTTGGGTGGAAACGGGAGAAGGGTGGGGAGGGCAAGGTGGGAAGGGCCTGCCTCCCTTGGTTCCTCCTAACTTCTCTTTCACTTCTACACACGTTGACACTCTGTCAGGGGCAGAGGTGTTTGTTACCAGAAAGGGGTCCAGATCCAGACCCTGAGAGAGTTATTGGATCTCATGCAAGAAAGAATTCACACCGGCCAGGTGTGGTGGCTCACGCCTGTAATCCCAGCACTTCGAGGAGCTCAGGGAGGCAGATCACCTGAGGTCAGAAGTTCAAGACCAGCCTGGCCAACATGGCGAAACCCTGTCTCTACTAAAAATACAAAACTTAGCCGGGCGTGGTGGCGGATGCCTGTAATCCCAGCTACTCAGGAGGCTGAGGCAGGAATAATGGCTTGACACCAGGAGGTGGAGGTTGCAGTGAGTCTAGATTGCGCCATTGCACTCCAGCCTGGGCAACGTAGCAAGACTCTGTCTCAAAAAAAAAAAAAAGGAATTCAGGCCGAATCTGTAGGGTGAAGTGAAAGCAAGTTCATTAGAGAACCAGGGGAACAAAAGAATGGCTACTCCATAGGCAGAACAGGGCTTGGGCTGCTTGGCTGAGTACACTTATAGCTGTTTCTCGATTATATGCTAAAAAAGGGGCGGATTATTCATGAGTTTTCCAGGAAAGGGGTGGGGATTTCCCAGAACTGACGGTCCTCCCGCATTAGACCATACAGGGTAACTTCTCGCGTTGCCATAACATTTGTAAACTGTCATGGTGCTGATGGAGGTGTCTTTGAGCATGCTCATGAATTAGAATTAACATACAGTGAGTAATGAGGATGGCCAGAGGTCACTTGCATTGCGTCTTGGTTTTGGTGGGTTTTGGCTGGCTTTACCACATCCTGTTTTATCAGCAGGGTCTTTGTGACCTGTATCTTGTGCTGACCTCCTGTCTCATCCTGTGACTAAGAATGCCTGTTCTACCAGGAAAGCAGCCCAGTAGGTCTCAGCCTCATTTTACCCAGGCGCTATTCAAGATGGAGTCAGTCTGGTTCAAACACCTCTGACAGAGGGGTCAGAAACATCACTTGCTTCAACTTTCTGCCTTTATAGATGAGGAAACTGAAGCGCATAGTGACCCAGCCAAGGTCACGTGGAGCCAGCAGGAAACCCTGCATGTTGACATTACACCAAGTCCCCTGTCACCCTGCAGCCAGGGGCCACAGCCCAGTCTCATGCCTGTGCCCTGCCTAGACATCTCAGTGTCCCTTCCCTAGGATACAGCTTCACACGAAAGCCCCTCCTGATCTGGCTGGAAAACCTGCAGCCCCTGTCAGAACAGCACCCTTGGCACAGGGGATCGGAGGAGTTCTCCAAATGCAGAGCTCGCTGCTTATGGAAGGGAGGCCGCCTTGTTGAGGACTGTCTGCAAAGGGGAATTTGAGTAGAGCAGACACACCTGCTACTCACTTCGGGGAGCCCAGGGAATCTCTCGAGCCCCAGCAGATGCGGCCTGTGCCTGCTGCTATCATCACAGAGAAGCTGAGGCCGGCCCCCTTTCTCACTGACAGTGCACACGAGAAACTCACACCCCCCTCAGCCTGCTTCTAGCCCTTAGCCTTTTACTGTCCCTTATCTTGCTTGCCTCTCACTACGGCCCCAGGGGGACGGTGATCGCCTCTGCATTTTACAGATGAGGAAGCTGAGCCTGGAACACATCACACAGGCTGTCCAATATGGCAGACACCGTTGATGATCACCCACTTTCTGGGGGCCCTCTCTTCCCAAGCGCACGAGCGACTTCCCCCTGCGAGGAGCTGCAGCTCCGCCCGTGGGCTCTCTCTGGCCATAGGAACGTGCTCCGGCCAAGTTGACATCCCTGGAAGCACCCCCACCCCACAATTAGTGAAGGTTGGAAGTTGGGGGTAAATATCCAAGCTTATCACACCCTTAGGTGGTGGGCGGGGTGGGGGAAAGCTCTGAGGTGCGTCCTACAGCATCTCCCAGCAGTGCCCTGTGGGACTGGGCTCCAGGACTTCCGAGTTTCCAACTCAGAGCTGATCCCAATGCAGACGCTCTTGGAACATGGGAAAAGAGTTTATGAACTACTAAGTGGAAAACACAGAGCCTTCAATTGTTTGCATTGTATAACCTCAGCTATGTAAAAATGTGTCTAGCTTGTGGGTAAAGGTGAGAAGAAGAGGAGGTACACTGCTGGGTGGTATGTTGGGTTTGGGTGGTGGGATTTGGGGTGAGCATCTTCCCCCTCCCTGATGAGAGTTCTAGAATCAGACTGGCCTGGGCTGGAATCATGCCTCCACCATTCATTCTAGACTACTGGTCATATTGAGAGACAGACCATGTCACAGCGTGCAGAGGAAGGAGCGGCACTCTGGACAGCAGGTCTGACTGACTCCTCCAGCCCTCTTTGAGCACCAGCTAGCTCAGGGCCTCTGCTCACCCCTCTATTCCGGGTGCTCCTTGAATCAGCACCTGGTTCCTGGAGTAGCGGCCTCAGTGGAGGGCTGGTGGATCACCTGAGGTCAGAAGTTCGAGACCAGCCTGGCCAACATGGTGAAACCCCGTCTCTACTAAAAATACAAAATTATCTAGGCATGGTGGCATGCATTTGTGGTCCCAGCTACCCAGGAGGCTGAGGCAGGGTAATTGCTTAAATCCAGGAGGTGGAGGTTGCAGTGAGCCGAGATTGAGTCATTGCACTCCAGCCTGGGTGACAAGAGTGACACTCTGTCTTAAACAAAAAAAAAGCAGTGAGGTAAAGTTTAAAGTCTCAGCAGCGCTTGTATGGGAGATGAACGAGCCAGACACAGTGTGCCAGTGCCTGTCTCCTCAGTCTTCCGAAGCAAGCAGGGTGCTGCCCTGCCTCCATGCATGCGTGCATAACACCCCTGGGGGCACACGCGTGTGTCCACAGACATGCATGCATGTGCACACCTGTATCACCATCAGGTGGACACACAGTGCCTGACACACACAGTACACTGTGTGCCACACCCACAGGCACACACATGACACAAAACAACTGGTGCTGGGTGCAGGGGCTTGGGAGCCAGGCGGCCTGGGTTTGCATCCCAGCTCTGCAACCTACTGGGTAAGTTACATAATTTTCCTGGCCCTGATTTCTCATCTGCTAAATGGGGGCTAAGAGATCCTTCCCCGGATGCTAGTGGGGGGTTGAGTGAGCTCACCCATGTGTAACGCCTGGCACGGGGGCTGGCACACATAGCCTCCTTCAGTGTTGGGTATCGCCGCTTCTCATCACTGGTAGAAAGGACACACATCACCCAGCACAGCTCGAGAGGCTCCTCCTCCACCAACTCTTTCATCTCTAACTCCCAACACCTTCGTAACTGCCTGAGGGGTGAGGGCCTTAGGGCTATCCGAGCCGTGTTGACCGCTGACTTATACATTGTGCACTGCGAGTAGTTCACTTGTCACTTTGCTGACGGCGTATCTATCATTTTAGGGGTTCAACAAAAACTTCCACTTTAAAATCCAGCAGAGACAGGAGAAAGAAGCAGGGATGAGAGATGAAGGGGAAGTGTGGGGTGCGACCGCTTTCCGGCTCCAGCCCTTCATGAGGCCAGCTGCATGTTAAACCATGCTCATGGCCTTCCAGCAAACTCCTCTTTTCAATTAAGGAATATTAGCTGGGGCCAGGTGAGGTGGCTCACGCCTGTAATCCCAGCACTTTGGGAGATGAAGCGGGCGGATCAGTGGAGGTCAGGAGTTCAAGACCAGCCTGACCTACATAGAGAAACTCCATCTCTATTAAATACAAAAAATTAGCAGAGGGTGGTGGTGCATGCCTGTAATCCCAGCTATTTGGGAGGCCGAGGCAGGACAATTACTTGAACCCCGGAGGCGGAGGTTGTGGTGAGCCGAGATGGTGCCATTGCACTCCAGACTGGGCAACAAAGGTGAAAATCTGTCTCAAAAACAACAACAATGAAGTATTAGTTCGTTTCTGTTCCTTGCAGCCAAAACCAATCCAGAGTCAGGTGAATGAGGCCCAGCTCCTCCCTTCCTAGAGCTCAGTCCAGCACAGGACTGGCAGGTGAGCAGCCCACGCAGTCTTCTGGGAGCTGTGCTGGGACGGCGGGGTGGGCAGCATGGAGCACAGAGCAGGGCCTGACCCAAGCCCAGGTGGAGGGAAAGGGGCTTTTTCCAAGGTCAGACGGGAAGGGAAGGGGAGATGGCAGCCAGGGCCAGGAAGCAGCGTGCCAGACTCCGCCAAGCCGAGAGCCTGGCATATTTTGCACATCAGCACTGATGTCTGCCTGTTACAGCCTTCGCAAGTGCTAACGATCCCTGCTGCTGGACGCGCTCACAGCCCCCACGCCTTTCCCTCATACGGTCTCGGTGCACACGGTATTATTCCTCCATTCCCAGGGGAGGAAGCCGAGGCTCAGACAGCCCTACCTTTTCCTTCCAGCAGATTCCAGGAAGTAACCCCAGGCTGAGGTTGCGCTGGAACATCCATCTGATGCCACAGAGAGAAGGGGAGAAGGAGGGGCCTGGGGCCTCCACAGAGTCAATCAGGGCCAAAGGGTCCCCTGTTCTGGAGGCAGTGAAGGCTTCCCAGGGGAGGCTGCTGAGGGGAGAACCAAGGGCTGGCAGAGGGGAGCAGGCAGTGGGCACCCAAGCAGAGGACAGCAGGGACTGCCCACAGGCCAGGCAAGGTCTAGAGGGTCTGGGTGGAGCCCTTCTGGGCACTCTGGGTCTCAGGGAGGTTATATGAAACGGGGTTCAAGGAAGGTGCTGGGGGCTGGGGGAACTTTGATGGCTGACTGCATTTATCCCACATCTGTGCACCTGAACCTAATTTAAAAATATTTATATTTAGCTCTATTTGTAGAGAGAGAGGCAGAGACAAAGCGGGAGAAGGCGGATGGTTACTTTGTGTGAGGCGGGTGCGGAGCACCGTGATTTCATTGTTTCAGCCGTCCTGTGAGATAAGCATTCTTTTTTGTTTGTTTGAGATGAGTTTCATTTGTCGCCCAGGCTGGAGTGCAGTGGTGCAATGTTGGCTCACCGCAACCTCCACCTCCCAGGCTCAAGAGATGCTCCTGCCTCCACCTCCTGAGTAGCTGGGATGACAGGCATGTACCAGCACACCTGGCTAACGTTGTATCTTTAGTAGAGATGGGGTTTATCCATGTTGGTCAGGCTGGTCGCGAACTCCTGACCTCAGGTGATGTGCCCGCCTCGACCTCCCAAAGTGCTGGGATTATAGGCGTGAGCCACCGCGCCCAGCCAAGGTAAGCATTCTTACTCTGCTTTTTCAGATGAGGAGATCAAGGCCAGGCGTGGTGCCTCATGCCTGTAATCCCAGCACTTTGGGAGCCTGAGGCTGGTGAATTGCTTGAGCCCAGGAGTTCAAGTCTAGTCTGGGTGACGGAGTGAGACCCTGTCTCACACACGCATAAAAGGAGATCAAGGCTGTGAGAATAGTGCCACTGCCAAAGGTCACAGAGCCAGTAAGTGGCCGCAGAACCGCCAGGATACAGTAAACCACTCCAGGCCAGTGCGAGCTGACCTCCTGTCCGCAACGGCACCTGTGAGCAGCCAGGAGCGGTGTCATGGGGCCAGCTCCGCACAGCTCAGGGGCTTCACTCATGCACGTGCCATCCTGGCAACAACAGTGCATGTCACGAACGTCACTCTTCCCCACCTCCCTTCTGAGTCCCGCTCTTCTCCCTCTCAGAACGTGTTACACACACTTCTAACAAGTGACAGGGCGTAAAGGGCACTGGTCCGTTAGAGTCCCAGGGCAAGTCGGTTAGTATCTGTTTCTCTTCCCCTATCTGGAAAATCGAGATAAACATAAATGCTTAAGGCTGAGGGTCTCTCGCAGGGTAGAGAATCTCAAAATCTCAGTGTCCTTTATAGAACACCATGACATTTTACATAATTAATTCCAAAGTTAAAAAAAAAAAAAAGAACAAATTTGTAGAAGAAAATATGATTACATATCATATCTGTGGGGTATCTTATTTAAAAATTACACACAGAGCCGGGCGTGGTGGCTCACGCCTGTAATCCCAGCACTTTGGGAGGCTGAGGTGGGAGGATCACCTGAGGTCAAGAGTTCAAGAACAGCCTGGCCAACATGGTGAAACCCCATCTCTACTAAAAGTACAAAAAAATTAGCCGGGCGTGGTGGCGCTCACCTGTAATCCCAGCTACGGGGAGCTGAGGCAGGAGAATCACTTGAACCTGGGAGGTGGAGGTTGCAGCGACCAGAGATTGCTCCACTGTACTTCAAACTGGGTGACAGAGCGAGACTCTGTCTCGAAAAAAAAAACCCACAAAAATTACACCCAGAAATCAAGAAAATGCTTCCCTTTCACTTTATTTTCTCCATAAAGTGGGCGAAATCTTACCATATGATGCTCCAGGCAGGACACCCAGGTGCACTGTGTTCCACGGGCGCCCAGTTTGAGAACTCCTGGGCTGGAGACAGGAGACCAGGGTTCCAGCCCCTGCTTGGCCATTGCCTTGCGGTGTGACTGGACGAGTCGCTCACCTGCCCTGGGCTTCTCTTTCTCCCTGGACACAGTGAGGGGTGGGAGTGGCTAGAGATCATCTGAGGTCCTTTTCAGTCCCTGCCTTCCAGGATGAACTTAACGCCTGCACCTCGGTGTCACATCCAGGATCCGCATGGGCTAGGGTCAGGTTCAAGTCATCCTGCCCTCGGGTTGCCCCTGTGCCTCCACCCGCGCCCGTGGGGAACCATAAAAGGGAGCTCTTGGGCCAAGGAAATGCTGCATCGCTCCCTCAGTGGAGACCCCCATCTCCCTCTGGCTCTGCAGTCCCAGGCCTCAAGCCCCTCAATAATTGTCTGAGGGGGAGCCAGGCTATTAAAGTAATTTACATAGTAATGAGCAAGGTTCCATTAGCTGATTCCTGGAGCCAGAACACTCTGCCTCTATTTCCCTTTAGGGGTCCGCCGTCCCAGGATGGGACTGGGGTTTGGCTGGGGTTTGACTGCAGAACAGGGAAAGGAGGAGTTTTCCATGCTGGCGTGTGGCAGCTCCACACCCAGGGAGGAGGAACAGTGACTGTGTGAGGGCCCAGCTGGCTGGGTGATGAGGTCTGGGGCAAGGAGGTGCCTCGTGAGCACTGAGGGCCTGAAACCCTGAGAAGAAAGACAACATGAGGCAGCCGCGTGTGCTGCACAGTCTGGGGCCTGCTGCCTCCAAGAAGTCCCCATTCAAGATGACACAAAATGTCTCATGTCCTTCTGGGCCTCCTGATGATAAAATCAGTGTTTGACCGTAAAAAGGTACAACCTAGGTCATCACCTTTGAGCCCGGGAGGGAAAGCCGGTCTTCTCCACTTCGGGGATGAGGAAACCGAGGCCCAGGCAGGTGAGGTTCCCAGGGTTACACAGCCTGGAAGTAGCAGAGGGGAACTAGAACCTGGATTCCCAGACAGAACCCAGCTTCTCCCCACTTAGCCAGGGGTTTCCTTCCCTCCTTCCCTCCTTCCCTCCTTCCCTCCTTCCCTCCTTCCTTCCTTCCTTCCTTCCTTCCTTCCTTCCTTCCTTCCTTCCCTTTCTTTTTTTTTTTTGGAGGTGGAGTCTCACTCTGTCACCCAGGCTGGAGTGCGGTGGCGTGGTCTCGGCTCACTGCAACCTCCAACTCCCAGGTTCAAGCGATTCTCCTGCCTCAGCCTCCTGAGTAGCTGGGATTACAGGCACTTGCTACCAGACCCGGCTAATTTTTGTATTTCTAGTAGAGACGGGATTTCACCATGTTGGCGAGGCTGGTCTCGAACTCCTGACCTTGTGATCCAGCAGGATCCCTGGGATTATAGGCATGAGCCACTGTGCTAGGCTGGAGTTCCTTTTTGAAGGAGTTTGTGAGGGAGGGGCAGGAGCACACCCCAGCTAGAGGGAATGGCATGGGCAGGAGAACAGAGGGCAGTTGGTGGCTTAGCCCTGGTATGTGATGTGCGTGGCGGGAGTAGGGCAGGGGGAGACAGGGGGCAGCCAGGCCAAGTGAGGGCTCTTTGGCCCTCAGGCCCCACTGGCTTCCTGGTCTCCTTTGCAGTTCCCTCCAAAGCACCTCTCCTTGGGACATCTGAGGGGCCAATTAGGCTTTGAGTAGGGGTCACCAGGGGACTCACAGCCCAGAGCACCCCACGTTGGCACTCCACAACCTGTGCTCTCCTGGCCGGGCCCCTGCCCTGACCCTTGCTCCTGGCTGGAGGCGGGGGCAGGGGGGCTCAGCGCTGCTTTCCTGGAGGCCTGGGGACAGCGTCGGGAGAGTCACACCGAGGGAGTTGGCAACTTCTCCTTTCTGGGCCTCCCTCGCTCTTTCTAGACAATCATGGGGTGGGAGCCAGAGACGGCTGAAGCCCCTTCCAGACTGGACTCCCCGCTACAGACAAATAAATGACCTGGCTCCTCAAATGAGTTCTGCTCCCCAAGAAGCAGAGCCGGAAACAACGATCTGAGTGCACGGACTTCATACGGGAGGGTCCCAGCAAGCCCCGCTGCGGATGTGAGCGAGGGATGGTGAGGAGAGAAAGAAGGGTGCCTAGGAGCAGGTGCCACCATCGGCAGCTGGGGCCTGTGCCTCCAGGGCGTCCCGGGACTTGTGAAACACGTGTCTTCAGAGTCTTCCTGTCAGAGAGGAGGCCGGGGTCTTCAGCCCCCAACTCCTATCTGTCTTTTGTTGAGTGTTGCTCTGGGGGGCATGAACTGCCCAGCGTTTCTGCCCAGCCCCACCTTGGGGGCAGCCTCCTTCTGCAGCCAGGAAAGGTATTCAGGCAGAGAGTGGCAGGGGCTTGCCGTCGGCAACAGAGCAGCTGTGTGTAGGGAACGGTGCTTCCAAACGGAGGCTTCCATGGAGAGTGTGCTCCTCACACTCGGAGACCTGCAGGGGCACCAGCGGCCTGTCCTGGGTCACACCACCAGTGAGCAACAGGCCACACTGAGAAGCCAGGTCCCCTGACTCATCAGCAGGGCTCCTCCTGCCACAGTGTCCCTCTTCTGGTCTCTTCTGCCCCGTGTCGTCTGGGTCCGCTTCCGCCTTGTTCGTCCCCTCTCACGTGGCTAAGTAATAGCCCGTTGGCAGCACATACAGATGTCTCGGAAAAAAAACACCACACGGTTCGAATCTGTGAAACTTTGAGCCCTTCGCTGAAAAGGGCCTTGTCATCTCCATGTTTCTACCCCAGTTCTTGACCCAGTGCCCAGCGCAAGGTAGGCAGTCAACATGCAGATGAACTGATGTCTTGGCCAGTCGCTGTGTGGCATAGGGCAGTTCCTACACCTTCTTCACTGTTCCCTCCTTTGAAAAATGGGTGCAGGGTCGGGTGCCGTGGCTCACGCCTGTCATTCCAGCACTTTGGGAGGCCGAGGCAGGCGGATCACTTGAAGTCAGGAGTTCATTCGAGACCAGCCTGGCCAATAGGGTGAAGCCCTCTACCAAAAATGTGAAAATTAGCTGGGCATGGTGGCACGTGCCTGTAGTCCCAGCTACTCGGGAGGCTGCGGCAGGAGAATTGCTTGAACCCGGGAGGCGGAGGTTGCGGTGAGCTGAGGTCGCACCACTGCACTCCGGCCTGGGCGACTGAGCCAGACTCCGTCTCAAAAAAGAAAGAAAGAAAATCCAAAATGGGTACAACTGCCCACTCTGCTAACTTCCTTGGATTGTTGTATCAGATATTGAGCAGGAAGCATGGAAGTCACTTAGTAGGTGCTCAGCAAGTGTTTGCGCCTGTGAAGAACGTTTGGGAAACTGCACGGGGCCTTCACACCAGAGGGAGTGGGGCAGTGGCCAAGGTTAGCCGACAAGAATGCAGTCTGAGTGAAAAGAACCACCTCTCCCTGGCTGCCTGCCTCTCGCCCTCCTCCCGTCTCCCCCACAACTCACATTCCCGAGTCCCCGAAGATCATGAGTCAGGTTTTCCACCTCCTGCGATTTCAAAGCTCCCTGCCAGCCAAGCTGTTTGCAGACCCAAGTCGATCATGACAGATTCTTACCTCCTCGCCCTCCACTGGCGAAACCACGGAAAGTATTTGAAACACGCAGCCTGGGAATGTGCAAACTTCCATTCGCCCGGCTTGGCAGGGACCGGCAATTTCTCAGCCAGCATTTTTGACTAAGACTTCTGCAGCTCAGCTTTCCAATGAGCTCATCAGCCCAGTCCTCCTACAGGGTCTAAACCTCTTTTTTCCTTCAGAAAATTAACCCTACAACAGATTCTGAATCCCTAGGAGCACAGCCCCCTTGGTGGTGGAGGCGCAGTTTCAGACACACCTCAGGAGGGCTGCCTTTGGCTTGCCCAGCAGGGCTCCTCTGAGCGCCTTTCAGGGGCCTAGGTGGCCTGAATCAGACCATTCTTTGCTGAAAGGGACACCCAGAGGTCTTCCCATCCATCTTTTGCCTCTATAAAGGTCTGGTTAATCCATGTCGGGTCTCTGCAACTCTGTTTTAAAAATATCCTCCCAGGGGGATGAAGGAAGGGAGAAAGGATGAAAAGACCGGAGACTCTGAACCTAGATACACCTGGACTCCAGTTCACTGCTGTCTCCACCCAGCTTTTTCATCTGCAAATGGCAATTGTAACTCCCCCCTCCAGGTTATTTGGCGGTTTACGTGGCCCCTGTGAACGCATCTAATACAATTTCTGCCTGCAGTAGACGTGCACTAGTTTTCTCTCTTCCTTATTTCTTGGTCACAAATTCTACTCTTTGGTCACAATATTATTTGGTGAATGAATGAATGAAGGTCTTCGTTACAGACCAAATCCTCCCCGCTCCTGATCATCCCCTCCTTCTCCTCTCAAGTCGACAGTTCAAGGTCATGCATCAAATAGCCAGGGAGCATCGTTCTGTGCAGAGAGAAGAGCTAGGTCTCACGGACTCCCTGATGACCACAGTCCCTGTTGCAAAGCGTTTTCTGGTTTATTGAGGGTGCAGGCACCAGGTGGAAACAAGAGGATGGATAAATGTTGTCAGCTGGAGAGATGTTCAGACTTATTTTGCTCACCCACTTACACATTTTCCTTCATTTCCGAAATAAGCATTTAGTACAGAAGGAGAGCCTGGCCACCCTTCATCCCTGGAGGTGGGTCTGGGGGCTTCTAAAGGAAATTCTTTTTGTTTGACATCCTTGGTTCTACTTGCTGTGAAGTGATCTATAAAAGTGCTTTGGAAATTAAAAGACATGATTTTCCCTCTGCCTCGAACTCTCTTCCCATGTCATCCAACCTGAGAACACAGGGACCAGCCGAGAGAAGATGGGCTTTGTGGGATTTCGAAGAAGGTGGTTTACTGTGGATGGGTTCTCAGGGTAAGGGAGTGAGGGGAGTAAGGATGTGGTCTCAGCTGGAAACCAGCTCAGCATGACCCCACGGGGTGCTGGGGCAGGAACTACTTCTCCGAGCTGAAACCCCAGGATCCTTCAGTCAAGGAGGTTGGCCTCTGTACCCCTGTCACTGAGTATGATATCAGAGAGGGCAGGGAGGGGTACCTTTCCAGATGAGGTGGCTTCTCTTTGGCCAAAGGCAGTTTTCTGCGGAAAAGGGTGGCCGTGAACTTTAGCAACCACCAACACTCACAGCAGTGGAGAGATGGGTGTCCCAGACATGTCATATGTAAGGGGCCTGGGTGGGGCACCCACGGCATCCACTGTGGGGATGGGGGCCAGGGAAGATTAGGAAGGAGCATCTTGAACTCCACCAGGTTTTCCCCAAGCTGTATACAAGGTTCTATGAATTCGTCCCCATCTTTCTGACTTTTGTTGAACATACTGAGAAGGACCAAGGAACACAGCAGAAGTCACACAGCTGTGGGTGGGGCAGGGCCACTGTCCAGGGAAGGAGGACGGAGTGGGCTTTAGGGAGATAGATGGGTGCAGGTCTGATGGGGGGACAGCATGGAGGGGGCCTGACCCTTCCCCACTCACCACCCAGAGTCCCCTGCTGTCATTTACCCCTCCCTGCCCCCCCAGGCCCAGCACATGTTTCCCTGTGTCTTAGTTGGCTTGGGCTGTGGTAACAAAATACCACAGGCAGCTAGTAAACAGCAGAAGTTCATGCCTCGTAGTTCTGGAGGCTGGGAAGTCCAAATCTGCACTAGGATATGTGGTGTCTGGCGAGGACCAGCTTCCTTGTAGACAGCTGTCTTCTCACTGTAACCTCATCTGGAGGAAGGGGCAAGGGGTCTCCCTTGGGCCTGTTTTATGAGGCACTAAAATCCCATTAAAGAGAGCTCTATCTTCATGACCTCCTAAAGGTCCCACCTCCTGACGCCCTCACCTTGAGCCTTAGGATTTCAATGCATAAATTTGGGGGAACACACGTGCACACCACAGCACCCTTTTCTGAGCGCCTTCTGCACTTAGAAGGCAGACCCACCCGGCTGTGAGGACGTGCTCTGCCTCCCTGAGCTGACTGGGAACTATTAAAACAAAAACATTTTTTTTTTGGCAGTGGGGTGGGGATGTTCCAAGTTTGTAGCTTGGTGCCTTGGCTTACAATAGGTGTCCGATACATATTACTGAGTAAATAAATAATAGATTCCTTAGTTTTTCTGTGGATTGGGGAAAGACCCTCTCTGATGTCACCCGTTTACCGAGGGCTGCATTCATTCTGGTAGGGTCTGGGCTGCCTTTGCCCTCTGTGCCAACACCGCCAACCTCAGCCCAGCCAGGGCTGAAGCCTTCCCCTGGCCCCACAGCATCCTGCATGGAAGCCTCAGGCTAGGGTGACCAGTGGGACGTAGCAGGACAAAGGGCTCCCGCTGGCGTGCCGACTCCACAGCCTTCATTTATATGAAATGTGACTACATCACTCAAAACCTAGTGCCTGGCCTTGGTCGGCACAGGTAATGATGATGTGGGCTCATTTATGCAAGATTATCCTTTTATCACATCTCCAGACTCATTTATGAGGCTCATGTTTCTCCCCGAGGGCGTCATCAAGCAAGTTAAGTTGTACTATTTCCCTCCTGCAGCGAACTGGCGGGAGCCTCCCTCGTTGACGGATGAGGCCGGCTGCCTTTGCCAAATAGGGTCGGCGTGATGGATCTTTTACTTGTGAATATTATAGCTGGAAATTAGCATGTTTATTGAGGTAGAATGTGTTTGTTTACATTCCACTACCCATGGCATTACCTCTTATGACCTGACTTATTTAGTTGAGGATAAGCGCAAATGATCCGAATTTTGGCACCCACAAAAAATTAATGAACTTTCAGATATAGAATTCAGCCTTAAGTAAACACATCAGCGAGGTGAGTGGGGGCAGAGGGGCCTGGAAGGGGGCTGGGGAGCTGGGTGCTGAGCAAGGTGGCCCTCCTGATGCTCTGCTCTGATCATGAAGGGACAGGAGGTCAGGGGTGGAGGAAGGTGGGACTGTGTGATCCAGCATCCCTGAGCAATGCTCAGGGCTGGCGCCCCACATGTCAGCTTTGTCGAGGTGGCTTCTGGGTGATGGAGGAGGGAACTGAGGGAGGACCTGGGTTGTGGACCTCTTTCCTGGGAAGTCTCCTGGGATACCTGTGTCTTTGATCCGGAGTGAGAAGCCTGGTCCAGGCTGCAGACCTAGAATGGGGAGGGAGGATGCATGCCCAAGGATGGGGAAGACCCAGGTGAGTGAGTGACAGCACTCGAGAGTCCAGGTCGCCACCTGAGCCTGCTCCTTTCCTAACCCTTCCGTCTGCTGTGTCTGTGAAACCCAGACTTCCTCTCCACCCCGGGTATGGATATAGGCAACATCATCTGGGGTGAAACACTTTCTTGTTTTAGAAAAGGAAACTGAGGTTCAGATAAGTGAAAGGATTTGGCCAAGGTCTTGGAGGCAGAGGCAAACCAGAAGCCTGACTCCCAAGTCCCCTGTTGCCCCCCGATGTAACCGCCCGAGGGTTCACCTTGCCTGCTGCCTAGACAGAGCCGATTCATCAAGACGGGAATTGCAATAGAGAGAGAGAGTAATTCACACAGAGCCAGCTGTTTGGGAGACCAAAGTTTTATTATCACTCAAATCAGTCTCCCTGAGCATTTGGGGAGCAGAGTTTTTAAGGATAACTTGGTGGGCTGGGGAGAGCCAGTGAGCCAGGAGTGCTGATTGGTCAGGGTGAAATCATAGGGAGTCAAAGCTGTCTTCTCAGGATCTGCAAAGTATCTGAAGCTCTGATCTTAAGAGGAGTTTAGGGAAGGACAGAATCTTGTAGCCTCCAGCTGCATAAATCCTAAACCATAATTTCTAATCTTGTGGCTAATGTTAGTCTCACAAAGGCCATCTAGTCCCAGGCAAGAAGGAGGTCTGCTTTGGGAAGGGGCTGTGACCGTCTTTGTTTAAACTATATACTATAAACTAAGTTTCTCCCAAAGTCAGTTCAGCCTATGCCCAGGAATGAACAAGGACAGGTTGGAGGTTAGAAGCAAGATGGAGTCAGTTACATTAGATCTCTCTTGCTGTCTCAGTCATAATTTTGCAAAGGTGGTTTCAATCCCTCCCGCTGGGGTTTGAACACCTTAATCTTAAGGGGTAGGCTGTGAAGATGGGGAAAGGCCTTTGATGGCTCTGGCTTCTTCCTGCTGACAGGGGACGTAGTGGGAATGAGGGTGAACCCCAAGGGGAGAAGAGTGGAACCGCTGTGCAACTGTCTGAGTCTACTCACGCAGGCCTGGCCGGGCTTCGAGGATGGGCGGAAAAGCGTTAGTGTTCTCATCTATAGTTTTACTGCCGTGTTCAAGTGAACAGCCTACTCTAAGGTAAATAATGAGTCCTAGGATGAGAAGTACAATTCCCGATTTTAAAACCAAAGATCTGGAAGCATTAGTTTGGGGACATCTAACCCACAAAGAATTTAGAATGTAGTTGAAACTGCAGGAAAAATGCCCTCAAGAACAGCTAACAACAGTGTACTATATTTTTCTTTTGAAGCATAATTTTTCTCTCTCCAGTCTCCATTTTTATTAAAAACAAATCATGATCAAATTGATTTGTTTACAAAATAAATGTTAGTCTTACTGTACTTGGCTTATTTGCATAAAGTGCAGCAAGAATAATTATTTTTCACTTAGGCTTTTTTAACTGGCTTTGATAGAACTCTGTTCCATGAAGAATCTCAGATAAGACTTTTTAAAAGCTGAGCCCAGCCATGAGTTTGTACTCTCAAATACCTATGAGTTTGGCAAATTCCTCTCCTCTTGAGGTCCCAAGATAACTTGGGATTTCTGGGCCTGTTAGAAAGTGACACTCTTTACTTACCACAGGCCAGGAACCTTGTACAGGGACTCTGTGTGGACAAGGTATAAGGCCAGATGCCTCAATGGGCTTTAATTGGCTCTATGAGTCACCTTTGATTCTTTTTTTTTCTGAGATGGAGTTTTGCCCCGTCACCCAGGCTGGAGGGCCATGGGGCGATCTGGGCTCACTGCAACCTCCGCCTCCCAGGTTTAAGCAATTCTGCCTCAGCCTGCCAAGTAACTGGGATTACAGGCGTGAGCCACCACGCCTGGCTAACTTTTTACATCTTTACAAGAGATGGGGCTGGCGAGGCTTGGTCTCAAACTCCTGACCTCGTGATTCGTCCGCCTCAGCCTCCCAAGGTGCTGGTATTACAGGTGTGAGCCACCGCACCTGGCCTGAACTTTGATTCTTTAAAGAAGCATGCCATTCCAGTCAAAGCCTTGGGAAAATAACCAGTTTCTCCAATTGTATCCTGTTACAAAAGAAAACAGATTCTTGTTGCACTTATGCAATTAGCCATACTGCCATAAATTGAGAACACTCACACATAGTTTCCAAATTCTGGAGAAATCAGATAGAGAGGAAAAAATACGCTCCAAATTTTGTTCACAGGAGTATATTTTACTCACTTGTTAAAAGTTGCAAATAGCTCTAAAGAAGTAAGTTCTCTTGACTCTGAAAACACAAGGTGTAGCAATGTTTAACACATTAGCTGTCCATGAGAGTCCTAGAAGTTCTTTTTTTCTCTATTCCAATAGCACAACTTTTAAAGTTATCTGAGACCTGCACTCAGAGTCCTATATCTGATTATAAACTGCCTTTTGAAAAGGACCAAAGCAAGATGTGGGTGACAAAACCCAATAGGCACTGTTAAAACTACAATCGACTAGTAATTTTGGTTACTTCTGTGGCATTCAACAATTTTACATAAAAATTATAATTATCATGTATACTAAATTATATCGAGATTATAAAAGTTTCCCATAATTTCAGAACACATACCAACAACATATTTATACAAATACAATCCAAAGAAAACCAAACACCTTTCACTCTTCTATTTGAAAGTTTTTTTTTTTCTATCCTAATGTCACACTCTCCCAGAGTTATTAATCAGAAATCCACATTTAAAAGCACCTGGGCCAGGTGTGGTGGCTCACATCTGTAATCCCAGAACTCTGGGAGGCCGAGGAAGGCAGATCACCTGAGGTTAGGCGTTTGAAAACAGCCTGGCCAACTTGCGGAAACCCCATCTCTACTAAAAATGCAAAATTATCCGGGCGTGGTGGCGCGTGCCTGTAGTCCCAGCTACTCGGGAGGCCGAGGCAGGCGAATCGCTTGAACCTGGGAGGTGGCAGCTGCAGTGAGCCGAGATCGCACCACTGCATTCCAGCCTGGGCAACAAGAGTGAAACTCTGTCTCAAAAAAAACCAAAAAACAAAACAAAAAAACCCAGCACCTGTTAAATTTTATAGCTGATTATAAAATCATCTTTTAAAGAGGACCAAAGCGAGGCAAGGATTGTCTGTGGGTGAGAAAACATGTTAGAGCAGCAGCACAATTAAAGGCACAGTGACAGGGAAATTTATCTCTGTGGCACACAGTCATTTAACATAATAATTATTACTGATGACACATGCTATCTCATATCAGAATTATAGCAGTTTTACACCATTTTGGAACATATACCGGTAAAACATTTACACAAATATAGACCGAAGAACGCCAAACATCATTTCATATTTGACAATGCTTCCTGTGTGATTTTTGTACCAAATGAGCCAAATGTCATTTTTGGACTTTAGAGGACCTTATATCTAAAAGATTAGGCTAGAAAGAGACATAATTTATAATTTGATTTTGGAAAGTTTGTCAAATATCAAAGGTTTACAACACTGGATATCACAAAATAGAATCCTAGGTCAACATAAGTCATTCGTTTGGCCGAAATGATAACTCCTAAATTGTTTAAAAAAGAAAACCTTTACTCAGGTAGAGGAGACCGAGCTTTCCGAACAAGACTCAGTAATGACAGCATGAGGCCAACTGCCTTTGTCCCTCTCTCCTCCCTTTTTTCCCTGCCATTTACCCAGAGGAGAAGACAAACCCCTTTCATGATCTTTCAGCATGACATAAAAATCACCTACAAAAGAGAAAACCAAATTCCATGTTTGCATTAGTGCACCTTTATTATTAAAGGTAGTTTTTTAAATAAAATTTTATATCTTTATCCAATTTTAATTAGCTTGACCGTAAGGTTAAGAATTTCATAAACTTTTTAGAACTCTACAATTTTCCATCAAACAGCAGATCAATTTTCTGAGGCACCATTAGCCTGTTTCTAAGGCACCAATAACCCTGTTATTCGGATACATGGGCCCAGCTTCTGGCCCCACACCCGTGTCATTTTAATGTTTTAACCTACGGAAAAAAGCTAAATAATTTCTTTTAAATCTTAGCCAACTCATTTATAGCCACAGAATTTTTACAAGATCAACCCTTTACAAACCCTTTTCACTTTGCTTCCACCTTCAGTTTTGTTCCGTTCCTCTGTTAGGTTAAGATAATCTTTAAAACCCTCTGAATGAGACAAGATTACATTCCCTTCAACAAAAGCCATATTCCCATGCCTTCTTATATTCTTTTACCAAAAACACGTTCCCTGCACACCTTGTATGTAAAACTTTCTCCAGTGGTCTCAACTACATGTTACAATGTTAACTCTCAGCAACTTTTATTTTTAGAGAAAACCTGATAAGTAAGCAATTTTAATTACGTACTGGGATGGAGCCTAGGACATCAGACAGAAATGAAGATAAGGTCTGACTCTTAGCATAGCTGGTGAGCACAGCTCTCCATATGTCCCCAGGCCTTATCTACAATCTAATGCTCCAAAGTAGGTAAATCAAACAATTTTCAAAATCAAAGAAGCAGTCTGACCTTATAGCATTTAGCTAATCTGATATCTGACCTTAATTTAGACTACATGTTTACATTTTCAAGATATTTTATTTTACCAATAATCTTTAAAACTGTCTTTATTTCCAAAAGATTACTGAGGTCACGTGAACAAAAAGGTATTAACGTTTTTATTTTTCTGACAAAATATTTTAGTGCTTATTTTTCTAAGCCAATTAATCAGAGCTCTTTTATGTATAAACATCACACACGCACAACACATATAAATGCAGACAAATAAATGAAAAACTGTAAGAGTTTTCATTTGCCAGTTCCTTAATTGGATGCCTGGCTTCAGGCTGGGGCCCTTGGGGGAACAGGGCCAGGGAAGGAGCTAAAGGTAAAGACAGATCCCCAAAATTAAGGTGCCATTTTATACTGGATCCTGGATCCCCCAAAGGAGGGAAATGCTTCAGGAGAGGACCTAGCAGCGCTTCTATCCTGCATTCCACTCAAGCCAACCCAGAGCCAAGCAGCCCACTTTGTAACCCGGGCATCATCTCTCCCAGGAGTTTCATCTCCCACTTGGGGGTGGGGATGTTTCCTTATCTTCCCAGCGGCCGAGAGCGTGCGTCTCTGATCCAGCTGTGGAAAGAGTCACGTATCCCTCCATAAGCACTATCAGCCATCCCCGAAAGTAGATTTCCTACCTAGTTATTACACACCAAAGCTCTCTTATAATGAGAAGTAATTGCTGATACCTCTAAAACTCCAAACTGTCAGGTAACACAATGCAAAACAGAATAGAGCCTTTGATTTTGAGAGGGATTTATCTACTTTTAATTCCTGGGGGTTTCATGAGGAAAACAGAGGATTCCCCCCCACAACAAAACGGGGTCTGCGGCGCCTCCTCTGTTTTTCCCAGTGAGTCCCAGGCTACCAGAAGTTATCTTAAGTCCTCTCGTGTGTGTGCATTAAGAGTGGCAAGACAAAAAAAATGGAGAAAAATAATTCAGTCAGCTGAGAAGGAAACACCTTTATCCAGAAAAACAAGTTCCCAGAAGAGAAAAACATAAAGGCCTTTTAACTATACCTAAAGCTTGTTTCTCCACTTTAAATTAAGCTGACTTGTAATCATAGCACTCTTTAAAAAATCCTTTAAAATTTTTTTACTATCCGACTTTAGCCACACCAAGGGGCCAATATTTTTGGCTTTTGAATTCTACCACAGGTAACTTTCCACTGAAATCAATCAGTTTTAACTAAGGTTATATGTTAACCATGGACACATAGGTATCTCAAAGGGATGGGGTAAGCAGTTTCTTTCTTTCTTTTTTTTAAGATTTAGAAGCACCCCCAGGGTAGTTTAGAGAAAGGAAAATTCAAGACAGGAAATCAGAAGCTATCCATGGGCAGGGTGTGGGGGGGACCCTCAATAAATGGCAAAGTTACATAAATAAAAAACCAGAAGGGAATCATTCCAGAAGCCAATAGAACCCAGGCTGCCATTGTCAAAAAACAAAGCCTTAGCTACTGAGTTAGAGCAATGAGCAGTTTCTATTGGTCTTCTCCGAAGGAGCCTAGAGAAGCCGATTTCAAGCTTGCAAAGGCTTTTAACTGCTCAAGATAATTTTTAGGCTATGACATGAACCCCCAAATTGCTGTCCTCCTGATGGTTAAAACCAAGAGAAAGTATCCCCACATGGTCACAAGGTTAAACTCTTAAGGACACAAAACAACACAGAGAAATTTCACCCAGTTCCGGTTTCAGGGACCGGCCGCAGCGTCTGTGACTGACCAGCCTGCTGGGTTGGCTTGAGAAGTGGGCTTATAGGGGTCCTAAAGCCACATTCTGTCCCGGGATGCCCCTCTCTCCATTACAGAACCAGAAAGACAAATTCTTAGCACAAAGTACGCCAGACTGGCTACCGCTTCAGACTCATCTCACAAATCCTTTTTCTATTAATCAGACCCTCGCAGAGAGACAAACAGTGACGTTTACCGTTAAACAGAGGAAGGTGCAGGAGTCAGACCCTCTAGGATATTGCTTCAGGGACCCATAAAATTTTGTCACCTGTGTCTGGCAGGCAGATGCCTTTCAAAGCAACTAACTACAAAAATGTCTCACTACAGATGAGGAAACCAAGGCAAAGAGAGATTTGGAGATTTTTCCATGATTTTCCAAGGTCACACAGTGAAACGAAGGGACAGATGTTTCAGGAGCAGATTCTTGCATTTCCAGCACACCAGAGCTGTCCTATACAGATCTCCTGCCCGTCTCTCTGTACTGCTGTGGGCATCAGCAAATGGACTGGCTGTGCAGGCACTGGAGAAGCAGGCACATCTAGGGCCTGCTATCTATGAG